>JBBPFD010000704.1:94750-169186 GCA_038363315.1 Mugilogobius chulae | reverse complement strand
TAAACAACATTTTCAGCACAAAATGCAAATACTTTCTTTATAAACATGTTGGTGTTAAACTTGATTAGGCTCAGGATTATTCTAAAACTCATCAGAAAATGTCAAATTTAGTTAATTATTATCTTAACAAAGAAGAAGTAAGTGCACGCTGACACACATTAACGCACATTTGATACTAATATTTGAAAAAAAAAAAGGACATTTCTGTCTCATGTATGTTTATTATGTGTGTTTATGCATGTGTTTTTCCTAAAGCATTACAGTCAATACGTTCTTTGACTTGTAGAATTCCCTCCACACACAGAAGCACGTACATCAGGCTCATTTGTAAACCTGTCCCTTTCTCCCGCTGGTCCCACACTCCTCACTTTCCTCTGGATCTTTTAATCACGGTGCTTTCCTAACAACAAACACATGCGTGACCCAAAAGTGGATCGGATGCCCTGCAGAGTAAACAATGGCAGGATATGAGAGAAGGTCTGACCTGGGTCTGCAAAAATGCGCCGCGTTTTCAACCATATGTAGAGTTTAAGCTTCATAGATGACAAATACGTAAAGATTAAACAGCGAGAGGCCGTGCATTATACAGTTATAAATATGACCTGTTGCCGACTATATACTGTCTCTCCACAGAACATGTAGTTAGTTTGTTAATGAAAACCATATATTGTTTGTAGTATGGCAAAAAAATAAATAAAATAAAATAATAATATGTTTTGAATGGGGATAAAAAAATAAAGGTAGTAATCTAGGGTTGTTTAGATACTATTGATATTTTTCAGGGATCTGTATCGACAAGTAGCCTACTCATATCAAATCTACGAACCAATACCTCCCTGTTTTGTCCTGAATGAGGAGCCATAGATGCAGCAGCAGCTGTTTTCTGCTTGTGGCTAATGCTACGGCTAACGATCAGAACAGCTGGAAAGATTCTGTGGAAACTCTTCAAAGCATAAAATACTCCATATTTACAGACAAATACCTGTATTAACTCTGTGTTGCTTCATTTAGCCTTTATAGTAGAAGGATTGTGGCTAAACTAACTTTAACAATGGTCCAACAGCTAGCGAGCAGTGCTAATAGGCTAACATGCTAACTCAGACTGTTGCACTTAAGTCTCACTGTTGTTTTATGATGCACAGAGGTGGAGAGAGAATAAATAAGTGTAAACTCAGCACAGTTATGTTTAATGATAATTACTTTTGACTCTCAAAATACATAAGGGTCACATTAGGGATGTTCATGGTTAACCGATTAACCAGTTAACCGTAACTAATGTCTTGACCGAGTGAGACGTCTTTCACCGGTTAACTGACAATTGCTCCAGCAGATGGCGCCAACTGCCCCTGAACAGCTCTGGAGTTTGTCAGAGAAGGAAAAAAAGATCGCTAAAACTACAAAAACACTGTTTATCTCAGAAGGACTGAGCAAACCTGTCACACTGCAGTGATTGTGGACAAATATCAACCGTGCATGGAATAATTAACTTGGATTTTATGTTGGTGAAGAAAACAGACTGGACTAACTCTCCTGGGAAACTATCGATATTTTTACCTGTTCAAGACAAGCTAAGGTAAGCATTTAACGTTAGCAGCAACTTTAAAACATGACTCCTTATTTGAGAGTAGTTTTATATATACATAGTGAAGAAAGTGCATTAAAACAGTGTTTATAGAGGCTTCTATTCAGCCGTGTTGTGCCCAGTTTAAAGGCCTGTCGCTGTCTCTCTGCTCTGCGTTCACTCTCGTAGCTACTGTGTCCAATTATAACACTTTCAGTGAAAATAACAGCAATGAAAAAGTACCGCATTAACGTGTTCGGTTAACCGATTATTGACCGTGAAGAGCTCCAACTAACGGTTAAAGAAATGTTTGAAAACGTGCATCCCTAGGTCACATTAAAGCTTAAACACATAACTTTTAATGTGTAGTTAGTTTATTTAAAAGGGGCAGAACATTCATCGTTGTTGCCTTGTTAAGTGCAACCGATTCCACATTCATAGGCCATATGTCAGAGCTAATTTGCAGACCCGGTCTCGTATTGCAAAGAACAAAGGCATAACAAGGCATGGAATACATCACATAATACATAATACATAAAATAAATGATCCATCTTGCACAGAGTAAATAAAGAAAAAATAAAGGAACAGTATTTTTGTGTATTTTTTGTTCTTGAGATTTATGAGTCTAGTTTACAAAAGCCATTATTAACAGCCTACTGATTAATAATTTCAATTAGAGTAAACTAAGAGTATCTTTAGTTTACTTCTTACCCATTAGAATGCAATATTTGGTATTGATATCGGCATCTACCCTGTGACAAGGTATCTGCATCAGATCAGTCCCTAAAAAATGGTATTGGAATGACACTATAGTGCTTTTTAAATTAATGTTAATTGTTGGCCTTTTGCCCTTGTTTAACCTTTGAGCCTAATACCTCTAGTATTGCCTCTAATTGCCTCTTTAAAGTCATTGTAGCTCAAAATGTTTATTTAGTTTCATATGTATCCTGTGTCTTTGCCGTTGGAGTTCGATAAACCTTCACGGTATAAACTATTGAGTCTAATTTAGTATTAAGAGTTATAATAGGAAGGTTCAATTATTACACTTAATACGCCAACATTAGCACAATTCAATTAAACTCAGTTGGTTGTGTGTATTGTCTTTGCATTTTGTTGCTTGTTGACGACATGTGGAGAGATTCTGTTTTACTTCCTGTAATTTTCAACTTTTGTTTGCCAAAAATATCAAGAATTATCACACCAAACTTTGTCAGAATTATAAAAAACGTGCTAATCTGTCATGTGGGCTCGAGTCTTGTGAGTTAGTTTGGAGTCTGGGAGCAGTTTAACCCTTTCCATCTGTGATTTGACCTCGTGTCCTTGTCTCTCGCTTCCTCGCAGCCTTGGCACCTCCATTAGCATCCGTCATTCTGCTCAGATGGTTTCACTTTCTGCAGCCGAAGCAGTGCTGGTGCTAAACACTTAAACAAACTCAGACCTGACGCTTCTGTATTGATAAATTGTGCTGAAGTTGTGTTTGTAACTGGAGGAGAAAGAAAACACATCTGCTGTTTGTCGTGGCGTTCATGTTGTAGGACTTTGATGTGTGAATCAATTAGCACTTTTAAACTATATTTTAGTTGCACTGTTATGTTCTTAGGATGCTCAACCCCTCCTTTAGTTTAGTTTGCCTTATGCTTTTAAATACAGGGTAGAACAGGGACAAATGTAACAGAAGCTCCCATTTCTAGAAAGAAGCCAGAAGCTTTTTTTTTTTTTTTTTTTTTTTTTTTTTTTTTTTTTTTTGAGCAGCAAAGTTACACATGATGTTTTTGTTCTGGACAAAGATGTGATGGAGATATGGCTGTCATTGTTTTAGAGAGATTTTTTGTTTATTAACACGGGCGATGCGAGCGCCTGTTATGCTGAAAGAGCCGCCACTCATAGACACAATAGTGAAAACTAGTCGGAAAAGCAACTAACTACAAGAGTTTATCACTGTGGGAAAACAAAACTTCTGCTGCAAAAATAAACATTTGTGAATGAAATTCGACCCTACGATCCTTAAAAGTTTCATTCAGGTGAAAAAACTGCAAGAAAAACACTGTCTCAAGCTTCAGGAGACAGACGTGTGTCAGACCGGTTCAGACCTGATCAAGACAGCTGCTCTCCTCTCGTTTTAAGCTTTAAGATTTTCGGAATGCTTATCACTATATTTGGGGAAAAACAAAACAAAAACAATAGTAAGAATAAAAGCAGACTGTGAAGTGTTTTACCACAGTGTTGTGTATTATTTGAATAAGATTACAGAGTTACGCTGGTTTAAATGTTGACAACCTTCCACTCTGTCAAATGCATTACCTTTAATGAAGAAAATACTGTTTTCAAAACAAATACTGTTTTGGGTTTGTCTGATCACAAACTCCTGCTGCAGATATCTGTTCTGACCAATCACACTGCTCTAAACACCTTCAGACTCCACCCCTCTCTCTCTCAAAGGTAGTTTGGGGCAAATTGTAGAAGTTTTTTGATGTAATTTGAGTTGATTCCCAGGCCTTTTGTACCAACCATTTACATGAATCCAAATCCAGGTCCAGCCCAGGTTTTGTCTAGTATCTCACATGTCACCGCCCACAGACCTCATCATCCAATCACATTCTGTAGGCTGACTATATAAGACTCCCAGACTTCACTCATTGCAGTGTGTTGGGGAAATGAGTGTTATTTTTAAGGTATCAAAAATGTCATTGTACTTCACAAAAACAACACACACAAAAAAAAAACAGCAAAAGAGTGTGTAGAAATGTCCAAAACTGAGGCTTTACACTGATAACTTGATGTGGTTGTAGAAAGCTCCATGATGTTGGGCTGGGCTTGGTCAGAACTGAAGCTGGAGGATTTTGGTGCTGTTGATGGAGTTTGGTGTCACAGACAAACCAGGTCAGTACAGTCTAAACCTTCACATGTTGTCTGTTCATGTCTCACTTTTTATTACAAACAATATTTACTCTTACAGAACCACCACAGAGTCATGTTGGGATATTATCAAGGCGTGTGTGCAGGACAAACAACTGAACTGGTGAGTTTGAGCTGCTAGCATTTTTGTTAGCATTAGCAACCATGCTACATGCTGAATGCTAACGTAGGTCCATTGCTTTGTTTTGGATATTGCCATACATTTCATGCTCTTTGTTTATGCTAACTAATATACTAACATTAGCGTGCTACTTGCTAACATGTGCTCTACATAGGATGAATTGGAATTATGGTTTTATTGTACAAAATGAGAAGATGCAATCTTGTTGTTGGTGAATTAACACACATTAGGAGCAAATACATAATAATCTTACAAGTTAGGAGCCTCAAGAGAAATGTATTAGTGCCCTTAAAACACACATTTTGAGGCAAATGTATAACTTCATTCCAACTTTAATGACTATAGCTTAAATTTTTGTTCAATGAATAAAAGCCATTAGAAAGAATTCAGCTACAGACTAATAAAACTAAATAGAAAGTAATTGATCTGGAACATTTTAGAGCAGTTTTAGAGAAGTTTCCCGTACATTTGCAGCACTATGCTAAAATTCTCTAATGCTAAATAATGTGGAGGAGCTGCCTGTAGAGGAAACACATACAGTATGTTTGTGCATTAAATGAATGTTTATTGTGCTTTTTTGGCAAGCATTTCATCTTCATATCTTACAATTTGTATTTGGTCTTCATCAAAGAAAGCATTGGGTTTGCTAAGGCTCCTGTTAGAAGAAATATGCCATATTCATTTATGTGTCTTTAAACCAGACTCTTTCTCATGTAGTTGAGGTGTTTTTTTATTTGCTAAAACAACCTTGAGTTTTGCTGTATGCTCTGTTTCTTCCATTTTGAAATTCATACAAAACACAATTGCATTTTGTCGGCAATCATAGTAAGTTTGTGTCTCTTTACCATAGTTCAGTCATATCAGTCCATACTGCAGCAGTTTTTATGTTCTTATCTGGAAGGTCTATTATGTGTGGCAGCTCGGGCATAACAACATTAACAATTTCTTCTCTGTAATTTAAATTAAATGAAAAATAAACTGAAGACCAACAACGCCACCCTGGGCCAGCCAGGGAGAATAAAATAAAAATGTAAGACAAAGCTCACAGGTTCGTTCAAAGAAGAGGCATGTTCCATAAATTACTGTATATTTATTGTGTACAATATAGCTTTAGTTTAGGATTACGTTTTAATATTAAAGCACAAGTTCACACTGTCATAAATTGTCCGTTAAACATTGTCCACTTGGTGCAGCAGTTTCCAGGTTCACGCTGTCCCTAGACCCAGGTGACAATAGTCCTCGTTTGTCTACTTGGCAGCAAGGTAAACAAGACGAACAGTGAACAACAGGCAAGAACAAAAAGGCAAGGTGGCAATGGTTTCCTCTGGTTTCTGCTAGCTTTGATCACCTGCAAAGTAAGTTTGGGTTAGGCTAATACATTAAAAATAAATTTAAGACAGCTAACAGCTAACGTACCCTCTCGGACGATAGAGTAGCGCCCGGTCAGTAGGCCGATATAGCGCTTGTTTGGTCGCGGTCCAGCCCCCACCTGGACCCGAGTCAGACACACACGCCGAGGAGCGAGGCTGCTAGCTGCTTCCCAGGTAGCACAACATGCGGGGGCGCTTGACGCGGGGCTTACATGCCCTCTACCACACAGCGCGGCTAGAGAGAGTCTGTGTTAGTCCCCCAATAACAATATTAATGTAAAAACATCACGTAACGCACCGTACCTGGCATTTTAGCGGAGGGAGGCGTGGAGAAGCCGACCGGAAGCCTGCAGTTTGTGGGTCAGAGGTCGAACGCTAGGCTGGAGCGGCTTTTATAACCCTTACGCCCCCTAGAGGTCGCCACGCAAACCCCATCTTACTACATATGGTTTCTATCAAAAAATGCCTAATATAATTCTGTGACTACACTCATAATTTGATGACCTCACACTGTCCATGTTATACCACTAATAGAATTGTTTTTGTGAGTTTTTGTTGTTATTTATGGCTGTACTTGATGTGAAGAAAGCTGAAAAAGAACATTTATGTTTTAGTGTACAACAGGAGTGGATTTAATAAGTTTTCTTCTTCCCAATCATTTTTGTGCTTTAATGAGATGATACTTTTTTTTGTAAATTTCCCTTACGGTTATGTTTGTATCGTCACATGCATATTTCTTTTCCCTTTGTATTGCTTTGCTCGAAAAAACATAAACTAAACAAAAATATCTTCTCACTTACAGAACAAATCCTCAGACACAAACATATTTACGTTTTCAGATTCTTTGGCGACACTAAATCTCACTTTCTCTGACTGATGACCGTCCGAGGCTTTACCGATAGAGTTTTGTCTTTGCTTTTTGATCTTTTAACAATCCCAGATCCTTCTCTTCACGCCGCGCAGGCCTCGACCGCGGTGTGAGCGCGCCAGGCCGGCCGGCGCACATACATCATGTCCGCGCTCTCTGATAGCTTTATTGATTCGTCTCTCCTCTCCGCTCCATCCCTCAAACTTTTCTACACCGCCACTAACTGAGACAGATATTTTCCAACTGCTCCAGATAGATCATTAGCCAATTGGAAAAGATGGACTCTAAGCCGCCGGATCTATACTGGAGATTAGGAGAGATGGGAAGAGGAAATGTAGGGAAGGAGCAGGACAGGAGGAATTGGATGGATTTACCACAACGGGGAAGGACTGGGATTTTATTGTGTTGTAGTATTTTATTGTTTGGCTGCGAAAATAAAACAAAATACAGTGGTTTATTGATCATCGTGCGAATGTTTAGGGCATAAAATTGAAGAAAGTGGCAAGTTTAGAAGCAAAATTAAGTAGTTTAAAGGTGACATGTTGTATTTTTAATATATTTTGTAATGAACTGACATTTCGATCAGTAATTTTGATCTAAAGTGGTTTAGAAATAATGAGTCCACTGGCTTTCTCTTCAACACCGTATATTTGAAAAACGTCACTTCTTTATTCTAAAATTCTTTGGTAACAAGCAGCAGATTATAATTTCATTTTTTATTGTTGGAAAGTGGATGTTTTGAAACTATGTTTGACTCAAACTAAAAAAAATGTTAATGGTAAAAATATAGACACATGACTAGTAGTGATACGTGGGTCAGGCATTTTTGACAACACACGACCCCGGCCTGTGCTGCCAAGTCGAGTGTATTTGTACAGAACAGAGTCCGCTTCAGTATATGTTGTGCGATCCATGGGTCTGTTATCTTAGGACATTACTAGCTTGTAGCCGTTGTAAAGCTGCCCTAGTGTCTCTACTGGCTAGAAAGCATTTTTCCCTAAAGCCAATGCAAACACAAAATGCTCATGTTCAGCAAAAACAAAAATTATCAGATTTTGTGGCAATGCTTACATATTTTCACATCATAAACTTTTTTCAGTTCAAAAAGTTTTACTTTTGCCTACAAATGCTTTTTCAGCTTTGGCTTCGGCTACTGCTGCTCGCTCTGTAACTCCAGCTCTATGTAGGGGTCAAGCTATGGAAGAGTTTAGGGCTGGAACTCAAGCAATGTCAAAGCATTTACCATTTTAAATCTCTTTACATTGACCCAATACAGAGAGTGTGAAGGCAACTATTTATGAAGGTTTAACTGAGTTCATATCGTATAGTTTCATGTTATATTAACCTTGTGGTATTTACGGATTACCATTGTCGGTATCTAAAATATGCTTGTAACCTGTGGTAATGTGTGTGTAAATATGCATATGTTAATGTATGTGTAGTTTCTGCAAATGTGAGCAAGAGTTCCGCTCACATTTTAGCTATTATTGCATATACTGATGCAGAAGTTCTTTATTAGTTGCATATAAGAATGTTTGCAGGGTGGGCTAAAACATAAGTTTTAACCCCACTCCCTCCACTCCCCCACACTTCATTTTGAGCAAACTGTTTAAACTGTTTTGTTTTGATAATGGCATGCTCCTCAAATATATTCATTATTCATTCATTTTTTTTTTTTCATTCATTCATTTCTACCGCTTAATCCCGTTAGGGGTCGCGGGTGACTGGAGCCTATCCCAGTGACTTTGGGCCTTAGGCGGGGGAACACCCTGGACAGTGGCCAACTTGCCGCACGGTTAGACACACAACCATTCACTCTCTCATTCACTCACGAAATTTACAGTGATGCCCAATTAACCTAAACATACATGTTTTTGGAGGTGGGAGGAAACCAGAGTACCTGAGAAAACCCATGGTGACACGGGGAGAACATGCAAACTCCACCCAGAGAGATCGTGAGATGTTGATGTGGTCCGACCCGGGAGTCGAACCACATCCGGACCACTCTACCACTCTAGTATTGGCATGAATGTCAGTATGACCATCTATACCCACTTTGGCTATCGGTTGCCTACTGATGAACTCTGACTGTTGACAGTGTATATTCATTAATGCAATCATATTCAAAGACAATATAAACAACTAATCAGTTAATCAAAAGGAATGATCGACAGTGATTGACTACTAAAATATTTGTTAATGGGAGACCTAATTTATAGTAACAATGATGCCCATAGATGGCTGGTGTGAATGTGCTAGATGGGCTAAGTCCCTCCTGGAATTTTATATAAATTATCAGCTTTAGGCTTATTAGTATGTGTGTCCTCTGTAGTTTCATTTTTGAATTTGCTCAAATATGATAACGGGTTTAGTTTTCTCCAGCACAGAGCAAACTGCAAGAGCCTGTGAGAAAGTGATTGGTCCGCCCTCGTTCTTTTACACACGTTAAAGTTTAGATAAAGGACTAGTTCCATTTAGCTCAGGACATCATTGGCTACTAAAAGAGACAGGCAGGTTTGGTTTAAATCATCAAGTTGTTTGCACAGTGTCTTTCCATAGTGTGACTTTGATTTGGTTTGTATTGGCCAAAGTCTATAAAAGCTTGCAGACTCCTGAACAAGTGGATTTATAGGAATAAATCTTATTTAGCACACTTTAGTGACGTTGGCTAAAACAGACAGCAACACAGGAGAAAAGATTACTACTAGAACTATAAATGTCACTTTAATCTTGCACCAAAGTCTGTGTCTTATTCTCCTGACAGAGAAACAGAAGCGCTTAAGTGTGATGAGGCTAATATTAAATACTACAAGGAAAAGTCTGTGTTTGTTCTGCTCAATACACTTCATGTAGTCAAACATAAGAATCCTTCAGGGGAATCTAAACAAAGCGATGCCAGAACTGCCATGTTCAATCAAAGCGATTAGTCCAAACTGTACAATAGTGTGTGTGAGTCCGTTTCCACACAAATCAACAGTGATCGATCATTTCCTCATCACTTCCTCCAGAGAAATCTACAGAAGTCCCATCTCTGTGCCTGCTGACTTCTTAGAGGACACTTGTTTGGCTAAATTCACTTTTTTGTCTTGTTCTAACATTGCTTCCTTATCTGTCTGTGAGATTCTATGTTTTTACCCTTTGAGCCTCAGAAAACACTTCTGAATGTCCCTGATCTGTGATGTCATTGGTAGGTCACTGAGATATTCTGCTGTTTTTAAGTCCGTAAACCATCCAGACTTCCAGCAGCATTAGCATATCAAGCAAGATCAGTTTGATTATTTCCCCTATGTAATTTCGTTGTTGCTAAATGGTGCTCTAATTCGATTCCTGATTGGGAAGCACATGTTAGTCATTTGTCGACAAAGGACGTAAATAGATGCAATTGGCAAATCACAAACTATTGCCGTTAAAAAATATTGCCGTTAATAATAAAATCAAATTGACAGCCCTAGTAAATATATCAACAATGCTTAGCTGCAAGCTAAATGCTAACGGGATTGTTATTTCCCAATCAGAGTCACCTGCCAAAATTGGCCAGAAACGGTAAAAAAAGTATTTGTCAGCTGTAACCTTAGATCGCCAATCGTATAAGATTAAAAACGTCTACTAAGAACTATAATAACGTTTATTTTTGTGAAAGTCACATAAATTTTTTTACTTTCTACGCTCAAAAAACATTAATTTTAACACCAACATTGGTGACCTCGAAGTTTCACAGTTTATTAACAGTTAAATATTCTATTTTCACAAATGTTAAGCTCATATGTATTAATTCATTCATTTTCTACCGCTTAATCCCGTTAGGGGTCGCGGTGACTGGAGCCTATCCCAGTGACTTTGGGCCTTAGGCGGGGAACACCCTGGACAGTGGCCAACTTGCCGCAGGGTTAGACAGACAAACATTCACTCTCTCATTCACTCACTAAGGGAAATTTACAGTGATGCCCAATTAACCTAAACATACATGTTTTTGGAGGTGGGAGGAAACCGGAGTACCTGGAGAAAACCCACGGTGACACGGGGAGAACATGCAAACTTCACCCAGAGAGATTGTGAGATGTTGATATGGTCCGACCCGGGAGTCGAACCCACTACCTCCTTATTGGGAGGCCAGAGCTCTAACCACTTGGCTACCGTGCACCCCTGGTATATCATATGTAATCTAAAATAAATATATTTAAAAAGTAAATGATAAATATAGCCTATTCTTTGTTGTGTGTTGTCCTAGCTGTTGCCGTAGTCAAACACTAACGTGTATGCCCCTGGGCAAAAGCTTTTGGGCATGCGCACATCGACTTTTGACTCAAATTCGACACTGACTCTGATTGGAAGTGACAGGAATGCTTATGCCACCTGATGTGTTTTAACATACTGTATATTTTTGATAAATGAATTCCCCCGTAGAAGGCCACGCCTTTATTTATGACATGTTGCCCACCGTATCTATTTAGCCAGCCTTTAGTGAGTTGTATTTACCTTTTTGACATTATTCGGCCGCCTTCAGTCACCTTCAGAAGAGTCACCAGTCTCGGTGTTGACATGTCATTTATCTGATGTTAATCTTTTCACAAAATCTAAACCCTTGCTATTGATCCTATTTTGTCCCGCCTACTTTTCTAGGACACTCACTTGCTGTTTAGCTGCATTTAGCCTGTAGGTTTCAGTCGATGGTTTAATTTTAACTGTCATTATATTTAATTAAAATTGCCCCACAAGACAGACAAACAAACATGTTAGCTACCTTAACAGAGCTAAACAGGAAGTGCACTTCCCAAGCCAAGTGGGCGGGACAAAATAGGGTCAATACAGTTAAAAATGGCCAAGGTCAGCCGGATCAATCAAAGCACATCATTGTGGATTGAGCAGAAGTGAATGTTCGAACCAACACAAACATGGCAGCCTATGTTGGCAAAAATGCACAATTTTGAGGTTTGAAAAAGTTTGCACACAAAAGACATTCGAGCATTTTTGGACAGGAAAGAAACGTAACTTCTCAGCTACTTCTGGGTTCAGATGCTTGTACCAATCAGATTCAGGTATTCCCAAGACATTTAATATTTTAGAGATTGATATTAAGTGATACACATTGCAGTATGATGTGAACCAGTTTAAAAAATATATCTCAATTAGATATTTTTCCCAAATTGTGTAGTCAGTGCAAAACCATTTGTGAAGAGATTTTTTTAGTTTTTTTGGAAACTCAGTTTTGACTATTACACTTACACATAGCTTTTTTTCTTTCCACTCCGGGCAAGGTCTTTCCTGATGAACTTAATTACTCTGAGCCGAGCGGACGGCGGAGCTAATTGAGAAATATGTTTGAACGCACTGTGGTCACTGGCAGCGCGGCTTGTACTGACCCAGATCACTAATGTCTCCTATTTAGGAATTACCACATGACAAATATCCAATCAGAAGCCGGAGAAAGCGCTCTCCATCACGCCGCGAGTTGGACCGAGGCGAGAGAGGGGCTTCCAGTAATCAAACAGACTCACGCCAAGTCAGTGATTACTTCAAATGGAGGGTCTGGGTTTGCCAAGCGGAGACCACCAAGTCACCAAAACAGCTCCACAGTGGGAATCACAATCAGGCTAATCAAGCTGCAGACGCACAAGGTTAAAATGAAAGAACTGGTAGTGATAGTGATTTGGACGTTAGGGGAAAGAGCAATTGAGTTTTAATATTTCGTGGTGAGGAGTGAAAGAGAGGATTGTTGTGAGCAGATGCTGAGGGAAAGATTTTCGAACATGCAAACAAACTCTGATCCGAGCCAAAAATGTCAATCTAGTCCGGTTGGAGAGGTCTGTCTTGGATCGGTTGAATTGTTGAACCACCCTGAAGTAGTTTGTTTGTTATTTTAACGCAAACGGTCCGAGAGCGAAACAAAACCAGGAAATAGTAACAAGAGAAGGGCAGGTATAACCAGGTTTGCAATTTGCTGGGGACTGTTTCCTGTCCTAAATTTGAACAGTCAAACACTTTACCGCACAGTCGCTTTCTGATAGGGTTTCCCTCTCATCTTTTCAAAATGAGAGACAAGAATGTTGATGTGCGATGCGATTCGGAACGAGACAAGAGACTATGAAGTGACGAACTGTATTTCACCTGTTTCTCGAGAGCTGTTCTGACAGACAGCACAGACCCGGGACTATGCGGGGCTTTATGTACTGAAAATCTGTTAACTTTGGGAAGAAGCCAGTATAGGCTGGAAGTCTGTTAGTTGCAGGTGGAAAATAAACGGGATGAGCACAAAAAAGAGAGACATACAACTTAGTGGCGCACATGCACAGTGACTTCTATATATTAATTAAAAACATACTTTTTCTATTTCCATTTGTTTTTTCAGCCTGTTCTTACAGATACATCTCTATACCAAGCAAATTGAAACAGCGTGTCTTATAAACACGTGTGTATTTTACACATTGCTGCCCCAGTTCATGTTTGAATATAAAGACCTGTTTTTTATTCATGAATATTAACACAGTCCTAATTCTAACCTTAACCCATGTCAAACCTCAACATAATCATTTGTAAAACTTAGCCCTAACCCCAAATAAAACCTCCTGTTTGTCCTCAACCACATCGCGTGTCAATGCCATGCCAAAAAAGCGGGTAGGCAATAAACACGCCAAAAAGGCAGAGGCATCGTGACACGCATTTGTTGTGGCGTGGTGTAGACACTGGGTCTAACTGATTATGATCACACAAACATATATCATCTTTATCACCGATACTTAACAAAAATAAAAGCTATACAGAAAAGCCTCTTGTAAATGCAGGTAACATTTATTTAGTATATCCAGTGCAACTAAAATGAGCAGATGACTTGGACGTGACACCCTATAATCATGGCACTGACAAAAAAACGTATTTAACCAGAAAAAAATAATGAGTTTCTCTGTGTGTGATCCTAAAGTCTGTGTCAGTGAGTAATGTGAGAAAACAGAAGTATTGTTGTAGTTTTTTTCTGCTTTTCTGCCGCTGTTTACCTTTTTTTTTTTGTCCATGTCAAATATAAACTCAACATTCAGCATTAGTTGTGGTTATTTAAATTCATTAACATTCCGTAGCTGCATTTTCCTATTGGCGTTGTAAATAAAGAAAAAGACTTTTCAGCATTTCTTTCCACTGACTCTCATTCATTTTTGCCACTCACTGCTGACTAGTTCTATAACTCAGGTCTGGAATGTGCGACAGGTAACCACGGCAGCGCTTCAAAGCATTACGTAGCCTTGGTTACGATTCTTTGAGATTCTGTTCTTTGCTTTGTGATGTCACGTCTCTTCTCTGTCCCACAAGCACAGCCACATTCAGTCATTCGATTCAGACACACGACAGACACAGCACACGTTAGCTTAGCTCTGCGGAAAAACTATTTTAACGAACAAACGGTAGCCAAAATGTTTGAAAGACTTAGAAAACGCTTCAATTCTGGGGCTAGAGTCCGCGAACTCGAGCAGCTGCTGCAAGCCTCCGAAGAGGAAAAGCAAACTCTTCAGACACAGCTCAGCGACAAAGAGAAAACTGTAGATAAGGCCAAGAAACTGCTTCGACAGTTAGAAAGGAAGAACTCGAGTTTGACGGAGAACGTAGAGAAGATGGAAGAGGTAGAATACGAAAACCAACGCCTGAAGGTCCAAGAGTGTGAGTTGAGGGGGCTTCTGGTCGCGAAAGAGGAAGAGATCAGTTTATTGAAAGGCAACATCTCTGAACAAAGAAACAATCTGGAGAGGCAGATTCTGGATTTGGAAGAACAGCTGACGAATAAAAGTCAGATGGTTAGGCGCTTGGGCAGGGATTTGACGTTGGCCGAGAAGGCGGTCAGGGAGCAATTATCTGAGATCGACAATCTGGAGGAAAAGTTAGAGCAAGAGACAACCCAGAGACAAGATCTGGAAGCTCAACTACAACAGCTGACGAAGAAGGATGAGGATGTATGTAGGGAAAACGTGTTACTGCGGAAAAATCTGGACGAGGAGCTTCAGAAAACACAGGAACTAGAAGCACAACTTACGTATAAATGTCAGATTGTTAGGTGCTTAGGTAGCGATTTGACGTTGGCAGAGAAGGCGGTCAGGGAGCAAGTGATTGAAAACAACAATCTAGAGGAAAGGTTGGAGCAAGAGACAACCAGAGACAAAATTAGAAGCTGAACTGCATAAATTGAAGGAGGAGAGAGAGAGAAAGTAGAGTTTACTGAGACAGATTTAGAAAATGAATCTTTGCAGGAGGAGTTAGTAGAGCAACGACAAAAAGCGATGGTACTTGAAGAACTGCTGTTGAAGAAAGATGAGGATGTCTATAGGGAAAACTTGTTACTACAAAAAAAACTAGACGAGAAGCTCCAAAAGATACAGGATTTGGAAGCACAGCTGACAAATAAATGTCAGATTGTTAGGTGCTTAGGTAGAGATTTGACATTGGCCGAGAAGGCGGTCAGGGATCAATTAATTGACAACAACAATCTGGAGGAAAGGTTGGAACAAGAGACAACCTTGAGGCAAAATTTGGAAGCTGAACTGCATAAATTGAAGGAGGAGAGCGAGAGAAAAGTAGAGCTTACTGAGACGAGTTTAGGAAATGAATGTCTGCAAAAGCAATTGGTCATACAGCAGCAAAAAATTACGGAGCTTGAAGAACTGGTGTCGAAGAAACATACGGGCGATAACATCCTAGGTGATGAACTAGAGAAAGAGCAGGACATTACACAGGATTTGCAATTACAGCTTATGATACAAGATTACCAACAAGCGCTAAACGTGATAGAAGAGCAACTTTTTGAAATGAACAACCTAAAGGAAGAGTTGGCGCATCAGACAAGGTTGAGAGAAGATGCAGAAGAAATAATGCGCATCCTTCACAAGAATGGGCCAATAGAATTCGAATTAACAGGAGAGAGTAGGGGAAATGAAGCTGTAGAGGAGCAAGAGCTGCCACAAACGCAGACCTCAAAGAGCTGGGATGGCAGAATCAAATTCAGATGATGAGCTTGAACAACGCTAATGAGACGGTAATGGAGCTAGAACCTAACACAAGCCATCTGGGGGGACATCTGGAGCAAGAGCAAGCTCAGAGCCTGGATTTCCAATCGTGTCTACAAGAGATACAGTTTGAAAATCAGGAACTGAAGAGAGCTTTGGAGGCAGAGCAGGAGGAGAGAGAGAATGAGAGAAGAGAGAGAGAAATGAAGGATGAGAGAATACGTATCCATTTGGAGGAGTGTCACAGATGCTTCGATCATAACCTGGAGCTTCTCGAAGAGGAGAGAAACAACAACGAGGTCTTGAAGGAGGAACTATTGAAGGAGAGAGCGGAAAAAGAGGAGTTGGTAAAGCAAAAGCAAGGCAAGCAAATGGAAGAACAAGAAGCGGCAGTGTGTGAACAGCAGGTAAGTCAGAAAGAGGAGAGAGAGCGGGCGATTGCAGAAGCGCGGGAGGCATTTGAGGACGAAAAGGTGGAGCTAAGATACCAGCTTCAGTCCTTTGTGCCTGACGTCTTCTTTTGATCTCCAAACCTGATCTCTCCTAACCAGGTTTAGGCTGTGAACATGTTCCAAAGACAAACTGTGTTATTACAGAATGCAGTTGGTCTTAAGGTACCTGTCATGGTTTAGACCTGGTTTAGCTTGGATTTGTAAGGACACACTACATTTAAAAAGAATGTAGTTGGTCCTTGTTCAGACCTTTCTTACAGTGGATTTACACTAAGTGCAACTTGGATGCGAGTCGTGACTCGCGTGAGTCACGCAGAACTTAGAAAGTGCTTAAAACCAATGCGTTGATTTACACCGTGCTCCGACATGTCCGAGTGCGAGAGTCACGCGACTCTGCGGAAAGAATCCGCTGAAGTCTATTTTTCCCGGAGACCGCAGCGGTCTGGTGCGGCTTTCAATTCATTATACGAGCGTTCTCGTGGGAATCTGCGTGACTCCACGTGGCTTTGGACGAAACCGGACCGCAGTTGGCAGCATCTGGTGTAACAGGCACTTAGCAAGAAACCCGCACGTGTCTCGACCCGCACCAGCCTCGCAGTCTGTGTAAATCCAGCGTTAGATCTAGTTTAGATCTTTGACATGAATCAAAAGGACAGGCTGGATTACCCATAATGCAACAGGTCCTTTTGGTCGTACGATGTGAATGAGATTAGACCAGAAGTTTGCATTGAGCTTTGACTTGGACTAGGACTTTGAGCTCTGTGACTTTAAATGAAAAAATAAAGTGTGTTTTATATGTGCAAACTAATGTCTCCTCTTTTCTTTATTTGTGACCACAGTTTATCGGAAAGTTTGTATAAAAAAAAAAAAAATGAGAAATTTTTATTTTATAAAGACTCAAAAAGCCAATTATCAGTACAGACACTGAATCCACAATCAATACGAAAAAAAATAAGACAGAGTTAGAGTTCTGTCTATGTGCTCTACAAGTCTATATGTGGACACTATTGCTCAAAGATACGCAACTGAACCTTATGAACATCCAAGACACTCTTACGTGTGCACAGTATCTTGACAATTTGAATTCTCGAATCTCGTCCCATCTCTACAAAGCGTCTACAAACTATATATCGCTAAGAACAAGCCACGCACCTGAAACCCCCAAAGCCCTACGAACATTTGGGACTTGACTTGGACTTTGAGCTTTGTGACTTGACTCTGATCTTCTTCTCAAAAAATAAAAATACATTGCCAATTATAGACCAATACTGACACTGTGAAATAGTTTTTGGATAATCCTGGTCGATTTCAGATCTAGATGTAAAATTTTGAGTTGTCCAAAATGGTGATTACTTTTATCTGACTTGAAATATGTATTTAGTATCACTCCTTTTTTTTTTTTTTCAAAATCTCAAACCTACATACAACACAGCTGTATCTTACCGTTCAAATGCAAAACGCGGTCTTGTTTTTCTTCGCCAATGTCACAGAGGTCGTCTCTTCCCTCGAGGCTGTAAATCTGAGGAGAGGAAAAGGGACAACAGCCGCGTATAAATGTTTACGATCAGCATCTGAGAATAATCTTAGGAGAGACGTGGCGGCCATTTTTGCCCCGTATGTGTGTAACCTGCGGCTGCACAGGCACATGATGGACACAGCTCAGGATAAAGCCTGGAGAAACAGTCTGCTTAAAAGGAAATATGGGATTGTGTGTCAGAGTAAATACTATCAGTCATGGATCATCTAAGCAAGCCACTGAAAAGAATAAAGGACTGTGAGGAAATAAAAGAAGAGCTAAAGAATTGTGAAACTAGTGGGTCAGCAACGTTCATTTGTTCTGGACGTGACAGAGCATTTAAATGCCCAATGTCAATATGTTGAGAGCAGCTAAAATAAAGAGACCTATTATGTAAAAGTATTTTTTTTTTTTTTTTATGTAGCTACCTTTCCTCATCATTAGTTTACTCAAGAGTTTTATTGCGAATGGTTCTTGCATGTTTGAGAAATCTTGTATAGAGCTACTGCAGGTGTCGTCGTGCTATCCCAGCATGCACCGCGTATTCTCGGGTCGACAGTGACTATTCAGCAGAGTTCAACATGCAACAGACAGGATTATCAAACTTAGTTTTGCAGACTATGGATTGTTTTTGCACAGTGAGCCCAAAATCACAACAATAGTCGTCTCTGACATGAAGGTAGACAATAAAAATAAAACAAACATTCAAAAAAAAAAAACATTCAGAAGCAGTGATTGATCAGGCTTGTCAAAGCAGGTTATGAGTAAACAATGTCCAGAGCATTCCCTGTCCTTAAACCCTCCTTCTTGGAGAGGAAAAAACAAAAGTGGAAAAAGAGAAACCTGGAGGAGAACCACAGTGAACGAAGAGATCCACTCGGACGAACTGGCTCTGCTCTCACTGTACGAGTGAATCTCTAGGGTCAAAAGTTATAGCTCACGATTCATGTCCTCACACTACACAGCCGGATGGTCTTATGTGATCTGAGAGCTCACACTGTACGTCGACCCACGATGCGTCTGACTCCTGTATCCCGAAGCAAACATAAAAGATGGAAGAAAAGAAGAAGAAAATCCGGAAGTGGATCTAATATTATAAAAGATCCATGGTTTAACAACAAACATTGTTTGCGCATGGGCAGTGTGAAAGATATGTGGCAGTGTGGCACTGCTTCAGAGCGATGTACTACAAGGAGCGACCAGGATTTTAAACAAGTTTGATATTCTTGCAATCCTACGATTGTTGATTGGAAGCTGGTCGTGAGGTGTTAATGTCTTCTTATTACCCCATGTACACTACACAGCTGAAACTTCCGATCTCTAAAATTGTCGCATGAGAGAAAAATCATTCCAAAATGGGTCAAAGATCGCACAGTGTCCGCCCGCCTTAAGACTAACACAGATCTAACTGCAGATATAGACTATAAGTGTGTAGAGCCAGAGTCCATAGCAGAGGGAAACGCCTCGTCTAGCAGGACAAGGACAGGCTAATCCTGGAGAGGGAGGAGGGGCGGGTGTCCAGGAGGAGGGCATCAGTGGTCAGGCCCTTGTCACTAGAACAGCAGCATCTGAAACAGTTACACTTCCAGAGGGGAGTGGGACAGGGAATAACATGTGAAGAACAAAGAACAGATGAAAGATGTACCATAGTTCAAACAAAGACTAGAGTTACTAAATTGGTTTCAGGTTTGTCTTTGATTCGCAGAATACATCACAGATCAGGGAATTTTAGAACTGTGTTTTCTGCGGCTGAATGAAACAAAACACATTTCAACTTTTTTTTTTTTTTTTTGCATAAAATGTGTCCTTTAAAACTTGTACTTATGCAACACAATTTATCCAAAACTGAATTTGACATAATGTGACAGTTACCAATAGATTACAAAAGTGTGAGCATTACCATCTTAAATTTCTCTTTGTGGCTTAGTACTGCAATTGCCAACTCCAATTGTGATTTTGATTTGACTGCAATTATTATGCAACCATCAAAATGTATTGTGTTATAAAGTCCACACAGTCTAACTCTTAACTGTGGCCAAATTATAGCAAGCAGTAAAACGTATGTAAGTGATTAAGCACAAGAAACAGAAGCAAAAGCCTGTACTGTTAAAAGAAATGATCAGTTGTTGGTTGGTTGTGTCTCCTGCTCCCAAAATAACTCCATTAGCCCCTCCTCAAACCCCCTGCAGGATGTGACCCTATCAGAGTGTCATTGTGAATATTCTGCTTATCATTGGGGTCCATCATGTCCCGGGGGCTGGTGGTCTGTGCCTCCGCTGTCTTCCGCTTTCTTATGGCATAAACAGGCTCGTAATTCTATCAGGAGAAAAGCATGAGGCAATAAAACAAGGAGAGAGGGAGGGGATTTTAATGCAGTCTGATATCAGCAATGCAATTACACCAGCGGCCATCATCAAGCCTTATCGGACACAAGATCTGAGCCGTGATTTTGTTCTGTGGGTGTTCACAATGAAGGCAAATCTACGGTAGTTTAGTCATTTGTGTTCATTTACAGGGTTCATGTACAATTTATACAGTAAAATTTAAGAGCTTGGATATCAAAGTTAAGATCCCACGCACATTTAACAACATTTTTTTTTTTTTAAAGAAATGCATATCGATATAAATATTTAAAATAAGTAAAAATATACAGTATATTATTTTGTGTTTTGTCATAAAGGACTAATTATTGGTGAAAAGGTCAAGCGCACATACCATTATGCACAACGCGCAGCATCTGCAGCGCTAGCGATGGCAAAATCAGAAATTTTCAGCCTGAAGTGTTGGATTTAGTTGCCTGGGATCCAGAATGGCATTTCTCTGTATTTTTACACAGAAAAAATGTCAGTCTGGTCGCCACCCCCTCCAAGGGCGTTTCCCTCGAAATCCACATCGTACCATGCAATGAAAATCGTTTTTTTCAGTCACATGGTTTTTGCTAACAACGTCCCTGCTGTGCGCAGCGCGCATGGATCTAGGCAGCGCAGCGGAAGGATAAACAATATGGCGCATCGGAAAACGAGAGTTTGTTCCATTCACCGGTAAATGTCGTTTTAAATGACCAATAAGACATTGCGTCAATAGTTGTGTTCAAGATGGTCAAGGCAGTGCAGTCGGCAGATGACAGCAAGAGAAATCCCAAAAGCTTACGGCACTAGAAGCCTTTATGCTCTTCTCTGATTGGTTCCCTCCGCTGTCTGTTAGGTGAGCTTTGTTCCGCCCTAGAAATCCAGTTGACTCGGGGCCGACCAGACTCTCCGCTGGTGCAGCGGGAGGCTGGATTCTCCAGGCAATGGATTTAGCTTACCTTAAAGCTCACTCGCTACATGAAACGTGTTTCCTTTGACCAAGCTGCATAGTTCTTTTTAGTCCCAAAGTTATGTGACAGTTTGTGCTAAGGTAACAGTGAGCTCATGCACTCTGCTCCACGCATCTCTATTCCGCACTGTCGCTCCATCTGACGCTTATTTGCATTATGGGCATCGCAGAAAAAGCAGTTTTTCTGACACAAACACGCACATTCTTCATTTAACTTTGATAAATCTGACTGCTCCTAATACAATATCTTAAAAAAGCTGCTTCAAATTTAAGACCTTAACTTTCCCATTTCTTATTTAAAACTTCAAGATTTGCTGTAGTCTAAATTTTCTGTTAAAATGACCAGTTTACCAATCTGGTCTTTGGCATGTTTTTTTTTTTTTTTTTCTCAGAATAAATGCTCCTCTTTATATTTCTTTTTTGAATTATTTAGCTAAGCATTTGCCTGGGATCTAGAGCCCACGCTTCAGTAAATTGCGAGGAGTGGGTCTGGTCACCACGCCCTCTGCGTGTGTCAGATCAACTAAACGAATGGTAAACAAAGGAGCTGATTGGTCGTCTGTCATTTAGACCTAAATCTAGAGTCTAAATCAAGTTATCAAGGAAGCCAAAGAACATCGGTTTTATCCGAGAACGGTAATTTATTGATGGTCCCTTAATAACAACTGGAGCATTTACGACACTTCAAGCATTTCATGCATTATGTTTGTAATCCTCACGTTTTGCGGTCCTTGGGAGAGAAAATGTCAAACATGTCGAACATCCAAACTAATTCACTGAAGTGCATTTAATGGAAATGTCCATCTTTTGTCCTGACCAAACTAAACATGCTGTCTTCCTGGATGCATCTTTGAGGTAACTTTGCATCATGATTATCCCCGCGATGGAGAAGACCCCGGTGTAGAGTTTCATCTGGAGATCTGCTGCTGCTCACGCTTCAGACCCAAAATCAAGTTAGTGTCCATGGAAACAGGCTGGTAAACAATTACGTGGCTGTATATAGACACATGCTAAACCAATCATAACCTGCTTATGAGCTCTGCTGCTGGATCCTCTTCTCACGGTTTAATTTCTTTTGAATCGGAGAAAAATCCTCGGCTATGTCAAAGTCTCAGCAATGATTTCAGCAAATAATGAATCCTACACATATCTACAGGTAATATCCATAATCACAGTGTTAAAGTTTATTTGAGGATTTCAACATTCGACTAATCGGATGCAAGCTGCTTTTCCTCTGTGTAAAGCTGGCCACATATTAAGTCTTTGCTCATTGTCCCATGTTATTTTCAGTCACACTTAACTCATGTAGTGTGGAGGCATCTGTGACTGGACTCGCATAGTCTAGACCAGGCCTATTCAACTTTCCTAATTTTGCAAATAGCCTATGATATACTGTATTTGATTTTGTTTGCAAAGTTCATTCTGGGTTACTACTGTTCTTTTTAATTGCTGGTGTAATTCTGCTTTAGACTTGTTTCGACCCTGGCTTCCTTCTGGTTCAGGTTTGGCTTGTACAGTCCTAGTCCATGTTTAGTTCTGGTTTGGAAAATATAGGCAGGCTATAACTGTAGTTTTACATTACTAATTACCAAAACAATACAATAGATTTTTTGTGCACAACCCCAAAAGGCCATGGCCCTCAGGAAAATGTAATTGAATAGCCCTGGACTAGACCAGACTCCAGTCGAAGGTTTTTAAACATGAATTATAAGCCAGATTTGTGCTGTGCTTTGGTGCTGTTCACTGTTTCTGATGCTTCTCTGGGCAAACACGAAGCCCAGCGGTCAATGAAAAGAGCCGAGGAGGCACTGGAAACAGCATGTGAGATTAAACTTTCTGAAGAAACACGTCCAAAAACAATGGTAACGGTGAGGCACAGAGGGAAATGTGTCCCTACGTATCATATGGACCGTGTTCAAAATGCCAAAATGCACACACTCTAGTTTTTACACCTCTGACGACCAAAAGAACAGCGCACTCACCTCCTTTCTTTTGATAAAATCTCATAAAAGTAAAGCATCTTAGATTTTAGATTTTATCTCATAGTAATACATCCACATAAAATCCACAGAGGAAAAAAAATCCAACTTCCTCACCTGTGTCGCTATTTCTAGTGTCATATTGAGAGAGCTAGCTACTAGCGCTGTTTGTGCATGGAAGTATCCATGTGTTTGTGCCTGTTATTTCAGTTAACATCCCGAGGGTCACATAACAGGTGTTTGTTTGCTCATGGCAAAAATATATACTAAATAATAATTATGCTAATACAAAACATGTTTTAGATTTGTATCTTGTTGGACAAATTATTAATCAGAGAGACCAATAGATAATATAAAATTAGCTAAAATAGGTTAATTAAAGGAACCGTATGTAAGATGCACAACTAGTGGTTTAGAAAGGTATAACAATCACAAATGAACATGGGTTGCCAGATTGTGAAATGCTCATACATTGAAGATAGGAAGCTACTGATTACTGATTCAAAATTAACTTCAGCTTCTAAGAAACCAAACTGGCAACCCAAATGAGAGAGTCATGTGAGGCTCATTCTGCTTTCTGATTGGATAATAAATGTAAACATCAACAAAGGGACATCATGTCCATTGCTTTTTAATTAAGAATACCTCAGAATTACATTGACTTTCAGTAAAAATAATAGTATATTTGGACTTGTTGACCTTGTATCTTTGGACACATATAATTCATGTTTATGAAATCTGACATCAAAATCTTACATACGATTCCTTTAAAACAATCATTTAGAAAAGCACTAAACTGAATTCAATTATAAACTGAGTTCCATTGTTGTTTTGTACATTATTAATTGTTCTGCGGATAGAGTAATCCTGTTTTCAGCTGCCAGTCTCAGTTGTAGAGTGTGTGGGCTCTTTTTTACGAGTTTCACAATTAATTGTGTCTATACTGACCATTGATGTTCACTACATTTCCAGATGCATTGTTCATTTTGAGGCCACTACTTTTTGACCTGCTAGACATTTGGATACCACTGCAAAATGGCATGACTTCTGAACACTGCACTATATTGCCCTTTTCAAATAAAATATCTGTGCGTAACCTTTATGGCAACAATCATTTCAAGTCGAGATTTTTAAGCAGTAGATATTGCGAAGACATCTTTTCATTTCTGACTCCTTTCAAACCTTTATTGAAACAGTCCTGGAAGAACGAACTACCCCACTGACACATCATCACTCAGCAGAAGTCAGAATATATCGCAATCCGACATTTATTTCACTCCGAATCAGTCAACTGGAGTGTGCAGATCCTTTCAGAACACACCTTTTCATTTCCTCTCTCTCTCTCTTTCTCTCGGTTTCTGCTGTTTGCCTCGAGCTCCACTGTCCATAAAGCCGCGTGCATTATTTATGAGCAACATTTTGGAAAGAGCGAAGCGGGTTTGCGTTGGGGTGAATCATGTCCGGTGGCCCGATTCTGTGGCAGCCGCTAATGTCTTGATAAATGAGTGTTATCTGTAGCCCGTGGTGTATGAAGTCCATCTGCTGCCGTCCTCCAGGGCCAGTTTTCAGACGCAGATTCTCAAATGTGGGTCGACTCAGGTGGCTGCTTTCACTTAGAGGGCGGAGCGAGCGGTGACCTTCTTATCGCCTGGACCGGACGCTCTTCTGTGCAGCCAGAGCTTTTTTGGAGAACTGCCTTCGGGACACGCTGCAAAAGTGTATATATAAAAATAACATGAATGACCAAACACATGAGTTGAAATGACTGGGATTCTGATTAGTCATCTTGTTTTGAGAGGCATTATGTTGTTTGCTGTGTCTGATGACTTGACTAAATAAAAGAATACTGATAAAAGCAAGTCAAGTTGCAAGTGAGATATGTGAAGTGGTGAACTATACTCAAGAATGCAGATTATTAATGACAGTGGATGTCTTATGATATTTATATGACCTTGTTCTTTGATACAGAATAGAATAGAATAGAATAGAACTTTATTGTCTGTCATGTTTAGTCATGGCAGAAATTTGTCTTCGGCTTGCTCAGCTAGCTACACACACACACACACAGCACATTTCAATACATACAAAATTCAAATAAAATTAATAAGCATGCGGTATTAAAATTCACTGTGGACATAGCAACAGACACAGTAACGGGCATCATGATTTGTTTAACACTCTTATAGCACTGGGCACAAAGGAATTTCTATAGATGTTTTTCTTAGCACATGGAACTCTGTATCTCTGTCCTGATGGAAGAAGCTCAAAGTGGTGAAACAGAAGTAAGTGATTTTTTGTAGAATCTCTTAACCCTTCTCATTCCGGCCTATTTTCACTCACACGTCTGACTAAAATCTGTAAAAATTCTAACTAGATTTGCTTTCACCTTTGGAGCAAAACAAATGTCTGTGTGTCTTTTTAAAGTTGTATCCCTGTAGTTTTAGCTTCTGATGTCTGAGATGTCTGAGAACTTTCTCCAAACAAAAGAAAAACAGAATCTAATTTCCGCCTATTTTTTTAGCTGATGTAAGGAGTGTTTACAGCTGAGACCTGAATGACTCTAAATTTGGCATATTTTGGGTTTTGACCAAAGCTGAAGGTCATTGAGGTAAAAATGAGTTTTAGGGACCTGAAATTACTCAAAATATGTTGGCAGAGCCATTGCAAAAGTTCTGTTAAAAATATTGAGAATTTTGTTTTTTATTTGTCAGTTTACAGTTGAAACTGAGTCAGTGTCATCCCAGAGGCTGATTTGACTCTAAAAAGAAGAAACACAATGTAGTTTTTATCTTTAACTTTTTCAGGTGCTTCATAGTTTGTTTTTGTCAGATATTGGACAAAAAGGATAACCTGGCCAGCCAGATGGTTTATCTCGCGGTATTTGTGAATTCACAAACACAAGATAAACCATCTGGCCTTCGTCCGGCTCGATTGGTTTGAGAGTCCAAGCGATGACCAGCCCACTCACATCACAGCAGCGTGGTTTTGAACCAATCACATTGTAGCAGGGCGGGCTAACACGGGCCGTTAGCTCCCCGGTGCCGCAGCCGAGTCTGATTCAAGCTAAACAAGACGGCGGCCTCCGTGGATGTTCGTGTTTCTGCTGCTTTTGATGCGGTTTCAGCAGAAATACGGAGTAATTTCTTTTTGAAAGAAGAGCAGTATGTGTGACATGTACTTGTTCTATCTCACGCGGACATTGGATACACCATTACGAGTTGTTGCTGTGATTGGCTAAGCTCAAATAAGGTAGGCCCCACACCCAATCAGCTCGAAGTATTTCACTAAACTAAACCTTTTCTCGAACGCTTTCAGCAAGTCAAGTCCCAGATGGATATAGTGAGAACTCAGATCGGAGTGAGCCAGGTTACAAAAAGGAATCTTCAAGAAAAAGTGGGACGGTCCTTCGAAGAGACATCGGAATTAGATGAATTTGCCCTGCCCTCTTTTTTGGCATCTTCAGTTTAGATCTGTTAAAGTAGCTAACATGTTAGCTTGTCTGTCTTGTGTGGCACTGTCAGTGTTTGGGCAGACTGTCAATCAAAGTCTTCCAAAAAGAACAGAATGTCATGGCAATATTTGAAACCGATTTGTTAAGACATCTGAACCTGAAAGTAGTCATGAAGTCATGTTTTTTATCAAATACAGTTGAGAGAAAGATGTCCAGAAATGCAGATCTCTGTGTAGACAGTTTTTCAAAAGTCAAAACAGTCCGTAATTCTGCAAAAATGTCTGCTGCTTTGTCATGTCTGTTCTGATGTTATTGTGACTGGTCTGACTGACCTTGGCCGTTGTTAACTGTGAGGAGGGGCTCTCTTCAGATGGATTTCCTAGATTTAAGTCTCTTGTTTATATGGACAATGTACAGTTACATTAAGCACAATGGCTGTGATGCTTGTACATCTGATTCTAGCTTTACAGATAATTTGCATGTGCAGTCCTGGGACAGGGGAGGAGCTCCTGGACATGTTTTTAGTGGTAGGGGAAACCAGAGCTCCCTGGGAAACATGCAAACTCCACATAGAAAGACCTTGATCTACCTGGAACTAAACCCAGAACCTTCTTGTTATAGTGCCACAATGCTAAGTGCTGCTCAACCCTGTCGCCTTTTTCATGAAAATCACATGTAGCGAGATTCCATCTGTTAGAGCCAGGTTACAAAGTGATTATACATTATATTTTCAGAGATGGGGCACTGACAAGTATGATCAGTTCAGGTTATTAGTTTGTTTTGGATTTGATTCTGAGTTAATCCCACATTCTGTTGTGATTGAAATGTAAAGCTCGAATCAGCACAACCTCATTACATAAGTTTGAATCCAAGTAAGTTTGCCAAACATTGATATTTCTGCAGTGTAGAGGTTGTCTTGTCCGTCGACCTCCTTATCTCTGTGCAGTCTGCAGTTTTGGGACCTGCCTCCCAGGAATATATGGGCTCCGATTCAGGGATAAATTTAGTCATTTTTTGCGCAGTCATGTCTGCACAACCTCTGAGAAAAAGTTTAATTTGGGAGCGTGAACCTGGAGTTATTGCTGAGAGGAGAATGGCGCAGTCAGCTGCTTATGCATGCATAATGTGGAGGTATAGAGCAGACGCACGGGCCGCGGGTAATAACACGGACACCTCTCCTCTTCTCTCCAGGCGCTAAACAATATGAGAGAAAGTTTTTTACAGCAACTTATCAAAAACACCGGTCTCCCTGGGCTCTGCTCTCAGACAAGGACGTGTTTTGTCAGAAATGTTGCAAGAAAACTAAATGTATGAGGGACTTTATTGTGCAAAAGGGAAAGTCTGCCAGGGTTAAAGATGTCTGGGGCAGTGGGCGCAAAACCAGTGAGTAACTATCATATGCTGTGTTACTATCTTTTAAGAACAACTATTGTGTTTTGGTTTGTTTTTTTAATAAACTAAGTAGATCAGTAATTAACATTTTGTTCATTATATTGATCTAAGTGCATTGACATTTTGTTCAAAACTACTGAATTGATTGGGTTGCCTCTTCTTTGCAAACCTTAATTTTAGGGTGCAAATTGTAGTTACTCATTTTTGTTTTGTACATGACAATTTTGAGTTTATATGTTGTAATTTTGTGGGTTGGGATAGGTGGTAAGTGAAAACAAGGATTTTCTCTGAACCTCAGCTGCAGAACAAACAAGATACAAAAACAGACATCATTTCAGGTTTCATGTGTCGGCCCTGTTTTCCGATCCAAGTATCGAATCGATCCATCACGAAAACGTATAACTACTGAAGTGCCAATAGAGGGATTATCAGTCACGTTTTGTTCTACTGCGCATGTCACCGCAGAAAAATACTCTATTTAGCTGGAGAAACTTCTTTAATAAACACGACAAAATGGGACGAGAGCAGCTATTTCCATCAGATTTGTGTTTTTCTCGCAGTTTTTTCACTCACCTGAATGCAACATGTTTGAGTCGTAAAGTTGACTTTCTTTGAGTTGATTTAGCAGCAGAACTTTTGTTTTCACACAATGATAAACTCTTGTAGCTAGCTGACAACAGCGCTGGCTAGTGTTGCTGCTACAGTTTGTGTCAATCACATAACTGAGTGACTTGAGCCGAATTCTCCTGCACTAGAGACTGTATCATTGTAATTATTTGTATGTATTTAGTACAAACTCTTTATTTTGTTGTTGTAAAACAATATTGTACGGTACATTGCAGATAAATAGGAGGATCAGCTGGTGATTATTTTGATTAGAAATTAAGACTTAATTATAATGAATGAATGGTTTATTTCTGGAGCACTTTTACACAGACAAATGTTTTCCAAAGTGCTTCACATAGTAACCTCCCCTCACTGAGTGACAGCAGCAGCCATGGGCAGCTCCGCAGAGGCGACTCGCCTAAACACCGGGCGCCTCACACTCCGACCAACATAAAGTGGTCCTTAACCTGCATTTTATTGGTTGGTGGGGAAACCGAAGTGCCCAGAGGAAACCACCCAGACATAGGGAGGAACATGCAAACATAAAAGCCCAAGCCCGAGTCGAACTTGTGAAGCCAGAGCACTATCCACTTCAGCTATGGCTCTGCCACCGTGTCGCCAAAATGACCAACGTCTCTTGGTATAAATACTAAACATTTTTACTTTCCTTTTCCAACTTTTTGCAAACTTGTCAATCCAAAGCATCTACATTTTTATACTAATAACTTCATTTTCTTACCTCAGAAAACATTATGCAGTATTTGTATTGTATTTGTATTAAG
This sequence comes from Mugilogobius chulae, assembly GCA_038363315.1. Lineage (NCBI taxonomy): Eukaryota > Metazoa > Chordata > Actinopteri > Gobiiformes > Gobiidae > Mugilogobius > Mugilogobius chulae. Next base: position 139,872 of record JBBPFD010000704.1, on the reverse strand, counting down.
TTTAGTACCAACGACTGCCCTTGTTCTAAAACTTTTCCACTCATGCAACACACCTGTAGTCTAAAAGTCCCATTAAAGAGAGTACAGTAATGATCAAAGGGTGAAGTCAAACACTATTATGAACAGTTTCATAAGCACTACCAAAAACCACTGTGACTAACTGCTTATTTCTACCTACATACTGTATAAAACCACATTTTCTTCACTACGACTGGCTTTCATTTCTCCTCCGTTGTGCAGCCTTATCCTCCATATCTGTATCGAACTGCCTTTGTGTGCGCTCATGGCCTGTTTGTGCGCGGCTCTTTAAACGTGTTGACGCTTGACCTTTCTCTTGCTCCATAAATGAGGCTGATGTGTTCCAGATCGGGGCTTTGGTAAATAAAAGTCTTAAAGCAATTTCATGGCGTCCACACAGAAGATAAGAGCGAAGGTGCACCTCCCCCAGAAGCCTTTATCCAGGACTGGACTGCGCGCAATCATTTACTTTTATGAAATTAGATTGTGGACATGAAGGCAGCAGCAGAAACAGAGCAATTATAGGTTAAAAGGACAAAGATACACGTCATAGTCTCCATGGAGAAACTTGCCCTCTGCATTTGACCCATTCTAGTAAACATGGCTGGAGTTAGCTTAGCTTATGCATTGGAATTCAAACAGGAACTGGTGTTTTTGAGTTTTATAGGCAGAGCTTGAATCGAGAGACTGCCGGAATCTAAAATATGGGACAATTGAGATAAGATATTCTTTGTTCTAGTCCTACAATGCTGCCAATACCAGATGTTGACAGATACAGCTGTTTTTCTTATTGAAACTTGTTTAACTTGTTAGAAAATGGGTCCTACATTGTTAGGCAACTGTTATTTATTGGGCAAATTACAACTGAATGATTTTATGTGAGTAAAAGTTAAAATCTGGGTCAAATAGCTGATAGTCTCATTGTTGTCCAGTGAAAGGCACAAACATGTTGGCTAAATACATTGAAAATTTCATGAATGGGCATCGTTGTTCGACTCAGTATTGGATCATTGCATCGTTAGTTTCAAGAACAGCAAGAAACAGCAATCAAACAAGATAATGTATTTGAAATAGACTTGGCAATAAATTATCATTTAAATTAGACTGAATTATATGTTCAATAAGTTACTGAGCTCAGAGCAGTAAATGACAGGATACATAGATAACGTGGCATAAAACAGCTGTAGCATACGGACAGAATAAATGATAAAAGACACAACACGAACATACAAATACATTTAAAACACAAACTGCATGGAGCAAGACAGAGTGAATTCAGGAGGGACTCACAAATCATTATTGACAAAACATTGCCTAATGAAGCGCTATTGTAAATTTTAAAAGTGCAACAGTAAATACAGTACATGCTGATTTACTAAAGTGCTGCGTGATTTGCACAACACCTAAGGTGGCTATTGCACAAAATTCTGCACAACATTTTTTGCACAGGCCTCTATCACTATTGCACCGCCTAGTACCTGTGTATTGCACAGTCCTAACTGTTGTGTATTGCAAAGCCCTAAGCCCATATTATGTGGCAATAATCACAACATTCACAAAACATATGCACAAAGTAATTGCTTCAATTTTAACGTGGTGTCTATTGCTTGTGCTAACGTGCCGTGTGTATTGTATACCCCTCCTAAAGCCCAATAAATAGATGAATTGTGTTTACATGTTATGTTGATATTAGCCACTCCTTTAGAAAACCATTGAATGTAGTAAAGGTGGGTGCTTCTCTTACAAAAATGGGAACTGTTCCACTGGACACAGCCTTTGAATGACAGAACTTTTGACCAAAAGTAGGTTGTTGTTTTTCACACAGGGACATCATCATCTCCTCTACTTATTGTGCTGGTGGCTCATGACGCAGTGTTCTGTATTTAATATGTTCTTTTAAAGGCAGTTGTGTCAAAAGTGTTTTGAGAGGAAAATCTTATATACAGTGCAAAGTTGTGTTTGCTGTAACTGGTTTAATAGAACATGGTAAGTGCATTGATTTTTTTCAAAGGATTTAAAAGATAAATGGTTATATACAAATGAGCGGGGATAGATGGTAGACAAAATCAGGATTTTTCTGAGCTCTGGAGAATCAGCTGCAGGCCGACTGAATCAATTCAAATACAAGTGTGAGTAAACTACGGTAATCATGAAAGACACTGTTAGAACATCATCATGACAGAGCTCTGATATTGCCTACTCCTTGTGTGTCGTTACCGGTCCTGGAGCATCACTTCCACTCTCGTCCCCCCCTCGGGCTGCCTCTGCCCTGGGATCGGCCTCTCGCTGCTGCTGCTGCCCTTGAGTGGATCCAGTTTCCACTCTGCCAATACCAGCGTGATTAATGACTGCACCAGGTCTCATCTCCTTTTAGTGTTAAGCAGAAGACTTCCCGATCCTCCAGAGAAAAAACAAGCTGGTCTAACTGCTCAGTGCCTCCGGTGAAGACGCTCTGTCCGCCCACATCTGTCCCGGTCGCAGAGGAAAGAAACATCACGGCGATTCATCATTTAAACATGTCAGACACGCAGGTTACCCAGATAAGTCACATACAAACTGCACCAGACAAGTTCAGACTAATGGATTTGATGGAGGTTAATGGAGAAGACAGGGCAGCGTCTGGTCAAGAGATCGGTAATAATGGTGAGTGTACCGGACATAAGGGTGAAATATGGAGTTATAGATCTACTGTTGTTCAAGAGGCTGCAGCCATAAAACATTACAAATAAGGACACATAGTTTGGTTTAATACCGTTCTGTTGAACATCCCAGACTCCTGCAAGAGTTGCAAAATTCAATTACCTTCATTTTATTATCACTACTCATTTAGACTTTGGAGAAATTGATGGCCACTAAACTATGCCAATATATTTGAGCAAATTACATAGATCTTCTCCAAATTACATGCTAGGTTTCCTAAAGTAATCCACAATTCTGTTTTACCATAAAAAACATGCAAAATGTGCGTTAAAGTATGTTCTGAGATTTAAAGCAAATAGGTAGTGTAATGAAAATTATAATTGCCAACTGGTATTGGTTTATCTGTCAACACTGTACATTATGTTGTGACTCACTTTGACTTAGATTTGATGTTAAAATGGTAGGTGTTGTTGTTGTCGTCGTCGTCGTCGCCGTCGGTCAAAGCTAGTATCTTTGGCAGTCGAATTCTGATTGGTTAAAAGTGTAATAGGCTACAATGAGCTTTAGGGCTGCAGTGTAAAGAGATAACGTCATTTCCCCACAAAACGTCAGGCTCTCCCGTTGACGTCCGGTAGAGCAGGGCGACCAAAATGGATGTCAATGAGACACAAAAGCCAAACAAATAAACAATTTGCGTACTAAGTGACTGGTTTATACGTGAGCTTTTCTATAGATCTGACTTGTAACTTGGCCTGAGGGTGTCACACACAGACAATTCTACTAAATGTTGGTCACTATTAAAAGTGATGCAATGGGTTAGTCTGGTACAAACCCATTAAACATGGTCTGAATCATTGTTCAGTTGTAAAAGTTTGGTTTTAAGCTTGAAATGTTCAGCACAAGTGAGTTTTCTACTGTGAGTTTGGTTCGAGACATGTACGAGTTTCTTGCAAAGTGCCTGTACACCTGCTCCAGTCCACTACAGTCTGTATTTGCCCAAAGCCACATATATTAATGTGGATTCAAGCGTTTATCGCGTCAACCGCATCAACTTCCTGGAAAAATACACTCTACAGATTCATTCCACACACTCGCACAACTCTCGAATGTGCGCTTGCACTATTCGAGGTCTGACTACAAGGACACAATGGTTTTAAGCACTTTCTAAGTCTTTCGGGGCTAACATGAGTCCCGACCCGCACCAAACTCTCATTGAGTGAGTGTGTAGTGCAGGGATTTCCAGCGCGTCTGTGTCTTGGACCGCCTCTTATACTCAGAACACCTCCCCAGGAAAGCTTTGTTCAAGAGACGTCTCCTGGAAAAGATGCCCGTGCCACCTCAATGGGTTCCTTTCAATGTGAAGGCCAGCATCACTGTAAGTTCTTCTTGAACGACTGTACTCCTTTTCCTCTATCACCCAAAAACTTTCACATCAGGTCTACATTAAATTAATGTAAACTTTGAAGCACGAGATTGGCGTCCCTGTTAAAGTTTGTTTGGACGATTTTCCAAGTAAAGACAATTCCAGATGCACATGTTTCACTGGCCTGTGTCACCTGTTCCAGTTACATCAGTTTGATTGACAGGTTCACAGCCCAATAGGTAACGAGGTAGCCTTGTTTTTTACTGGCCAAAGTTTTACTGGCCCCACCATGTCCAGAGATTCTTTTGTGTATTATGAGTACAAGACTGTTACACATCCACACTAGTATTTTTCACCGTAACCCTGTGACAGCAAAGAACAGTGACAGTCCTTCATACAAACATTAATTCATGCGGTGATTAAGCTAAAGATGAGATTCAGAATTGTGTCTCTGATGTCACCTGCTTATGCTCATTCATCAGAATAGTAAATATCACCTGTCTCCCAATCTTTGTTCTAGGCAACATAAGATACGCCAACTGTATCGATTTCACACTGGACAAACTCTCTCTAACAATGATAAATATAACACAACCTGATACAGTCCCATCAGGTGCAGCACCGGAGAGACACTTAAACCCCACACAATGAAAACACGCATTCGTCTTCTGCACAAAGTCCCGCTAAAGTGATTCATTTGTGCTGCGGCGGCTCTGACAGACAACAGGACTCGTCTCTCTCCTATCGACTTCATCGCTTTAATCATGCTCTACAATAAATCTCCATCGGGGGCAGCGCTGAGATGGTACGGGCCGATAGTCCTGACGCGTTACACTCAATCAACAATAAACAAGTCACGTCTGCGTCCTGGGAGAGTCGCGGAGCAGGCAAACAGCAGCTTATGTAAGAGGTAATTAGGATGTAGCAGCAGGTAAAGAAGATGTGTTCAGACTTGTATAGTAGTGAGATTAACCTCTAGATTTGATCCATCCTTTAGAAATGAACAAATATGCAAGGTTAACACATAAAAGCAAACCACAGACAAACAATTATTCATACTCATTTGCTAACTAGAAGAATTCAAAGTGATACAATTGACCTATAGATGCATATTTTGGGAAGGTGGGACGAAGCCAAAGTACCTGGAGAGAACTCACAGTAACATGGGGCTAGAACATGCCAAAACTCCACCCAGAGAAATTGTTGACCAAATTGACCAATCAGGCTCATTTGTTTCATCTGTGTCACACTAATAAGCTAACCTGATTGCCCGGTACGATGTAGATTTGATCTGAAACACAGGCGGAGGCATGGCGACCAGACCCACTTTTCGCAGTTGCTGAAGCTTGGGTTCTGGATCCCAGGCAATCTGATTCCTGCCAAACCAGCGAATCCGTGAACAAAACAAACAAAAAAAAAACACTCCATACAGAAAAGTTTGAATGTGAGTATGGAGGAGAAAGCCTATTTGGACAGAGGAAAACTAAGATTGAGAAGAGTTACAGCTATTGCAGTACGAAGACTGTGGCTCAATTCTTGTCACTCCTTATGCAGCTTTTGTAGACTAGCAACTTCTGTTCTCCGACAGAGTTTGACTGGTACTTGCGTGCAAGTTCAGCAAAAGGTGAAAAAGTGAGCGAACTAGCTCTGCGCACATACCAAGACTCGCTGTGCTCACAAGCCCAGACAGAGGCGCTGTGGGTCGTTGTTGGCTCTGAAAGTCTGGCAACACCGAGCCATGCTTGTGCTCACTTCTTCCCAACCCACAGCGCCTCTGCCCGGAGCACAACGAGTCTCTGTATGTGCGTGGAACTTCGCGTAGTTCTTTCACACTTTTCCTTATGAAAACCTGGTTCAGAAGCTGCACTTTTCCTGCTGTTACAGCCATTGCTGCGTCTACAACAGACGACAAGTCCCTCATCACCGTTGGAGTAAACAACTGTGTCACTATGGCAACTATGCCACCAGATGTAGCGACCTACGTCCATCTACACCAGAAGACATTAGTGCATAACCCCGATAGGTACATTTTTCTCTTGGGTTAGGCAAAGACTGCAAAAAGGTAGGGTTAGGTTAGGGTTGAGACATCAGGCTTAAATGTAACTCCATGTAAACCGCACGTCTTGAGGCATTGGGCAAAATTAGTCGTGAATTTGGGTCAGGTGCAATCAGGGCATACTCTGATCTATCTACATATCTACAAAAAAAATGCTGTCTGGTCTGAAATACTTTAAATTAATTAAGTGTGTTGGTTTTAGCACAAATATGCGACATTTAAGTATCAAAATTCTCATGTTGTCATGTCTTTGTCTTTTTGGGCCTTTTTTATATCTCAAGTGTTGGTAAAAGCCTTCAATCCCAGTTTGACCAGTGTATTAAACCCTCACCTTGCCCTTGTTACGTTCTCCCACTATAACCTCCCAAATCATGCCCACAATAACTGCTCTGTATGTAAAACACCTGATATCGCATGTGGGCTATAAGCTTGTCTGTCTGCTCACATCAGCGCGCGCATCGCTCTTTCTCCCCCGCGGTGTTACGCTTAAAACCCTCCCCTCCGTCTTTCCCTTTTGATCAAATGTTCCCGTCCACCGTTCGGACAGCTGACCTCCAGGTTTGCCCATTTCAATGTCTTTTTTCGGGCCTGGCTTGATGCTACGTGGCAAGGTGTTGTCTGACTACATTAGCGATGCAACCAATCATGGCTAATCTGGAGTTATTACTGCCAGGCTTGTGCGTTCTCCACCCAAATAGCTCCGAAAATCAAGTTAGATACGACTAAAGTAGAGGGAAAAAAGAGAAATATGTTTGCCGCGGCGGTGATTAGCAATACGAGTAAAGCATGGGGCGCTCGGTGCATTAGCTTTTGGAGAGGTTTGGAGAGGTTTACCTGAGCGCATGAAGGCTGATGGAGTGTGTGGATCTGAACACACAATTTATTTTGAGAGAAATTGCACTGGGTCAGATGTTTGTGAAGAGAGGTTCAGTTTAAAAGAGCAGATTTATTTAATTATTAGACTGAGTGGACAGTGCTTAGATATTTCAAGTATTTCAGCTCGGGCGTTTTCAAGATAATGTAGATTTAACAAATCAAAGTGTCTTTTAATCCAGACTCGACACACGAGGTAAGAAAGTGTAGAATATGTGAGCTAATTTATATGAAATTTTAGTAAACTTTGTCTATTTGAATATATTTAGAGTATGATGTGTTTTGACCATTTCGTTTATGAGTAAAATCTATACAATGACACATTCATTAAATTAGACAATGATAATGCCTACAATGCTTTTATTTTGTTAATTGATACTTAACTTCCAGCAACCTGTCAGTTGTGTATACATCTCTGATGTAGCTGATTTTTCACCTGTTTTGATTTTAAGAAATGCAATCATTATTTGGTGATTATTTATTGACACGAGTCAACATCTATGACATCACACATCTAAGACGTTTAAAACCATTTGAGACTCAACTTGACCTTTTACAATTATAGAGGATATTTATCACACGAGCAATGCACGCGCACCTGGCATGCAGAAGAGCTGCCGCTCATTGACCAAGATGGAACTTGAGCTAGGGCTAACAAAGGAGATTGTCACTGTGTAAAAACAAAGTTCTGCTGCTAAATCAACATGTGTTGATTCATGTGAATGAAAGTCGACCTACGACCTTGAACGTTACATTCAGGTGAAAAAATGGCGAGAAAACTCTGTCTCAAGCTTCAGGAGACAGACGTCTGTCAGACCGGTTCAGACCTGATCCAAACAGCTTCTCTCCTGTTTTGTTGTTTAATCGAAGATGTTTCCCAGCTAACCAGATGGACAGTGTATCTTTCTGTATGAGCATGCGGAGTAGAGGGAACGTTATGTCAGAAATACTTAGTGAATTGTTCACATTTTGCGGTGAATCTTTACACACTTTGGCTATACGTTCACACTGCAGGGTTGGATTCTCATTTCCAAGTTTTTCATTATTTCATGTGATCGTTCACATTACACAAAACATGCAGCCCAATGATAATTGTTATTTGACCAAATAAACAACAAGACAAGAAGGTTTGCTTCGCACTTTTGGCTTTTCTTTTCACACTTCTAAATTGATTTGCAGCAATGTTTTGTAGATTTTAAGTCACTGATTTGTGCAGAATGGATAAAGACCTGGATGACAACACTACAGTTTAATCTGATACTTTACAGCGTGAATGAGAGATCTCCATCGAGTTTGTCCTGCATCTCTCCTCCGACTGATCTGATGCTCTGCTGCAGTAGTTGTGATAAACTTGCTACTTGACAGGCTCTGTATGATTTAGTTAGCTTCGTCTGCTCACGTGGAGTTGTGTTTACAGGACTTGCAGACGTAGCCCTCAGTTCTGCTTTGACTTGTGAGTTTGTGCGTAAATGCCGGATGAATGCGACATGAGCACTCATACTGCAGACGCATTTGAAAAGATCAGATTTATTCCATAGATGAAAGTGACCCATTTGAAAAAAAAAATTAATTGGAAATGCATGGATCATAAAGCATTTTCACTAAAGACGATTTGTCCTAGTTTTTAACCAATCCATAGTTCACCTTTAAAACATTAACCAACTTGTTGAAACCTGATGATCACAGCTTTGATTCTCTGGTATTTTCCATCAGGTGTGCGTTAAACCCACCTCTGCCTCCGCCGAGCCCGAGAGGACGATTCCCGGCAGAAATCAGCTCCATCCGAAGCGTTAGAAGCGTCTCGTGGCTGTCAGTTTTAATATCTCAGAATTAGCATGACAAAGACGCGCGTGGGAGTGCGAGGAGAGAGCCAATCAGACGGGAGCAGAAGGGTCGCGAGCAGAACACGCCGAAACAAAGCAAAGAAACAACACACAAGCCTTTAATTTCACTGTATTAATTAAAACGGAGTGGAGTTATAATTTAGACAGACTGGGTTTGTGATTACGAAAGTCTTTTATGATCAAACAATGGGCTTTGGAGTGAGATTATCAGAGGAAAACAGCCACATGTGAGAGCGAGAGTAGAGCGATGCAACATGTGGTGTTAAAGGTGCACTCTGGGACTTTCCTGAGGTTTACGATGACAGGTTGGATCATATTTAGTGAACCTTAAGATGTCACTAAACACATTTGCTTGTTTTTCACCCAGTTTGTCTGTTTTGATGAGATTTAGTATTGTCTTTTGTCCAGTAAATATGATATATACAGTCCCTGACAAAAGTCTTGTCGCTTATCCATTTTGTACTGTAGGTCTCCTGCAATATTTGCGGCAGCTGTGATGTAATTCAACCGAGGATTCATCTGAGAAATCCACCTTCTGCCACTTTTCCAGTGTCCATCCTTTTAGCAGGCTGTGGGCCTTGGCAAATGCCACACGTTTTTTTAATTGCTTTTTGTTTAGTGCTGGTTTCTGTGCACTGATTCGACCCTGGAGGCCATTTCTAGACAGAATTCTGCAAACTGTTCTGGTTGACACAGGCACTTGAGGTGACCAGGCATGGTGGAGCTCTGCTGCAGTGGAAAAGGGGCTGGCCTTGGATTTTCGAATCAACAAACGGTCCTCCCGAGCAGTTGTCTTGCAGGGTCTGGGCTTGTCAGAAACATCTTCAGTCTTTTCAGATCTTTTTCCTATTCTTTGTACTTGAGGCTGAGACACATTGAAGGTGTCGCCACCTCAGTAGTGGATCTGGTCTTCAGCCTCTTGATAATTAACGCTTTGGTCTCAGGGTGGATCTTAGGCATGTTGTCAGCGGTCAAGTTGCAGTTGATGTGAAGGTCTGGTGTGCTGGGGTTCTTTTTCTACACACCCACTAATTGACTGATCAGTAACTGATCACAGGTGAGGCTGTAATCTAGGATTGGGTGCATCATAGGACAAGGCGACAAGACTTTTGTCTTGCCAAAATCTGACCTTTCTGTGTTCATTAAATGATCAATCTTTCTTCAGTGAAGCAAATTTATTTTAGTATATTGAGCATAATTTGGGAGGGCTTTAGCTTTCATATGAGACATTTCTAAAACCAATCGATTCATTTAAAGTCGGTTATAAGCTTTTTTTTCTACAAAATGGATAAGCAACAAGACTTTTGTCAGGGACTGTATAGTTAATTCCACTATTGTTATACATACAGTATTAATAAAGATTAAATCCTAAGTTAAGGACCATAATAATCATAGTTACTAAGCCTTAATAACTCATCATTTGTTCATGAATAATTCAGGCTTTATTCATGCTTTACTGAGGTGAACTATAGAGGGATTATAAAGTGTTTTTAGGCCAGGGCCGCTGCTAGCTATTTAGGTGCCCTATGTAAGATTTCAAAAAGGTGCCCCTACATAAATGTGAAAAAATGTGCCATATTTTGCCGCAGTTATTTGCGTGATCAGCTGTCTTAATTCATCTGATATAACTGGCTCAATATGTGTCCTACTGACGCGAAAAAAGGATTGTGAGTTAAGAATCATCAGGCACATACGTCTGACAATGCGTTATGTGCATATTGGGGGCGGCACGGTTTAAGGCGCAGGTAAGAAATATAGGTAAAAAGCTGCTAAAGTTGCTAAAACTGTTTGATCTAAATACTAGTAAAAGAGAACTTTGTGAATGGACCCGGGTCAATCAGAGCAATCGTAGACGGTTTTTTGAAGGACTGTATGAACATGTTTATTTATGAGGGTAAACATGGCAAGTCAGCTATGGCAAAATACAAATTATTCAAAGTTTGGAGCCAAATACAAAAAGGATTTCCTCTTTGGTTCATGCAGACTGTCTTTTTCATTCATTTTTCAAATAAAATCTTCACTGTGATTGGTTAAATCTAACTATCACTCACTCAAAGCAGGACAACATACAGTATCAATAAGGGATTAATCAGATCCAAAGTCGTTGTTTCCATGTTCTTTTTTTTTTTTTTTTTTTTTTTTTCTTCAGGTGCAATAAATGTTTTCTGGTATCATTCTTGCCAAGCTTTAAGTCACATTCATTTAAAAAAGAGTTTTATGTAGACTGATGCATTTCACAAGAGCAGTAAAAAAGAGATTAATAATACAGTTTGCACTCCTGAGCTCTGTCTGTGAAGAAATGACTTTTAGTTCATCATATCACCTATTAATAATGTGGTCTGTTATGTACAACATCATGAGCTTTTTCTGCGTGACTTTAAGCATCTGTGATGATAAAAAAAAAAAAAAAGTAGACATATGAGACAAGGAGAGAGAGGAGGAACTGCACAGAGTCACGTTTCTGATCAAAACAGATCTGATACAATCTGCAGTCAGTCCACACGTGATCACGGCACTTCATTTCCCAGCATGCCTTTAGGTTTTGTAGTTATGAAGGCGATGCAGAACCTCTTTTCCACGACTGTGATACCATGATGAGCAAACGCTGTCAGTGTATATTCAGTTCACTCCAACGTCACATCGAGTTGACGCGACAGACGAGCCGCGGGATATTTAAACTCCTACCTTTGACATCGCTTCTGGAGAGTTTGAAAGCGGTCGCCCGCTACACAATGACTTCATTGGTCATTTGGCTCAATTTGTTGAGTAAGTGGTGCGAGAAGCAACGGTGCGTGGGTTCGAGGCTCGTGTCAGAGCGAGTTTTCAGTTTTAGAAAATATTCACCTCATAAGCTCGTGCACTTATGTATGTTTTGCAAAGTACTGTATAAAAAATCTTGACGTGCAAGTAAGAAACTAGACTTAGTGCTACAGCTCCCTTCGTTGCAAACTTCACGTCAGGACCTGGACCGCTCCGACAAAACACTCACATCACTCACAAGCTCACTGTCCATATTTGGTGCTGTCAGTCAAAGTCTGTTCACACCCACCTGGGCGTCTCTTTAAAGACCTCCGGCATCTCCCACTTCTGCGAGTCTGTTTGAGGTGCAGTTGTGGGTGGACTAAGTGTCTGATCGCGTGTTTAGCCTCACTTTAAAAAAGCCAAGTTACTTTGAAACATAACTGGTTTGATTGACGGGTTAACATAATAGATAAGGAGATGCCTCATTATCTATTGGAACTTTCACTGGCCTCAGCATGTCTACAGTTTATATATTATATAGTTATCTTTTTACTGTTTGAAAAATATATACAACTGGTTTTGACCAAGATTGACAACATTTTTATTGTATTATTATAATTTTTTTTTTGCTCTGAACATATGAACTCATGGACTTATTTTGTGAACATCTGACTTTAAACTGAGAAAAAAAAAAATCCTGCAGTTAATTTGTTTCCAGAACAGTTTTCTCATTTACAAATCCAAACAATGTGATAACGATGTCATTCACACAGAATCGCTTCAGACAATTAGTAAAAAACAACAGGAACATCAGGCTTATACTCCAGCTCATTAGAACAAATACATACTGTGTTTTTTAAGAAAGCAAAACTGGTACTTTTTTTTTTTTTTTTGTCAGAATTTGTTGTAAAAACTAAACTCAGATCAAAATAAAACTCTGAGAGAAGAAGGTGGAAATAGCTACATATAATCTAATTACAGATCTGCCCCAGACAAATTCTAAATGGATAATTGGGTCCACATTTCTTATTCCACCTGTGAATGTTTTAAAACATATTACATTCCAAAATTGAAGCACTGCCCTCACAGAATCTTCAGTAAGTCTATTTGCACTGGATAATATTTACCTGGAGACGTCTGTAAACTTTAAATTATCAGGTGATATCTTTTTTTACATTGGCACAGTGTAACGCTAATTAAAAGTAGTTAGCGTTAGGACTAAGTTATTACAATGGGTTGCATATGACTGACACAGAAAACCGGTTCGTTATAGGAGCTTGTGGTGAATGAAAGGCAAAAGACACAGGAAATAGGTTTAAATAATTATATTGGAAAATTATAGAATGCAAACAATGACAAACACAATATTTAGAACAAAAATAAATAACCCCAGTGGCAAAAGACCACAACAAAAAGAAAAAAGAATTTGAAAGTTCAGTAGGCTTTTCAGTCTTTTTTCTTTATTTCGAAACGCAATGATCAGTTTTTGTGTGGCGCAAAAATTTTTAAAGTTCCAGGAAAAGTGCAAAAACGTAAATAATCCAAATGGGCAAAATGGGAAAAAACAAAATAATCCAACTTAAGGTGTCCGTGTTCGGTATCAAAAAGGAAAAACAAAAGGTCCTACCAGGTTCGTAGAATTGTTTCTTTGTTTGTTCAGTCTCTGTTACGGGCTGATCCCACATCCTGCATATCCGCTGCGCTGCGCCTCAGCTTCGTCCTTCCAACGCCGTCCGACCAAAATTGCGGATCAACGGTAAAATCTTCTGCGCCCAGGTCCGACCTGATCAAGTTCCACAGATCAAAGCGCACCAAACAGGAAACAGAACGTGAACTACGTCCGGAATTTCAAGGTAAAAACACTTCGCACGGACTTTATTTTGATTACAGTACTTGTATTTAATCTTTATATGCATAGTTGCTTTGCCAGTTTAACTCAGTCTGCTGTAAACTTTCACTTTATGTCACTTAAACACTGACAGGAGAATACTTTTTATCGGACTTATTCACGTAATGCCTTTGCCCTCGTGGGGGAGAGAAAACACACGTGAGCTCATGTAATGAGAGCTAAAGAGCGATCTCATCAAACACGGACGTTTTTTGCACTCCTGCTGCACAATAAAGAGCTATTTGGCTCTTTATTGTGCCTTTTATTTCATAAACCTGTCCTCTCCATGCATGCTCTTCTCGTGCCTCTCGAGGCTTCGCAGCCTGGCGGAGCGCAGCCCGGCGGAGACAACATGCATCCAGTAGGAGAGGCTTTGCGCACGAAATCGGAGGTGTTCTGTGGAGCAGCGCTGCGCAGCGGATATGCAGGATGTGGGATTCCTGTGTTAGCCCGCCACCTCATGCAGAGGAATCAGAGGTGGAAAAAAACCCGACCTATATGACAGAGGTCACAGGAAAAAAACACCATGAATATATATTCAATAATAATCAGTTACCGGTAACATTTCTCATAAATACATTCACAGTATTTTCATTTCAAGTAAATAAAGCTAGTAGCATTTAGCATTCACAAAGTTCACAGTTGCGCAACAATATTTCATTCATTTTCATTCATAAACAAGTCTGGCTACAATGCCGGTAGAGGCTAATGCAAGTCAATGGGGAGCGCTCATTAACATTAGCGTAAACACTGATCGGCAAACGGCCGATACAGTTCATTAATGTAAACGCACACAATATGTAGCTGTGATTTAAAGTGCATGTCAGAGTTCCTAAACTTATAACGGAGACTCAAAACAGCGGAAAAGTTTGCCGCGAAAAACACGGAAGTAGCTACGTAATCAAATATAACTTTTTCGGAGGGATCAGCGCTAGTTTAAATAAATGCATCTGATAAACAAGGTGTTTATTTCACTCACCAGTGAGTTTGAGACTTTCTGTCAGAAATTGGAAAAGTTAGAAGCCGTTCTCTGAGACCGCAGTCTTGTGTTCTGCACAGCCACAGCCGGATCAAGGAAGTTGACAGGAAGTGGGACGGAGGCTCAGACACTTTTATCATAGCGCCATTTGTGGCTGGGCAAATGAACTGCGGGTGTCAATCAGTCATTGGGGAACAGCGCAGCAGGATTTAAGACGTGGGAGAATCTAAGCTTTAATTGACTTGTTTCTCAGAGAGTTTATTCCAGAAATAGTGACAGATGCATTTTGATTTATGACAACAACCTTTTGCTTCATTCATGACTTGAGCATTTCTTGTGTTTTGGGTTTGTTTTGTCATGAATGACCTGAGTTGTGGCAAAGTAAATGTGTCTCTTCATCACACTGTATTGGTCGTTGATAAGAATGCCTGGAAAATCCAGACGATATACTGTATTAAAAATGTATCGTCTGGCCACCGTGTCCCTCTTTCGGATTTCTGTAGCCGTGACAGATGAGTTAGCCAATCAGAGACACACATTTCCGCTGTGCTAAATCCAACATGGCTGCTCCCGACGAAAAAAAAATACATTAAATAAAGATCACGTTGAACTGAAAAACATTGCGGATTTCTGCAGAATCAATGAGCGAAGCAAAAAACGGTTTTAATCTGAGGTGAGTGAAGTTAGATTTTGGTCTAAATGACAGACGACCAATCAGCTCCTTTGTTTCATCTGCGTCACGCAAATAAACTAATTTGGTTGGCCGGTACGATGTAGATTGATCTGAAACACAGGCGGAGGTGACCAGACCCACTCTACGCAGCTTGCTGAAGTGTGGGTTCTGGATCTGAGGCAAAAGAATCACAACCACATCATCACATTTCTTATGAAACAGCTGTAGTTTCTTAACCATTCTTGTTTTTGTTTGTGCATTTGCAAATCCACGGTGGTGATTGACAACAGGTATTGTGATTAGGAAAGATGTTTGTGAATTTTTCTCACTAGATTCAGCAAGAGCCTTTTTTATGATCTTTGGGGTCTGCGGTTCATTGTTGTGTCCTTGTTTATGTATTTTACGTGTGTTTTATCTGTGAAACACTTTGTTACTTTGTCTGTTAAAAGGAACCCCGAGAATTTTTTTAATGTTTGTTTTCGAGTTTTCCTTATATCATCAAAGATATAAATACACACGAAAATAATCTGAAAAATCTACCGTTTTATTAAACTTTTAAGAAATATATTTTCACGGAAGACGCCATCATTGTTTACAACGCAGTGCATTATGGGTAGTATGACGTCGAATCGTGTAACTACGAGGAAAGTTATGAAAGCTTACCGCATTCTCCTTGTTTCCTCCCGAGACCAAATCACAACCAAAAGCCACACATTGTACCATTTTACAATAACTACTGACGCTCCTGTTAACCAGATCAACGGCAACTGTTGCAACTGTTGGTGCGTCTCACGACTGACGCTCACTGCGCCAGTGCGCCACACGATTCTGCGTCATCACCTCAAGATGGCGGCGCCCGTAAAATCAGGAACTTGTTGTAAACATGACAATTTTACGTCAAACGCCGAATATTTGTTTACTTTAAGTTCTACTTTTTAGTAAGTATACATACACGAAGTATTTGGATCTATTTATGTAAATATTCGGGGTTCCTTTTAAAGATGCTACACTGTGTATAAATAAAGTAACTCCTAAAACACTGGTAAGGTGGGTGGGTGATTGTGTGAAGTGATGCACATATCCATCTGTTGTGAGCCAAGTTAGTAGTCTGTCTGTTCATCCAGTGATTTGTCCAAACTTTCCCCAAACACCTATATCTTCTCGACTTCCTGTTGCCACGACACAAGTAGGGATGAGATGATTCTTAGAACAATATTTCATCAATAGATACTGGTGTTTCAATTCTGGTTTTGGGTTTGATCCTTTTTTTTTTTTAAGATATTATCTTCAGATTTGGATAAATGTCACTTCTAGCTATAAACCTCATTAAAGCAATAAGCAACATTTACTTCTCACATTATCAGACAAAACAGAATGATCCCATTTCATTTATTATTTAATTTATATACAGTTCACAGATGGACTAAGTTTGGAGAATTCCAGGATCGAAAATTTGAGGCAAAATTCATAGACATTTTTACAGATCTTGACAGGACTAGAAACTCAAACTACATTCATAATTATTACAATGTACATGAGCTCAATAGGCACATGTGAACAGTACATAACACAGTCCTTTGTTTGGTAAACGCTGTGTTCTGTGACCTCCTGCGCCGTGAGGTCAGGACTCTCTGCTTTAACAGATGGTGGATCCACACAAAAGCTACACGCTGTCGTCTAATTGGCACTAAGGCCTTATTTATGGAGCATTTACCGAGCGGCTCGATTAGGTTAACTACGGAGATGTGTTTGTGAAGCTCCGGCCTCATTTGGACTAATCACCATCACCTGTCCCGCTAAAAATATCCTCTCGTTTATTCAAGGGACACGCTGTAACCTGTTATTACTTTTACTGGGAGGGATGTTTCACACTACGGCTTTAATTTTGACTCTCAGAAAAAGCAGATGACAATTTCTGTAAGCAATTTAAACACAAAAAAGTATAGTTAATGTAGTTTAGTGCAAAATTCTATGAAAAACACTTGAAAAAACAATGAACATGTTATCTTCCTTTATGTTTGTTTCATTAAACGCGCTATAGAGGGACGTCACTCTCAGCCCTGCGTCATGCGTCATGCATAGGGCTGGGTACCGTTAGATTTTTTTGATACCAGTACTTTAACGGTACTGGGCTTTTCGGGACCAATTCCTTAACGGTTATTTTTTCGGTTCTTTTTTTTTATGTTAATTATAAGCCCAAAACTATTTTTCCATCTTTAACAATGTTACATTTGTCAAACTATATTCTAAAACACACTTTTAGTTTGTTCAGTTAACCTAATACTCAAAAGCGCATTCAAATGAATCATCTGTTCCTCACTGTGGCTCCCACATGGAGCAAGTTAAGTTTCACTTTCACTTTCTCACCACACGCGGCAGCTCTGCAACAAAAACGCAACAAGATTTGCTTTTGACACGTTTACCCTTCACTTTACTGGAGACAAAGGGAGAAATGAAGAAGGCTGGATTACATGTATTTCTTGCTCTGATTTATTTGGCTGCAGCACAGACGCGCCACAGCGGTACATTTGGGATTCTGCTTTCAACTACAGCGATGAGCAGGAGGATGTTACGCAAAGTTTGGATTATATTTTGTGTTTGGCGACATTCTTCTGCGTTAACTTCAGGCTTTGACTTGATTTCGAAGAGTTATGAAGCTCAACACGCAGACTTTTGACAGAAAGGCTCCACCGGAGATGTGCTTTAATTGAAAACGGACCCGTTGTTTCTTCGTTTCTTCTTTTTAAGAAGGTAAGCCGACACACTGCGGTTTGTTTCTGACACTCTCAGCTGGAGGGCTCGGTCTGTTTGGGAGATGTGAGACGTGAATTGTGCCGCTAGTTTGTGCAGGCGCTGTAAGGTCACGCGGTTGGTTGGGAGAAAGAAAGAAGTGAATTGCCGTGACACTGTAGAGTGAGCATTTGGCACATAGGCTCCGTGGTGTTTTTGCTGTTTGTGGAGCGTAGTTCGTGTCAATGTAGGGATCGAGCACACGTGTGGTGTGGTGTTTGTTTGCTTGTTGACGCGGAGATTTAAATGGCACCGAAAGTGCGTCATGTTTTCGGTTCCAGTATTTCCCGAACGTTTCGGTCGGTTCCAAGTAGGAACCGTTTTCGGTGCCCAGCCCTAGTCATGCAGAAAGAGCTCATCTCCATTTGTTTACATTTGGAAACTTGTTTGAATTAAAAAACGAAAACGGGATGACAGCTATCTGCTTTCATCAGGTCTGAACCGGTCTGACAGACGTCTGTTCCCTAAGCTTGAGACAGCGTTTTTCTCCCTTTTCTCACTTACCTGAATGTAACTTCTAAGGGTCGTAGGATCAAATTTCATTCATAAATGTTAACTTAGCAGCATAACTTTGTTTTCTCACAGTGATAAACTCTTGATGTTGCTGACAACGGCGCTTTTTTCGACTTTTTTCCATTGTTTGTGTCTATGTGCGGAAGCTCTTTTCTGCAGGACGGGAGAGGGCGCATCGCCCACATTTTCTTTACAATAAAAAAAAAAAATCACAATTCCCCACCCCATCTCTGCCTCTTTAATGACTGGCTTAAATGGAAATCTGATGCCACACAATGCAAACATTTGTCCAATCCAAGAGCAACTTAAAATATTTAATAAAATGAAAGCTCAGTTTTACATGTTTGGTCATAAAATGTCACATTAACATATTTCCAAGAAGAAACTTGAACTGTACGTCTAATAAATAAAGTTACTATAGAGGGCGATTTTTTGGCCGTAGACGTCACTTTCTGCTTCTTGGTCATGCTTTCAAGCAAAACTTATAATATAGTGGGGCGAAAACTTCGTTTGATTAAAAAAACCAAAAACGGTAACATAGAGATAGGTGTTTTGATCAGGTATGAACCGGTCTGACAGACGTCTGACCCCTGAAGCATGTACGGTTAAGGGTCGTAGGGTCGAATTTAATTCACACATGTTGATTTAGCAGTTTAACTTTTTGGTACACAGTGATAAACTAAAGCCAGATTTATCAAGCATTTGCTCATGTGCAAACCAGGTTAGGGGAGCAAAACCTTGGCAGAGATGATATTTTTCTCTCACACACACTCTAAAGATGCAGAATTTGAGGATTCATATCTGTTTTGTTTAGTATGTTGTATGTGCATCTTCCAATATTAAAGTTTGTGTAAAATGCTCATAAATAACACATGATTTTTTTTATTTTATTTATTTTTTTTTTGCACCCACAATTTAGCAGCTGGCTTGATAAATCAGGCCCTTAGTAGTTAGCTGAGAACGGTGCTTTTTCGACTTTGTGCGTGCATCGCCAGTGTTATTGAACAAAAAATCCCTCTATTACTGAGGAGGCGGGGCTTATCAGTTGTGCCATTTTCAACAACGGTTGCAATTTATAATCCAGAAAATGTAAAAAGACAACTTACTTATGCTTAGTCTAATCTTGAGTTCTTGAAAAAAGCATCATGTGTCCCCTTTAATAATCTAATTTAACACCAAGCATCACAGAAAAGCATTCAGTTCGACATCTACTTTAAGAGGTACAATTTCTTCCAAACCGCTTTGTGCACACTCACGCTGCAGCGACTCTCTTCTTGTCTTAATGCCGTGACGTTTTATCCTCCCATCGCCTGTCGAAAAGCTTCCATCCTCTTGCATGTTTCCTCTTGCCGGTGTCAGAATCTCCAGGATGCTCCGTCAGCTCCAGGCGGCAGCGAGCACAACGCAGCCCAGAGACGAGGCCCTTTCTTCAGCCTGACAGGAGCTCAGCGGTGGGTCCCCGGATCCACACCTCCGAACAGGAACAACCAGAGGAGCGCGCTTTGCTTCAGAGCTGCTGCTGCTTCATGATCAAACTCTGGGGAAATGAGAAGTGAAGTAGCTTTGCTCCAATACAAAAGCCAGTCTTGGTTTGTGAGTCGGCTTATTATTGCAGCAAGGTCTGGATCAGTGTTTATCAATCTTTTTCGATAACGATTACATGACAGACCATCTACTTAAATTATTCTCTATGATGTAGTCATGTTTTAACTTCTTTATAAATGGAAATTGTGACAGTTTTCTTTTTTCTTTTTGCTGGGTTTGTACAGTCATACACTCATAATACCAATAATTTAAAGTAACTCAATGGCTTCTGTTGGAGGAAGGACGGAGCTACAATCATAATTGAGACTTGCTCAGTGTACTCTATAGCGATGGTTCCCAAAGTGGAGGTCGAAAAGAAAAATCAGAGGGTCACGAGATGATTTCAAGATGTAATTTTCCAATCATGACTTGGTGTTTATCTGTTTTTTAACTGGAATCATGTTTATCTTAAGTTTGGTCTTGTTAAATAAACCACGAAAAAGAAGTGCACTTTGACTCAATTTTGATGGTTTCCCAACTTGAAATGATTACATACATCTATTTAACTTTACTGTAGGAATCACAAGTTGGTTACATGGTTATTTTGGTCTGAAACGCTTGGGAAGCCCTGCCGCATAAAAGCAATCGATGCCACTTTTCACTCTATCGCTCATGCCACCTGCTGAAAGAAACGCTGTCCATGTAGTTGGCCGGGGAAATGTCTTTGATAAAAACAACAAAACAAGACGAGAGCACCTGTTTCAGACAGGTTTGAACTGGTCTGACGGATGTCTGGCTCTGAAGCTTGAGACAATGGCTGTGTATGAATGTGCACCCTAACTACTATACAGTGTACAGTGGTGAGGCCGTTTTGTGTGGTGTCCGAATGTCTAGCAGGTCAAAAAGTTGTGCACTAAAAATTTCCCACAATGAATCTAGGAAAAGTAGTGAGCATCGATGGTCACTAGAACATAAATATAGACCACAATTCATTCCGAGAATCAGAAAAACAAAGTGGACAGCGTCTGGTCTTTAACTGTAAACGACACGACTGAATGAAAGATGATAAAAAGCCACGTATACGCACTGTTAAGTCGGGAGGATAAACAAAAACTATACACCATAAAGATGCTAACGTTAGCTGCTTACCTTAGTTTGTGCTGTAAAAGTTGAATTATCCAGTCTGTTTGATGTTTAATGTGGGTCCAAGCTAAACCAGACTTGTATTATGATTATTAGTCCATAAATATGTGCATGTCAGAAGGACTTACAGAAGTGTGTTTTTATCAGACTCTTGTCACATGACACGTGGTCAGCTGAAAGTAGTGTGCTTCATACCCGAAAGACCAAATGAATGAGTGCACTGACTAGTCACTGAAAAGAGCAGGACCATTTAGTAATAGAGTGGTTCGGGAACATGTGTGAACGTTCGGACCCGGTCATGCTTTTCTCATCCACCTGAATGTAACGCGTATGAGTCATGAAGACACATTTCATTCACAAAAGTTGATTTAGCAGCGTAACTTTTGTTTCAGCAGGGATAAACTCTTGTAGTGGCGAGTGTTGTTGCTACAGCTTCTGTCAATCAGCCACGGTTCATTTTGCTGTCAAGCTGCGGGCGCATCCCCCATGGTGATAAACAAAAAATTCCTCTATATGACTGATCAAATTTTATGTATTTACTCTAACTCAAATAGTATTTTTAAACACGCAAATGTCTCAATATGTAGGCTTACACACAGAAAGTAAATGTACAATCTCAGCCCAGGACTTATACAATGAGAAAGCAAGCAATGTCAATCGCCTCAGGCAAGGGAAAAAAATAAATAAATAACCGTTTGTCAAAAAGTTATTTAGAAGCTCCAAATGCACTGCTCTCCTTTCCCATTGTGTTTAGCATTTCTAATCCATCCATAATTTATCTCAATAAGAATGTGCACAGATGTACTCCTGCTTTGTACGGCAGAAAAACAATCCAATCCTCATTTTATTTGGCTCGGCTCTGCTCAGTCATTTCGCTGGCAGAAAACACAGGTGGAGTCGCTGACACTTGTATCAATCTAAATCAGATGTGCTGGTGTTGTCATGCATTTCCCCGGCTGGCTGTCCTCCCCCTGAGGGACCGGAGAGGGGAGGAGGGAGGGAGGACGATCTGAGGGACTGGAGAGGGAAGGAGGGAGGGAGGGAGGACGATCTGAGGGACTGGAGAGGGAAGGAGGGAGGGAGGGGAGGACGATCTGAGGGACCGGAGAGGGAAGGAGGGAGGGGAGGACGATCTGAGGGACCAGAGAGAGAAGGGGAAGACACTCAGAGGACCGGAGAGAGAGAGAGGAGGAAGGGGAGGATGATCTGAGGGACCAGAGTGAGACTGGGAGGACACTCAGAGGGAGGGAAGGATGATCTGATTGACCAGAGAGAGAGAGGACACTCAGAGGGACCAGAGAGAGAGGGAGGAGGAAGGGAAGGACGATCTGAGGGACCAGAGAGAGAGAGGGAGAGAGAGGATGATCAGATTGACCAGAGAGAGAGAGGAGGACACTCGGAGGGACCAGAGAGAGAGAAAGAGAGAGGGGGAGGATGATCTGAGGAACAAGAGAGAGAAGGGGAGGACACTCAGAGGGAGGGAAGGATAATCTGATTGACCAGAGAGAGAGAGGAGGTGAGGGAGGACACTCAGATGGACCAGAGAGAGAGGGAGGAGGAATGGAAGGACGATCTGAGGGACAAGAGAGAGAAGGGAGGACACTCAGAGGGACCAGAGAGAGAGAGAGAGAGGGAGAGAGAGGATGATCAGATTGACCAGAGAGAGAGAGAGGAGGACACTCAGAGGGACCAGAGAGAGAGGGAGAGGATGATCAGAGGGACAAGAGAGAGAAGGGGAGGACACTCAGAGGGACCAGAGAGAGAGAGAGAGAGAGTGAGAGGATGATCAGAGGGACCAGAGAGAGAAAGAGAGAAGGTCTGGTTCTGCTCTGGAGTCTGTTGTGGTGCGTTCAAGGCTGCAGTTAACAAAAGATTTTTATCACCTTCGACCTAAAGAAATGTCCTTAAATTCCTCTCGAACGATAAATCCTAGAGAAGTTGTGCCAATGTGACCTTCTTATATTTGAAAATTGATTAACATTAAGACTCAGTGTGAAAAGAGTTTGTATGTACATGTCACATAAGAACTCAGTGTTTTGCAGGAAGTGTAGTGTGTATTTATCTTCAAAATGTATACGATTTTTCCTTGATTTAGTAGTGTTTTGACTCTTCTAGGAAAACATGTAATTTTTCTCCATTGACTCAAAAAAAACTAAAGCTACAGACATCACATAGAAATATTAGGGTGTGCAGTGCATAGTGATGCTTAAAGATTACAATTCACTTTGTGCACGTGACTCAACACGACACTGTTACTGAACTAACCCAGGTTCTTATTGAAAAGGTTTTCCTTTTTTTTTCTAACGTTTTGCCTTTTGATCCACCTGAAGGGTTTGTTAAATCTAAGACTATTTTTAAATTCTTGTTTTTGAATGCTTGTTTCCTTGCAGGTGCATCCTGGCCGTCCACATCAGCAAACTGCCTCCTCTTACACCTGAACAGATTATAGACTGCGTGGTGTCAGAAACTATTTCTCCATTCCTCAAACTTCCTGAGAAGTGGAGGCCTGAGACACCATCGCACAGAGAGAAGGACAGCACTGGGACAGAGGACATGGAGACACTGGTCAACAACTGGTAAGTGTTTTCAATTTGTGAATCTGCCATAACAACCCATCACATCACTGTAAAGAGCGTATAACCTCTGAAATGTTCACTATGATTTTAAAGTTAAACTAAACACAGCATCAACTTTTTTTTATTTTCAGACTGTGTGTTTGGGGTCAAAAACTAATTATCTACTGTTTCATTTTGCAGTTATGTGTGCAAAAACCGCGACTGTGTTGCCATGATGGTCAAACTCTGTCACTGCATTTTCAGTTCACGCCCACATCACATTGAGTTGATGCCTAAGATAAACTGCCCAGGTGAAATACATAAAAACTCCCCTTTCTAACACTGCTGCTGTGGCGAGTCATATGGTTCAGATGGGTCATATGGTTCAGATGGTCACATGGTTCAGATGGGTCACATGGTTCAGATGGGTCACATGGTTCAGATGGGTCATATGGTTCAGATGGGTCATATGGTTCAGATGGGTCACATGGTTCAGATGGGTCATATGGTTCAGATGGGTCATATGGTTCAGATGGGTCTGCGAGTGGTGCTCAAAATTGCAGGTTTGAATTTTGTGTCAGAGTTTTTTGTTTTCTCATTTTCTTTTAGAAAATACTGACATGAGTTCATGTGCTTATGTAAAACAAAAGCTTCATACAAATGTCTGCAAAGTTAATAAAAAGGAACCTTGATTAGCATTTAAGTGACTAAACCTGTGCACAGCCTCAGCAGCTGTAAACCTCACCACACATCAGGATCACTCCCACACAAAACTACTCACTCACCAGGCTTCCTGTCTATATCACATCCACTGGGCGTCTCTTAAAAGGCCTCCAGGCATCTCCCATTTTTGCGGGTCTGTTTGAGGTTCAGTTGTAGATGGAGCAAGTCTCTGACCAAGTGTTTAGCCTCAGTTTAAGTTGTTGTTTTTTCTCGGTATGCAAACAGCAGTTAGCCACAATGCTTACAACGGACAAAGTTAGTGAAGTTTGGTGAACAACAAGAGCATTATTAGATGTAGTCATGACATTGCATTGCATCTCTCTGGTTCATTAACAAGATATCTGCGCTGGGGGAAATTGTCTTTTAAGTTATTTTGCTAAACAATCAGGTATAGTCCCTTTTAAGATAGCAATTTTTACTCAATATTAAATGTTTGAAAATATTGAAAACATTTATGAATGATCTAAAATACAATATAATACCCAACCTTTAATGTACTGCAGGCTTTTTTCACTTTTTTTTAACTGACATAAAACCACGATTAATTTGAAATCCCACATTGCATTCTTCAAGATCCTTTCTGCTCCACTCTTTTCCTCTCCGCAGTGTAACTCCTTTTCAATCTTCATTTAAAAGCACGAGGCCTATTTTATCTGGCTATATTAAGTCCAGGTTGATGGCTTCTAAAAATATGGCGGTCTTAAACTCGTTGACAAGCGCGGCGCTAATAAAAGTCCGCTCATTGTTCTAGTTTTGACGCGTCCGTTCGTCCTGAATCCTGCATCTCTCCCTCTCTTTCTCTTTCTAATATGTTTTATAGTTTCCATTAAATCCCGCTCTCTCTCTCTCTCCATCGTTCTCGCTCTCTCTTTTGTCCTGTCCGCAGTAAAAATGGTGCTATTACACATTTGTGCCGCAGCCCCAGATAGACCGTCTGCAAATGAACCTTAGCGAGACGTAAGAAATAAAGAAGGTAAAAACAGAGGCATCCAAGGTTGAAAATCTCATCAACTGGACCGAGAAAATATGACTTGGAATCTCGTGTCGTTAGAAATAATCGTTAAAGTTTTCACCTCCAAAAACAGAGGGAAGTTTAGAGGAGCTACGCTTTTCCATCTTTGCGCTCGAAGGTGGAGGTTCAATGGAATTTGTCTTTTTAAATACTTTTGCTTTGTTCGTTTTGAAGTTGGTTGTCAAAACGGGTGAAGGTAAAAACAACCTATTGTGTCCTAAAAAATGGACAAACCGAAGTCAAGTTCCAAGTCAAATAGAGACAAGTCCAAGTCTCAAGTCAAAGAGAGACAAGTTTGAGTCAAGTCCAAGCCAAAGAGTGTCAGGTCAAAAAGAGAAAAGTCCAAGTTGAGTCCCAAGTCAAAGAGAGACAAGTTTCAAGTCAAAGTGAAGTCTGGGTCAATCCCAAGTCAGAGACAAGTCAAGTTTTACGTCAAAGAGAGACAAGTTCAAGTCAAGTCAAAGAGAGACAAGTCTGGGTCAAGTCCCAAGTCAAAGAGACAAGCCCAAGTTTAGGAGAGACAAGTTCTAATTAAGTCCAGCATCAGTGTCCCACGAGTTCTCTACTTTAGCCTCAGGTCTTTTTAAGTCTTTATATCAAATGACTGAATTTGTCCTGTTTTCTACAATTTCATTGTTTCATCAATTTATATTGTTTCTGTAAAAATTAATTATTTATGTTTTGAAAAGAAGTTACTGACCTTCTTGTCCAAGTCAAGTTCCAAGCCTTAGTGACTAAAGTAAGTAAAAAGTAGTAAGTAAATCAAGGAATTCAAACATAACTGGCCAATTGTGACTAAACTAATATGATGCACTTTTTGCATTGTTTCCGTTCTTCATACATGCTCCTGACACCAGAGTAAAAGCACTTCTCACATCAGAAATTAAGTTAGAGCTGAAGCTACTGTTTAGCTTCGTTAATTAGTTTATTTGGCAGGGACAATGTGCAAAAACACCCTGAGCAGGTGAGAGCAACAACAACAAAAAGAGCAATATTATTCACCGATTTGGATGTTGGATAGGGGAACACCTGCATTTGACTTTTGGGTTTTGTTCTTGTCCTATCGGAAAATTTACAAGACAGCTATCGCAAATCACTCCCAGGTACTGTCTGTGGAAATTAAAGCGCTTCTGGTGAGTGAATGACCGACCGAAGGATTACATCAGAAAGTGGCACGGATAAGACTGGTTTACTGGTTCAGTCCTGATACAGGACTGACAATGTGGATGGACGTTTTGTCGTGTCACTCATGAACCGGACGTGTGGACCTGACGCTGAGTTTCCAGGACTGATTGATTGACTGTGATCTGAGATAAATTAACTTAAGATCAGCCAAAAAATGGATTATAATAATTTGCAACCCACACCCCCCTTCTCCTCCTCCAAAGAGGACAGCTGGCACTAGCTGGTCTATCTTATCCTGTGCATTCCACTACTCCCTGTCCAAGGACAAGCCTCAGAGACTAACTCCAAACATCTTTAGCCTGTGGCTCACACTTTGCATTCATAAATTCAGATACTAACTTGCACCATACACTCCTCCCCCACCCCTCCCTTCTCCTATTACGCCTGCGAACACTTTACCCCAACCCAAGTCCAAACAAAAATCCCACCACGTGACCACGTGTACTGTGTCTTGTTAAATGTCTGTTATTGTATGTTGTTATTTACGAAGTTACTTACTTAGTTATACTTACTTAGTTACTTACTTTCTTACTTAGTTACTTACAATACTTAGTTATTTACTTAGTTAGTTAGTTTTTAGTTAGTTAGTTAGTTAGTTAGTTAGTTAGTTAGTTAGTTAGTTAGTTAGTTAGTTAGTTAGTTAGTTAGTTAGTTACTTACTTACTTACTTACTTACTTACTTACTTACTTACTTACTTACTTACTTACTTACTTACTTACTTACTTACTTACTTACTTACTTATTGAGTTACTTACTTAGTTATTTACTTACTTACTTACAAAGACCAATAAACGTTTGTTTACAACAAAGAAATTACTTAAACAAGATCAGTTCTAGCTGAGAAACGTTTAACATTTTGCTTGCTTTGTATTGTCATCTTTATGTATTTTTTTCCTGTTTTGTAAAGCACTTTGAGTTGCTCTGAGTATGAATTGTGCTATACAAATAAATTTGCCTTGCCTTGCCAATATTTCAAATACACACTCACACACAGACACTACAGAGAACTACTTTTCACACATTAAAATTATACAATAAAATTTCACTAATAGCACTATCATACCAGACACAATACTTAATGCTGACACCACTGCTTTTCCAATAGTAATTTCTTAACTTTGCATGAAAAATGTTTCATATCAGAGGAAAGTTTCAGACTCTGCGGGAGTTTGTTCTCTTCTTTGATGGCTTTGAAAGAAAAGGCTGTTTATGTAAAGGCCGAGCTATGTTTAGCTCAGGGGTGTCAAACTCATTTTGACAAAGGGCCACGTTGGCATCGGGGTTGTCCTCGAAGGGCCGGTTGTAACTAAAATGAACCTTACTAATTTTTCTGTATTTTATTATTGTATAGTAATTAAAGTGACAATTACTCAATATATGTTGAATATACATCTGCATTAGTCTGAAAAAATGACTTACTCCTTCAGACAAATCATTTTATTAGGTTTAGCAACGTGTTCTCATGGAATGCGTAAAATAGCACGCCATGACAAATTGCGTGTCATGACGACGCCCTCTGTCTGTTTTGGCGTGCAATTACATGCTCGTTTTTTCTGGCGTGGTCTGGACACGTGATGTGGTTCACGACAAACACGAGGTTTTTCAAGGGATTAACGGCTAAATTCAAGTCTGAAGTTACAAAAATGGGTAAGTTTAGGTCTGAGGCTTGGAGGTGGTTAAGGTTAGGATTGTGTTAGTTTTCATGAATAATAACACGTCTTAACATTCACCATTGAAATGAACTTGGACAGAAACGCGTCAAATACACACACATAAAATAGAAGTAGCGTTCATATGACACATTGTTTACAATAGCGTGGTATTGACACGCTTATCCATGAGAACAGGCTGGGTTTAGACTCCCAGATTATTCTTGGCACTGATATAAAATTAAAGTAAACCTTATAAGACCTTGAGGGCCGCATAAAATGAGGTGGCGGGTTGCATCTGGCCCCCGGGCCTTGACTTTGACATATGTGGTTTATCTAGTCTGCAGTCATTGTGACTTGTAGACCTGGAGGTCCTGGTTGTCTGCTCCGAACAGAGCTGGACACATTTTTTTCAATAGAGAAGCAATGTTTGAATTGAAAATTAAATTGTCAAAGTTTAGCTATTTATTACATGTAGGTACAGGTCACCGTAAGTCTTAAGTCTGCAGACCTAATAGTTCATCGGCTGTCTTTGCTCATAAATCAAACAATAAAATGTGGATGAATACTTGACTTCCAGTGCTATATTTTAACCTTCGATCAAAAGTGCAATTTCGTGGCAGAGAGATGGAGAAAGTTTGCATCTCTGAATGTTCACGGTGAAAAGAAGTTACAACAACATCTACAAAAAGAAACTTACAGCCCGTGAATAGCTTCCAGATGAATCCCCCGGACGCACAGCGCATTTCAGTTGCATAAAAATGACTCTGTATTTCTATTTCTCTTGTGCTTGGACGTTGCCACTGTCCCCGAAGACCTCCTGCATTATAAGTTTGTCCGGACGCCGCAAAAAAGTCACAACGGCAATCGCACAAGTCATTTCTGCTCATTCTGACTCAGCTATTACAAACTGTGCGCGTCCCTTGTCACCTGAAAACATCGCCATAACCATAATCCATGATGGAAATTCCCGGCATTATCCCCGCAATTACAGGGCTAATCTAAAAACACAATTCTCAATGGCGACTCTAGCTCCCGTTCCGGCTCTATCTGGGATTTAGGGCCGTCGTGGGAGTCGTAGCATTGTCTGAGCGCGCCTGCTTAAATGGAGAAATAGATTTGTTAATGAAAAAAAAAAAGAGCAACAGATGGTGGTTGTAAAGCGCGTCCCAGAAGACCGACGCTGAATGAAGGAGAGCGGATTAAGGTCATTTTTGCCGCTTTTTCAATTTCTGAATTTGAGCTCTGAGGGGGAAAAAGGGAAGGAAAACAGTGAGTGGAGCTGGCGTCCTGCGGAAACACAAATGCCAGCGAGCAGAAGGGATTGGAAACAAGCAGAAATGTGGATAATAATAGAAGGTTTTAGAGAGACTGGGGCAAATCTAAATAAGGCAGTGTGTAAGTGCGGCTTCGGCTTTAGCTGGAGGTGCTGTGCAGTTATAGTTATTTAAAGGGCGCGTATACTGTATGTAAGATTGACTTTTTTGAGTTTTTAGTTCTAACATTGCTTTGTCATCACAAACACAGCTGGAGTGTTACACGTGAGAGACTATTTATTCTCTCTTCTCTGAGCCTCAGAAAACACTGTTCTGAATGTCTTAAATCTGTGATGTCATAAGCAGATCTCTTAGATCTTCTGCTGTTTTTAAAAGAGACCTATTGTGTTTTTCCAACTATTTAGTAAGAAAATAGAACATATGCAGATCAGTAATTTACCTTTTGTTCATTGATCTAAAACGGCTTGAAATGAGAAACCGTTCTATTGACTTCCTGTTCAAAACTGCTGAACTGATAAGCCCCGCCTCTTCATTTTAAAATTTAACAGTAAGAAGCAACAGATTTTAAATAACTATTTTTATTGTTGGAAAGTGGCTCTGGGACAGTTTTGAACCATACATGCTTCACTTTAAGTATTAATCTTTTGAATTATAACAAGTAAATACAGACAAGTGGGAGGGGATAGGTGGTAGGTGAGAACAGGGATTTCTGCTCCAGCTGAAGAATCAATGAATTCAAATATAACTTTGAGTAAACTAATGTTTAAAGGAGACCATTATAACGAGGTTAAAATCTTTAAATACTGCATTAACAGGACCCCATCAGTCTTCCAGATTTAGTGCATTTCTACAACATTAGCTGTCTTTACTTTGAGCTGGCTTGCATTTCCCTAAATCAGGAGTCTGCAACCATTAACAGCAAAAGAGCAACAATTCCACAATTCGAAGAAAATTAAAGCCACAACTATTAAAATATACAAAACAAGATGAATAGACACACATTTTATATTGTAGGCCTGTTTAAAAATGCTTGAGCAACACTTTCTGCTTGCTGGTGCATTTTAGATGCTATATTGATAGAAATAACAACAAAACAACGTATAACCTCCAAAATATTTGACATAATAATAATAATAATAATAATAATAACAATAACAATAACAATAACAATAACAATAATAATAATAATAATAATAATAATAATAATAATAATAATAATAATAATAAATAATATTAAAAATAAAGAAGAACACAGCCAAGTATTGTATTTACACACATTGATACCACAGCATGTTCTTTCCTTTTCTTTTCACTTTTTCTAGTGTAATTCCTCATTCTCAATCAGAGCCAAATGAGCCACACTGGAGTCTTTAAGGAGCCGCATGTGGCCCTTGATCCACAGGTTCCAGACTCCTGCCCTAAATCTTAGAAGAGGAGCCTCCTCCTGCATGTCCCAAGCTAATGTTTTAACTTTCTTTTTCAGCAAGTAGTAGTAGCACTTAAGACCAGTCTTGGTCTTAGGAGACGCTCAAGACAACTTTTTTAAGGTCTTGGGCTTGTCTCTGACTCACACACATTTGCACTGGGTCTTGTCTTGTGCACTAAGACATGTGATTAACACCATGTTCTGCTCAACTTGCAGCAGGAGTTCATGGCCCCAGCGCAGTGACCTGTCCAGGCCCAGTTTGTAAAAAGGCCTGCACAATAAGATCATGTAGATACTAGCAATTGTCTTGATCTTGTCTCAGTCTTGGGACTCAACACTTATTAACTCTGAGGCTAGTTTGTCTTTTAGTCGACTAATTGATCAGTAGCTCATGTCCTAAGTCGACCAAGAATGTCTCTTGCTAGCTTTTCAGATTATTGGGCTATAACATTTGTAGACATGCTTGATGCTTGGTTTAAAATATCATCTGAATATTCTAAAAGAGAAACGTCACAACGTTTTCGAGATATTAAATTTTGTCAACATCGCCCAGCCTTAATTGCAATGTATTGAAATTCTGATGCATATTTTATCATATTGGAAAACACCATATGGACATTGAGGAATAAAGTTCTGTTTTTTGCTAGTTAATGTCTGCTAATAAAGACTGCAGCATTATGTTCAGGAAAATACACTTGTCAGGAGCAGCAATATCAAGGTAAAGCTGTTTCTGTTGTGAATAGTGACAAGAACAAGTTGTTTTTAATTTTAGATCATTCTACAAGTGGAAAGGGTGAAAATTTAGCTTGTTAATTCAATAGAAATGCCCCAAATTACATGAAAATGCATGGTTTTCTAGAGTAAAGTCTTTCTGTTTTAAGGCACATCAGGAAGACAAGTTAAAGAAGACACAACACTGTTCATTAAAACAGTCTGTATACTTTTGTGATTAGATAAATTTGGGCTTTGGTATTTTCCTAGTCCTGGTTGTAATTGCATGAGAACACAGCCCATTCCCATTGTTATTGAGCGAAAACACTCCAAAGCTTGTGTTAGCAGATCCTGAATGGCGCAGAAGTGAAATGAGCAGAGACTTAGCGCTGAAAGGACAATGATATACACTCTGTCCCGCTGAATTGGCCATTGTCTTGCGTGAGATTGCTCTATTGAAGCGTCCGCACCGAGGCGACATTGGACAGACAAGGACACGCAGAACACACAGGCTTTGAATGGGACTGTTCATTTTGGTGATTAGGTTAAAAAGCTTCGGCTCTGGATGGAGCGCCGGGCAGGAAATTGAAAAATGGAGCGATGAGGAGCACTTTGAGCGTTCTTATGAGACAAAGCACGACTCTATCAGCTCTAACACTGAGACAGATGTGAGTTTGGGATTGTTCTGACCCTGTTTGAAAGAATCACACGAGGAGATGGAGCCTTTTGTCTTGTAAAGCTGAGGCAGAGATGACTACACGACTTTTAGCCTGATTTTACTGTGTTTCTCAGTCATGTTTAGTCACTCACTGTTTAAAGTTTAGCTGCTACACACATAAGAACATGTTTTATCTGTCCCACAGTCACATCATGTCAGAAGGACAGAGACATCACAGACATACAGAAAATGTCCTTATGGAAGGATGTTTCACAGGGACATGAGCAGCTCCAGAGAGTCAGCAAGAGGTTCTATAGGAGGTGTATGTATACATGATGTACCTTCAGTGTTGGGAGAATCGCGTTATGTTTCTGTATGTTTTGACCCACCATGAAAATATTGGACCATGGACCGAACCATTTGACTTGACAGGCAGTGTGGTTACTAGTGCACTGTGTTAGCTGTTCAGTAGCTTATATGTTTGTCATTTCAACCAAATGTCGTTATGCAATTTAAATTTTAAATATCCGATTTAAGCAGGAAAGTTCCACTGACATTAATAATCTTTTTTTGGCAGAAGAGCCCAGGGGGAGGGGATTGGAGAGACATAGTTCTGGTTTAGTTCCAAAAAAAAACTGGCTCACTGGTAAATATAATTGAATAGCTCTGCATTAGAGTACTTAGATTACTTTACCGGAATAACAGGTTTTCCAAGGTAATCTGTTACTAGTTACGTTTTTAAATCAGTAACTTTTGGATATTTGCTCAGGCACTGATGTGCGCTTGCTCTCAAAGCCTCTAATGCTTCTTACCATCCTGGTTAAAATTAGCGTTCAGTACAGCTGAAAACAGTATAATTTTGGTAATGCACAAGTAAACTAACACATTAGTT
Source organism: Mugilogobius chulae (assembly GCA_038363315.1). Classification (NCBI taxonomy): domain Eukaryota; kingdom Metazoa; phylum Chordata; class Actinopteri; order Gobiiformes; family Gobiidae; genus Mugilogobius; species Mugilogobius chulae. Next base: position 106,737 of record JBBPFD010000704.1, on the reverse strand, counting down.
TTTCATGAAACTAGCGCAGTAATGTAATGCATCAGTTTCCTGGACACCAACCAGGATAACATAATGAGTTACTTTTGAAAGTACCCAACACTGCTTATATGAGGATATACTGTACATGTATGCCAGGGCTTTTTCACAGTGTCCCAGTCTGTCCTCACAGGGGGACACCAACACACTGTATGCATATACAGTACACCTGCAGTTACCTGTGAACTTGCCCATATGTGTGCAGGTGAGTGTACATGTGTGTGTTTGATAGTGACAGAATGACCTCTGGGACCACCATGAAAGCTGCATTTTGGGAGAATACAAGAATTTAGCTTTAGTCACAAACAAATTCAAAAACAGGTCAAACTGACCTGATGATAACAAGAGGGTTAAAAGTGCTCCAAGTTTGTTCCTTTTAAAATCTTATCTGCAAATGCATGCAACTTTTTCTCTTATCACTGTTAATGTCCCTGTGCTTCCTACTTCCACATACTAACACATACTGTTTCTCCCAGAACAGGTATATTGTTAATTTATTACTAAATGTATGACAAATCACAATAGGTCTCTTTTTCAAAAAGCAAATTGTGCTGTAAGATTCTGTCATGTACTGAAGCAACATTTAAACCAGTGAGGTTTCAGTCGTGTTCTCTCTGATCCTCACATTCTTCACTTAAAACTGTCACAACTAATAGACTTTTCAAAGACAACAGGATTTAAGCGTTCTGACAAAGGCCCGTATCTCCTCAGACGCCACTGTCGCTGCTCCTGGTATTAGGTACATTATGTTTAGTTATACATATATGATAGAATTAATCATATTTTTTGTACAGCAATATGTCTCCGTCTGACTCTCTTAACTGTTATACTGACTCTCGTTTCTCGCGCCGACAAAGAGAAGAAGCTTTTAGACCATTCCTGTCGTGTAAAGTAGCTCTCTGGGTCGGAGTCTTTTTGTGAGTAATTGCTTCCAACCATTTTGAAATCTCTCTCCCCAGTCCATTTTCCATTTTCGCTCTTCTAGGTCAATGGTTTTAAACTTTTCACACAAAAGACCACTTAAGAGAATATTTGGCTCTCCAAGTCCTGCCAGATCTAAACTTGAGTCTAAATTGTAGTTCATAATGGATTTAAATTGGGATTGCATTGATATGGAAATCTTTCAGGCCAATAGCTGATGTTTTGTAAGAATGGCTCATAATTGGAGAGGTTTACAAGATTGATGTTTGTTCCATCGACTCCTGACACGTGGACGCTCAGAGTTGGTCACATGTCCTGAGACGTGACCAAACATTCAAGTGTAAAGTGCAGTGCTATAAAATCTGTAAAACCTGTATAGAATCTGCTGATCCCTGGGATTCTAGATCAGCATTAGTTCATTTTCAGGCTTTTACAGCAGAAGCAAAAACTGCAGCAAACACGCTAGCTCTTTTTTTTTTTTTTGCTTTTTTTAGCCCTTGCGTTTATTACAAATACATGACATTATAGTTTGAAATTATAAAACTAACACTCTCTGTCAGTTTATGCAGAAGTGCATAAATGGGAAAAAAAAGGTTCATACTTGAGCCCCTGTGGACTAAGTTAAACTTCCAAACAGTCTCTCTTCGAATGAAACCACATGAGCTTAGTTCAGTTGTGCGTTTGACATTGCGTTTTGTCATAGATGTGTTGTCATGGAATTTCAGGAATTATGGACACTGACAAGCAGACTAGTATGGAGTGACTGAATTTCGTTGTTTGATTTTTTTTTTTTTTGAGACAATGAAAATAAATATTCTGAATCTGAATTTGAACCTGACTCAACTTTGTGAAAAAAATTATTTGTGCCAATACAGGGCAGAGGTTACATTAAGGATTGTATTTTGCTTTGATGGAAAATTTCCAAGACCCTTCATCATTATGATGGATTGAAAATGGAGCTGCACTTTTACATAGCCTACTGACGTAGAGACTAAACTCAAGCTCTGTGCCGCTTTAAATCCCATCCCCTGTTCCATCAGGGAGGCAGTGAGATGCCTGCGCAATTCGTAGCCTATAACTCTGCATTCAGAAGACTGCAGTTTCACGAACGACACTTTCGCTACAGAGAGTGCAGAAAAAACTTCTTAAGACAAAAATAACGGGACAGACGTGTCGGCCTGATTTAAAAAGGATTTGCTTCTTTGACCATGATCTCTTATTAAACTCTTAACTTAAGCTGAACAAAAAGTCATACCTGCAGTTTTCTGGTTTGGCCAAAGTCAGATTTGCGGTCGCATCGACTCACATCAGAAAAATGTTTATGTAGGAATGAAGGACTTTTATGTAAGAAAAGAAATGTAAAGTTCAGGCTAAATACAGTGTGAATTTAATGGAAACTGCATTTCTTACCTGTGCTTCAGGTAAGAAATGCATAACCTCAGTCACACTGGGATTGTTGAATGTCAAATGGGCACAATGGAAGATGCTTTAATGGTATCTTAAGAAACAATTTAGAGTTCATTCAGAGGTCGTTTTTTGTAATATCTTATGCTTTATGTCTGTGGCCTTTGCACCTCCATGCAGTTTCTGTGTAAGAAAACAACAAAAGCAATATTGAACAAAAATGTGACTGATAAAAATCTCTCATGACGAATTTAGTGGGATCTTAGCCGTCACAGTGATATATGGGTAAGTCAGTTACACATGTTCAGTGTTCTTTTATGTTGCTCTAGTATTAGGATCAAATCAGAAGACTTTTCTTGTTGAAAGCTGTAGCACTGGTCGTTCTGAGCCACTGTTCACTCTGTTCTGATGTTGGTCTTGCTTTGACGCTCGTTTGTTTTGTTTTCACTGCTGCACCGCTGCATTTGCGGGGCACCGCTTTGGTTAAGAGTCAACTCCCTTCCACACACATTTAACATTGAGATCGTTTGCGTGGTTGCGTCCTGTGAGAACACACATTTAGACTGTATAACAATTGAACTTTCCAATCCATTAATACATTTTCTCTATCTAATTGTATGAATATATGAGAAAGTTTCTTACAAAAAACAGTGAATCCCCCAGAAATAAGTTTCCTGAAATTATTACATCATTCTACATTGTGAGCACAGCCTCTTGTCTCTCCAAACACCGCACTGGTCTGACATGTGGTGTATTTCTGCTGATCCTGGTAGAAAACTGATTTGAAAGCAGCTCACACACACAAACTGCTGCTGCTTCCTTGGCCTGACCTCAGAACATCTGCCAGTGGTTTTCTGCAGCACAGTAGTCCCGCCGCTTCTCCAAACCCATCCGAGCTGCGCTTATAGGAACCATACGCACACTGACCCACAGCTCCTTATACACTGGGTTTGAGACGGTTTAAAAAGAGAAACTGCAGCTGTGTGTTTCCCCTAAAACCTTTCACCACAAGTTTGAGCTTTCTGTGGCAAATGTGCAGAATGATGAATGCATAAAGATCCATCATAGTGGACAGTTAAGGAGAAATGTGCTTTTAATTGCATTGTTAGTATCAAACTATAACAGATGTAGAGTTTAAATTTAGTAATAATAATAATAATGCATTGGATTTATACAGCACTTTTCAAGACACCCAAAAACGCTTCACATTCTGCATTATTCATTCATCCTCGGTGGTGGTAAGCTACTGTTATAGCCACAGCTGTCCTGGGGCAGACAGACAGAAGCAAGACTGCCATATTGCGCCATCGGTCCCTCTGACCACCACCAACCATTCACACACACACACACACACCAGTTCCATATTAGACAATGTGGGTGAAGTGTCTTGCCAAGTGAACTTCCCATCCAGGTACTGGGAAGTACTTGGATGGGAAGTACCTCCCATCCAGGTATTTCGCAGGCCCAACATGCTTAGCTTCTGAGATCTGACGAGATCAGGCTTTGGCATGCTGGTGTGGCCAAACATTTTAGTAGTTCTTCACATAATATAGGGCTTAACAAATAGGTCAAAGGAATTTCTTTTCAAATCTGCAGATTAGATCAGTGTTAATGGTGCGTTCCTGAGAACTGGGATATTTCCTACTTCCCTCTTGTAAAAATGGGCTGGAATGCCACTGAGACTTGTTCCACTTGCAAAATGGGACCTGGTCGATAGACTCCCACTTTCACATACAACATAAACAATCACCACAAAAAGTGAATCTGAGGAGTTTAACTGACACAAAAACAATGTAAACCTTTGTTTAAGCTTATTTAACCCTGTGGCTTCTCTTTGGACATTTGTTTTCAAACTTTATCGGATGAGCATTTCATATTTGTGAACGATAGAGATATGAAACTCAGTGACAAAGACTAAATCTTGTAAAATTGTGTTTGGGCCAAACATTTTTTTGCAACTTCTTTGGATTACTGGGAAAAAAAAACAATTGTCACACTAAAGACCCTAAGGACATAAGTGTTGCATGTTGCATTTTTATAGGCCATTATTTCAGTAAATGTAAAATTCAGGTATTGATGCTGGCATTTAAGGGGTAAAATTTTTATGGACCAAGTAAAAATGTGTTAAGTGTACAATATATTAAAAGTTACACAAAAGTCCCAGTCTTAGTGTATAATTATAAAAGTAGCCAAACCGAGTTATTTAAAGACACTTTTTTTGTATCCAAATAAAATTTGTAACACTTTAAGTCTTGTCAAAGGCAACTTGAATACCACTAGTAGTACCACATAAGAAACGCTGCACTAGAATATAATTATAATCTTTGACATGGTTGCTTTGAACCCGGAGGTGAGAAACATACTACATGACATCATTACTTCACAACTAGAAAAAAAAAAAACCACAAGAGACTGCAGACCAAATTCCCCAAATGAGGCTGATAGCAATTATTTTTGGCACCGTCAACAGATCCAAAATGGCCGCCTATATAAGAACCGACACATGTTACAGTTCCTTTCGTAAATCCTCCTCTCAGGATGTGCACATGCCATCCATTATCACCCTCCTCTAAGTGTCTCTTCCCTCACATTTGTGGATTCTTCTGACTTTAGACTTGGGCGTGTTGCTGACTCCGACAGACACTCGCAGCCTCGCCACAAAGAATTCTGGGAAACTGGGAGCGTTGGGTTTTTATTTACGGCTTGAAAGCTTTGTGACGCTAAAAATCAAAACAGATGGAGTCAAAAGCCGCAGAGTCTGGAGTGTGTTAGAGGAATGAGAAGGCGCGTAACCTGCTCACATGTGACAGTCATTTCAGAGTAATATGTGCGATCAGACGCATATGAATAAACTGTGGGAATGCAGAGTTTACAGAGAGATCTACGTTTAAAGAGACATACTCTGTAAAACCCACTTTTATGAGTTTATTATTCTGTTCTAACAGCATCTCTCATCATCAGTTTAGTCGAAGTCAGAGTAAGTATTCACTTGCAATTGCTTGAAAAATCAAGATTTCATGTTAAAGTGTAACTTTTTGGGGATGAAAAATGAAATGCACAATCTTACTGAAAGAGAAAGTTAATCCTTTAGGCTCCAAAGTAGCAATTCTAACCCAAGCTCACACAAGAAAGCATATATTTATACCATGGACCTGTCAATAGCACATGATTAGCATGATTTCACATATTTTGGGGGTAAATATGACACCTGTTGCAGCCCCAGTTCATTTGTATGATGGATGTAAAGATCTGTTTTCATTTATGAATATTAACACAATTTTAATCTTAACCTGCCCCATCCCGGAACCTAAACATTTTGGTACCTTGAAACCTAAAGAAAATGTTCCTACCTGGTTTTGTTTTACGCTTTTTTTAATATTGTGCAATACAAATGGCAAAACACATATACGCAAAAACAACGTGAAATCAAAAGCTATTTATGTGTGGTTGTATAGATACGCTTTCTTGTGACACTGTAATGGAAAGCAGCACTGTTCACATTTTACAGTAAAATATATTATTTTTGCAAATTCAACCAATTTAGAAAAGATGGTGAGGGCCAACCAAAATTGTCCAAGGGCCGCATTTGGCCCCCAGTATGAACATGCATACAAAAGTATAAAAAAATAAAACGTACGTCACATTCCATGTTCGGTTTGTGATTTATTAAAATATAACTTGAATTAAAAATTAGCAATCCAATCTGAAAATGTTTAACTTTGTGTCAATGAAGTTTCAAAGACAAGACAAAAGAGATTTGTAATGAGGGAGGTGAGAAAATCATTATCTTTATTTGTCTTGTAATAAGACAGTTGTAATAAGCTAGGTGCTCATTTACCTGACAGTTTTGGCGGCAGAACTTCCGCCTTCGTCAGAGGTGAGTCTGGTGTTGTGACGTCTCTTATAGAATCTTCCCAGACGTGGCCAGTTTGACAAATTTGTCAGACTGACCACGTCTGCCCCCGCCGGTGGTCTCTGGAGAATCAGGAAGCGAGGCACAGAGACCATCAGCTGAGACAAAGGAGCTTTTTCTTTGGCTCACACATGGGACACACTTCTCCAGAGACCACCGGCGGGGGCAGACGTAGTCAGTCTGACAAATCTGTCAAACTGGCCACGTCTGGGAATATTCTATAAGAGACGTCACAACACCAGACGTCACCTCTGACGAAGACAGAAGTCCTGCCGCCGAAACTGTCAGGTAAATGAGCACCTAGCTTATTACAACTGTCTTATTACAAGAAAAATAAAGATAAACTAAGAAGAAGACAGAACGAGTTTTCCAAATATGAGGTGAGAAATAATTAAGTTTGCAGAAGTTTGTGTTTTGTTCGTAGATACACTTTCAGTAAGAATTCTATGCAGAGTTTTATAAATGAAACCCCAGGTCTAGAAGGTTTTCTATGCTAATCAGTTTTAACCGAAGGCCTGAGGCCCAAGGTTGGGCCATTAGCACCTCCTTGAGGGCTGCACAATCAACAAATTAGAATATGTGTGTGTATAAAGACTAAAATGCCTGGATTGACTTTCTGCTAACACAGTATCCCAAGAAAATATACCACGACACATAGATAGTATGAGCACAATTTTATGTCATTGCACAATATGAAAAAGTGTAAAATAAACACAATATTTCAGAGTGTAAAATACATATGAGTTTTGGATGAAGCCACCTGAAGATATTTTCTTTAGGTGTAATGGGTAAGTTTAGTTCTGGGGCTTGGGGTAGATTAGGATTCTGTTAATGTCCATAAAAAACAAATCTTTACAACCACTATAGAAATGAACTGGGACTGGGATGCGTGTCATATTTACGCAAAAAATGGTGCTAATCATACGCTATTGACATGTCCTGTTTTGTCGTGGGATATATATGTGTGCTTTCTTGTGAGATCAAGTTTTGATGTTGAGATTTTGATGTCATAAGCATCTAAATATAATGTTTAACGTCTTTTTAAAAGTGTGGCAGTTGAACAAAATGCAAAATTTTACTGATTCACTTCATTGTTGTTACTGCACCTGCTCCAGACAAAGTAAAAACATCACAATAAACATCTCCTTAAGATGAGTGAGTCAAGTTGAACAGATGTTTTCTACACAAACTACTGTACATTATTATCTCATTTTCCACGACTGTCACCAGAAAAGTTCCTCTCGTGTTTACATATGGCGCCTGAGCCTTGTTTGTGTCTAAATCGCCGACTTGTGCGTTATTTTCAAAGCGTTTGGAAATCCTCTGTGACGACTCAAACATTTGGCAGCCAATGACAAACATCTGGAGCCAAACAGCGGGCCGCTTCCACCTCAAACAGAACTCATGATCATAATTACACATTCATTCGCTTTCACTGCCGCAAACATATTGTCATTAAGGCTTTCATTTGAGCGGCTGGTTCGGGCTCACGCGGCAGGAGAGGCGAGGACGAGAAACGGACAAGCGACAAGTTTTAATTGGGGTAAAAGTGCAGGAGCCGAGGTGGTCTCGAGGGGACGGGGGATTCGCAGAGGAACGGGAGACACGGTGGAATAGAAACACAGGGTTAGCCACTGTAAAGCTAAAGCGCTAACGAGAGCTGAGACGACTGACTGGAAAGTGAGCAGGAAGTTTCTCATTCTGTCACTGAGTTTTAGATATTTTTGACCAAATAAAAGTGTGCTGGGAAAGGTAAAGTTTCAAATTTAAAATCTTCCGGCTGCTGGCAAAAGTAAGAAACAAGATGGTGTACTATTGGTTCATGCCAGATGCCTGTTTTTCTCTCCAACCAAGTTATACAACAAACTACGTACTTTTCATTCATGGCTATGCTAGCAAATGTTTATATATTATAATATTTACATCCAAAGTTAGGGTAAAGTTAATTTGGTTAGGTTTAGGGCTTTGGGAAAGGGTTGCTCACCAGATCATGACTTAACTGCATTGGGGAAAAAACATAAGCCAGACGACCCATACGCCAACTGAAATTAACTTGTTTCCAGTGACAAATATGAACAAATGTAAAGTCCTGCAGTTCTAAAATCATAGCAGTCATTATCTTAACACACTTTGTAGTAAAACTATTGACCTCATTCTTATAGGGATGTTCGCCGTGTGATCTCGTGATGCGTTGGTTGGCTGAAGTGGTTAAAATGTATTGGTGACAAGCTGAACAAACTCTGTGTGCTAACAGGTTTGAAAAGAGCAATCCATAGAGCCCAGTGTTCAGAAAAAGCCTACACCAAAAAGAAAGCTTTTAATTTCGTCAATTAGATCCCAATGGGAAAACAATGAGAGCTAGCCGGAACTAGCTGGTTCTGCCAACCATTATGACATCACGTTGGCGAACATCTCTTCTATAACAAGCTATAGTCAGTGCTATACTGGGAAACACGGCAAAGATCAAGTATTTTTTGCATATCTTCAAATTTAAACATTTACTTGAGAACTTTTACTTTGGCATATTTTTTATTTGAACAAAAAAAGTTTAATAAAGCCCACTTGACAGTCATGACTATAACGTTAAATACCAATTCTCAAAACATTAGACAATTCATTAAAACGCCATATACAGCAATAGCAAAAATCTTGATGATCTTGATGTAACTTAACTAGTTTTTTTTTCTTAGCTCAGTGTTTTTCAGAAATCTGCAATAATTATCAGTCCAGTTTGATATTTTTCTTTCTTTTTTTCTGCACAAGCAGCCTTAAATGTGTATTGTAACAGTTTGTCTGTAAACGCCTGACATTTGCAATAGTGAACAGAAAATTCACATATCAGTGTTTAGTACTTGCAGTATTGGGGATAACACATAATTTAACTCACAGATCTTCTGTGAAGTTTTAATCACATTCTGGAGAACCTTTCTTTTTGCGATGTGCAGTTTCCAAACTACACAATGATGGAGCTGGTGACACCGTTCCACTGTAAAAGTTAGAATTAGGACGAGGGTTAAGAACAATACAGATGAACTGAATAGACATTTGCACAGGTGTTGATTGTTCCCAAAGCCTCACAGACAGTGTTTTCTTCTGATGTTCATTGACTGCTTTTAACTACACTTGTTAAAATAAGTGTTGAGCGTTGAGAACTGTATTGGCCAGAAATAGTCATTGGCAATTAGTGCAGCAATGTAACACATTAGTTTTCTGGTGCTCAAACGTGCTAACTAAACGATACAACACCCAACCCTGATTACCTTGCCTCAGATAATCCCAATCCAATGTTTTTATAAAACGCATTTAAAAACAACAAAGTTGGCCAAAGTGCTGTACAGACAGATAAGGATAATGTTTTGAACATATTTTTCTGCTGCACTGAAAATATATTAGAAGCATGTCTCCTCAGTGAACAAAGTCATCAAACGTTCCTGATTGCATCATATGTTTTGTTGTTTTATTGAGTATTTTATTGCCTATGAGCGAATGCGACTCCACCTTTGTAGACGTATCAATAAATTCAGCCTGGTAATGCTGTGTAATCTCACGTTTCATAAATTGCCAAACTATTGCTCCAGAACCAGCCTATATTTTGTCTCCAGCGACGTTTGAGTGACACCAGATGGAGATTTACGGCGCACACATTAGTTGAGTTAATTTAGTGGCTGGAATCATTCATCTGTGGTTTGGGCTGAAGGACGTCTCACATCTGTAATTTATGGACCAGAGCTGGAGCTTCTCCAAACCTGACACGCCCGGCTGTGGTGGGACATTTGGACCGGATCTGCTCAAACTCACAGTGCCCTCAAGTCCTGTTTGGTTCTGATTTTGAGTCTCTAAAAGTATGTGGAAAAAAATTGTGTATGTAATACTTTCTAGTGCTGAGCAGTGTTGGAAGTAACGGCGTTTAAGTATAATGGCATTAGTAACTGCGTTATTTTTTTGAGTAACGTGTAATCTAATTAGTCACTTTCCCGTCAGTGGTAACGCCATTATAGTTACTGTCAATGTAGCGTGACTCGATATGTGACTGTGATCAGAACCGCTGTCGTCTCATTGAGAGAAGTCATGAGAGCAGCTGATGAGTTTGTTTGGGAAAGAGAGAGACGGAGAAAAGGCGCGGATTGGCTTAAAACTGCAGTAGTAACCAATCAGAAGCAGAGCGGGGCGGGTGCAGTGACTTTCCCGACATCTTCGATTGGTTGAGCACGATGCAGGTCTACTTAGCTCCTTTTCCAAAACACGTCAAGGAAATCTTCTCAAACAAGTTCATTTTACGGTTTTATCCCATTATTTTGAAGTTTTATTACTCGGAAGTTAGAACAGACGACAGCGCGAATGCCACGTGCGTTTGAAGGTTACAGATCGGCTCGCGTGTTCGGAGTTTACATCGCGTGTTCGGAGCTACAGGTCACAGCCACAGTAAGTGATTCTACAGCAGTCTCTTTTCGATCATAATTACAGAAGTTTTTATTGTCTATTGGTCCGCAGTTTATCTCTGTTTTAAGCGTGTAGATGTTTATTATCCTCTGTTGTCTGCGTGTGTTTTGGTTCTTGTGCTGTTTGGTCCAGAGGTTTGGCCTGTGTTGTTGTGACTGTGCTGGAGGAGAGAAGCGTAAAATAACACTGCTGGATGAGTTTGGGTGTTTGCAGTAAATTTGGACTATCGTAAAGTCAGACTTGTTTATTTATTATTATTGTTTAAGCTATTTCTGGGTTTTGTGTGTAATTTAATCGTTACTTTTCCTGGTAATTAGTTACTTTCATTACCATTTCTGTTCTGACTAAAAACACCAAATTTGAATAAAATCCTTGGCGTTTTTTTTTTTTTTTTTTTACAGATTTATAAAAAGCTAAAATGGCTTCAACAGAACAAGAGCGAGAATAAACAACAAACGCTTCTGCACAGAAACTACAAAATCATCCAAGTCAAAGTTGGGACTGATTTTGAACATGTCCAAGGCTGTAATAAAAGATTCAAACAAATCCAGTTAGATTCTCATTTTATTGAAAAAATTGGCCATTTTGTATCACATTTTCACCTCCTGTAGAAATAATACAACACTGAGGATTTTTTTTTATTTAGTATTTTTTGTCAACAGAAGTGGATCAACAGAAGTGGATCAATAGAACAAAAAAAACAAAAAAAACAACATTTTACTATGATTTCACGTCGTTAAAAAATATGGCGTAAAAGACTTTAACCGAACATAAGGACCGCACATTTGTAAAGAGAAGACTATAGTTTAGCAATAATTGTGAGTTGTTTTTTGTAAATATGGGTCAATCTAAGGTTTGTAGCAAGAAATCATTGAAAAAAATCTCAAATTGTAGCAATGGTGGACAATTTAAAAAAAGAAACGCCAAAAAGTGACAAGTAAAATTTGAGACCCAAAGGTTAAGCCAACTAATTGTGTGTTTTTCATTCCTATATCCATTTCCTATTCATATGTTTCCTTTTTACTTCAAAAAGTGCACACTGAAAATGTATATACGTATATTATAAAAATACGACACAGGGTCTGAGAGTCCCCCTAAATTTTTCCTTATTTCTTTCTTCTTTTTTTTTTTCTTTACATAATAGATGCATTGGAGTTTTATTTGGGATGATTTAGAACAAGTCCATTCATTTCAAATTTTTGCCAAATTGCTTTCCAGTGGGGCCCCAGACGTCTTTGCCCCCCCTAAACTGCCCTCTGCTCCGCCACTGCTCCCTCTCCTG
>JBBPFD010000704.1:28804-79464 GCA_038363315.1 Mugilogobius chulae | reverse complement strand
TGCACCTGCCGCTGAATCCATCTGATCCATCGATCTTTGACGTCACTTTCTGCCCTAATGCGCATGCATTTATGCAGAAAGAGCTGCTCTCCGTCTGATTAGCTGGGAAACTCACTCAAATGTAACTTTTAAGGGCCTTAAGGTTGAATTTCATTCACAAATGTAAATTTAGCAGCATAACTTTTGTTTTTGCACAGTGCTGAGAAACAAAAATTCCTTGGTGGTAGTTGGAGGTTGAGGCGCCAGGCTGAGCTTCTCACTGTTAGAGCGATTTGTGACTGCTTGTGACTCTGTCTGTGAAAAGCGCTTACAAATAAAGACTACTTACTTACTTACTTAAAATTAAACTTTTTTTGTATTTCATCTATGCTTTGCCCAAAGGTGTTCCTCTTTCTCATGTGAGTAGATGAAGACAGACTACTGACTGACATGTCCTGCACATTGAGCTGAATTGGTCTCTTAATCGGCCTCTTTGTGCCTGGACGTCATTGTGAATCGTCTTTGTAAACGTCCTGTCCAGATTGTGTTGTGGACAATAGGTCCATTCGCCCACGAGAACAAAAAAACTGGCCTCTTTCAAAGTCCGATCCGATGGAATTGGTTGACCTCGGCGCCCATAATCGAGAAATCTATGAGCGGCGGTTTGGAGATGATAAATGGAGGTAATCAAAGGCAAACTTATGGACATGTTGAGGTCAGTTTGGTTTGAGATTCGGTGTGTGGGCGTCGTTCAGATTGTGATGAATGGAGCTCATCACAGACATGGGACAGGTCAACCGTGTCAACAGTCTTTTGGTCCACGGACGTTTGCTGTTTCAAGAGAAAATACTGATAGATACTTAAAAACTCTATGCCTCATCTTTGATATTCAATCTGATGGTTTTCTCAGCCCATGCCAAGTTTTAAAATTCGTACTAAGTAGTAAGTTACTCAAATGTGTAAGTTTAGGTCTGGAGCTTGGAGCAGGTTAAGATTAGAATCAGGATTTCATTAGTATTCATAAATAAGAACACGTCCTTAACAACCACCGTAGACAGTAATTGGGACAGCGACCATAATTATACAAAACAGACATAAACTCGTGCTAATTATACACAATTTACATGTCCTATAATGTCGTGGTATATGTAAACTTCCTTGTGAGATCGGGCTTGTCCACACACAGGCTGCCATTGGAGTTTCTGTCTAGGTGCGTTTAGTCGGTTTACACCAATCACAACCAGATCACAGATCAGCTGTGCTCCTTGACACCAAGTGACTTTTGTGCATAGTAGCAAGTTTTCTAATTGGCTACCAGACGTCCTGGGGAAAAAAAAAAACTAAATACAGAAGATCCAATGGCTGCCCAGTAATGAGGAATATAAATCAGCCTTTGTACTGTATGTAATCCAAGTAAGATAGAACGATCTGACAGAAAATTTATATTTTTGGAACTAGATCCCAATTTTGATTTTATCACAGTCTGCTATGGCAGAACGGTTAGAGCTCTGGCTTCTCAATAAGAAGATCATGGGTTTGACCCCCCGGTCAGACCATTTTTGCAATCTCGCTGGGTGGAGTTTGCATGTTCTTCCTGTGCCATTTTGGGTTTTCTCCTGTTTCCTCCACCCCCAAAAATATGCATGTTTAGGTTATCCCTCTATCTAATGAATTAGAGAGAATCGTTATCCAAGGCTATGAGTTAGGCGGGAATGGTTGTCCAAAGCCTAAAGTCACTGTGATAGGCTAGAGTCACCTACGACTTCCAATACAAACAATGGATTACTTTTTCAGATTTCGATTTTTGTTTTTTTTTTTTGTTGTTTTTTTACTGCAATTTCAGCTTATTACGAGATCTCTGCAAAATTTGAGATGAGCTTGCAACTTTTTTTTTTCAGGTCTAACTGGTAAATGGTCTATTTATATTCATTTTTCTACCTTCCAGGTACTCAAGCGCTTTACAGTCAAGGATCCACTCACCAGTGTACACAGACACTGATGCATTGTGGGTTAAGTGTCTTGACCAAGGACACAACAACAATCCACTTTTGTCGTCCAATGTTGCACCTTGTGTTCCAGCGGTCTCCCATCCCAACACAGTCTCACAAGAAGGCGTACATTTAGCACGACACAAAATAGCGTATTTTTAGCACGATATCAGTCCTGTTTTGCGTACTTATGTTATGCTGTACACATAGCATGATATGAAAAAGTGTAAAAATGCCACGAGTTTTGATAGAAGCCACGTGGAGACGTTTTCTTCAGGTGAAACGGTTAAGTTCAGGCAAAAAGTTACTAAAATTGTTAACATTAGGGTTGGGCTTGGGGTAGGTTAAGATTAGATGTAGGATTTTGTTAATTTTCATAAATAAGAACATGTCTTAACAACCACCATTGAAATGAACGGGGACTGTGACGCGTACTATAATTACGCAAAAGAGCCTTAAACTCGTGCTAATCATACGCAATTTACATGTTGCGTTATGTCGTGGTAAATGTACGCTTTCTGTGAGATCGGGCTGCCCATCCAAGTACTGACCGGGTAAATATTAATCTTACCACAAGCCCCAGCTCTAAGCTTACCCAAAGGAAATGTTACTACATAGCTTCAATCAAAACTCATGGTTGTTTTACAATTTTGGCTTTATTTAACTTTTTAGGTTTTTACATGTTTGACATTTTGTTGTATATCTACATTTTCTTCGAAACTGTGTTGTATAATAGACACACAAGAAAGGGTTTGAAACATATAGATACACATTTCATGTTTTGAAATAACATGATTTGCTTCTTCAGAAAGTTTATACTTCCTTGTGATTGGTTAAATAGGCTCAAAAGCATTACAAAGACTGACCAATCAGAGAAACCTGTGCACAAATGTCTGTACTTGAACAAATCTGCTGCATTAAATGTTTCTCACAACATGGCCCTTTCACCGATAAAACAGATTGTCACAGAGAAGAGTTTGGAGTTGTAGAATCCAGATATTTCTTGATTGACAATATGAGGATTCTAATTCTGAGCAAAGCCGCGTTCCCCTTCAAATTCCACATGTTTAAGCTGTTTTCTGTTTTAATTTTCAATCAGTTAAATTCACCCAATTACCCTTTTGTCTCATCTGTGTTAGCCTGACGAATCACCAGTATTATGTTGATTTTGTTAAAAAATTGAACATTTTGAAGGACAGATAAAAGCTTTTCTAGTTCATTTGGAAATGTTCTGTATAATTTCAAACCTTCTAAGTCCTTGCCCTTCATTTTAACCTCAGCTGGAGCCCATCTTTTCAACTAAAACCATTATCATGTGTTGTGCGAAGGACCTCCTCGTTCTCGGCAAAAACAGCCTAAAATCGCCCAAAAAGCTGGAGAAAAGGAGAAATTACCAGTGAATGGACCACTCCATGAATACAATGTGAAAGGGACCAGATGTATTTTCACTTCATTCAGGCTTGTTTGACAAGAATGTTTGTATTTTCTGAGCCTCACAAATCACTTAGTTTCAGATTTTCACAACTTTCAGAAGCCGATTGGTTGTCTGACATTTAGATCAAAATCCAACTTCACTCGCCTCACACTAAAAGTTTTTTTTTTTTTTTTTTTTTTTTTTTTTGGCTTTGCTCATTGATTCTGCAGAAATGTGCCACGTTTTTCAGTTTTATGTGATTTTTTTTTTTTTTTTCCCATAAACTGCCATGTATTTTTTTTCCGTGCATGCAGCCATGTTGGTTTTCATATGGGAGACAATACGTGTCCCTGATTGGCTAATTAATTCAAAAGAGGAACATGATGGCCAGACGATATATTTCTTATATGCAGTATTGTTTAGATTTTCAGGCAAATAAACTGTTGGCCACGGACTATTAAACCTTTCATCTTTGTTCTGCATGTCTAAAATACAGACGGGGACAAGCCTAATGTTTTAAATTGGTTTATTTGAATAGGGACAGATACATAAACACTGACTAACTGTAGTACAGCAGTCCAATGCACGCATCATAGTGCTTATAGCCAAAGCTAATTCGCAGCACTTAATAGCTAATGGTAGCTATAGTACATGCTAAAAACAACTGCATCCTGGGTTTTCAGAAACAAAAAGTTCTAGTTCAAGACATAGACCAGACTTTGGACTTTAGCTTGAATGCTACTTTTCCTGCTCTATTAGTCATGTCAAATTTATTTGGTTTATCAAATAGGATTTTTAAGAACATCTTTGGCTTCTAAATTTTAAATTCTACTTAGATCTCTGTTTATTTGACTTAAGAAAGAAGATTCTGGGATTGACTCATGGACGGCTTGGGACTTGTATTAGAGCTTTGAGTGTGCCACTCAAAATGACCTTGTAAATGGTGTAAGTGGTGGTTTTATGCCACATGCGAGTACCCCCTAACTTATGCTTGTATAAAGAAATGGGTTTTCAATTGTCATTTTTGTATTGTCTTGTTTTCATGAAATGCTGGATTAAAATGCCTCAAAAGTATTAAAAAATCAATAATTTAATAAATAATAAATAACATTTTTAAATCATTTCAAAAATACATTTCATATTCTATCTAAGTCTGTAAACATTCCAAATACTGTCTTTCTTAGTTTGAAGCTTTCCACCAAAAATACACACTTTCATTAACACAGTCTTTCTCTGGTGAAAAAATCAACCTTTGTGAATATCTGAGGTCACTCTAGTAAAAATCCACTCTCTGCTTTGTGATTTTCAAATACTGATTCATTTTAATGTATCTATGTATCTTGGCAAATCTCCACAAAGAAAAGAAACAAATGCTGCAGGTATTGAAGAAACGAGAATTAGCCTAGTTGTTTTGTGAAAAGGACCCATTAAAGACTTTCTAAAAGACTAAAGGAGCTGCTTTAACCCGGACTAGAATAAATGCATACGACTCTTATCCATAGTTTTTCTCTTGACTCTTACCTGTTTTAGAAAGCTACCACATGGGGTTTGTCCTGTGCACTCTTCTCCCAAACCTCTCTGCTGTGTGGACGCTCAGATAACGCGCCAACACTGGGCTGCGTAATTATCTTGGACTTGGGCTAATCGCTGGTGCTAAAAGGTGATGGATAACAAGCGAACGTGCAGCAGTAAAAGCTAAATATGTGTCCGTTTGGCGAGCGCCGTGTGGATTTGAGATTGAGCAAAGTCATTCCAATCAAAGCAATTATCGATTCTACTCAGACTTGTTATAGTGCGACATAAAAAATCACAGCTGTTTTTAATTTGTTTGAGTTGGGGAAATATGTAGAGCTGACACATTAACCACAATTGTAGTTTGAATAGTTGCAATTAGCTGTTTGTCAAAGCTGCAATTGTTTGGGGAATATGTACAAAAATGTAGGAACAGCTGTAAAAGTCCTAGGTCACATTTGATGCAGATCCAGGTGGTGGGAGAGTCCTGGCCCAGGTGGAGGAGTTCAAGTCTCTCAGGGTCTTGTTCGCAGTGAAGGAAGGATGGAGCGTGAGTCTGACGGATGGATCGGTCCAGCGTCAGCAGTGATGAGGTCTCTGTATCAGACTGTTGTGGTGAAGGAGGAGCGGAGTTGAAAGGCAAAGCTCTCCGTTTACTGTCAGTCTACATTCCAACCCTCACCTGTGTCACGAGCTTTGGTTAATGACTGAAAAGACAAGCGACCGATGTTAAAATGTGGCTGAGTGTTCCCTTAAAGTTTTTGTTTAGTACAAACATTTTGAAACTTTCTTTTTCACCAAGAAGTTTTTTTTTAATGCAGCACTCAGATAACTGTATGCTGTTGGGATTTAATAAGTTCAGTTTTCAGAGTCTAAAGCAGAGCTCTGATTGGCTGTGCTTTAGTGGTCCACTTCAGTTATCTTTGCTGCCTGTAAAAAGATGTTCTTAAACTGTAATTATAACTAAATATGGTAGCACTTTAAAAGACCTCCACGGTACCTATCAGTTAAGTACCGTGTCAGTTACTAGTAACTGACAGTGACACTTACTAGTACTTACTCTGGTACTTACTGTGGTACTTACACTGGTACCTACAGTGGTACATTGAGTGGTACTTGTACCACAGTTACTGGTACATACCACTGGTAGTTACAGGTACTTACTGTGGTACTTACACTGGTACCTACAGTGGTACTTGTACCAGCAGTTACTGGTACATAACACTGATAGTTACTGGTACTTACTGTGGTACTTACTGTAGTACTTACACTGGTAGTTAAGGTGGTACTTGTGTCATCAGTGACTGGTACTTACAGTGGTAACTATTAGTACACTTACCACTTTTAATAATTTGTGGCACACACATATGTTTCAGTGGTGGTATTATTTGTACTAAATTAAAAAAGTAGAGCTTATAAATTATGAATAACAACAAAATGTAAATGTTAAAAAAGGACCAAGGTCTTTACTTATGTCACAACAATATTGGGTATTGACAAATACCAAAGCAATTATTTGTTTCAGTAAACAAAACAACAGAAAACAATTTACAACAATCTTAGCTTAATTCCAACATTTATTGACAAATACCAAGATACATAATGGTAAATAGTGGTACTACAATGGTACTTATTACAGTAGTTGACAGTTAACTACTGGTAACAACGGGACCTGTTCTAAAGTGACACATACTGGTACTTCAGTGGTACTTACTACAGTAGTTGACAGTCAACTACTAGTAACAACGGGTCCTGTTCTAAAGTGACACATACTGGTACTTGAGTGGTACTTACTATAGTAGTTGACTGTCAACTGGGATTTTTTTCCCAGTTGAAAAACACTAGTTCCCAGTTCAAAGCGTTCCAACCAAATCAACTTGTATGCAAACATTATGACTAATGTGAAGCTTTTTTGCTAAGCAAAAGTAACCTTAAATTACCTGTAGCTATGTTTACATATATAGTTTTGGGCAAATACGGACCGCAGTGGACTGGATCTAGTGTACTAGGCATTTCACAAGAAACTCGCACGTGACCTGACTCAAACTCAACAATGAACGGGAGGCGTTAGATTTACTTTTTGTGGTGATTGTTGATCTCTTATGTGAAGTTCACAAGTTTTATTTACCAGCACATTTTTACAAGTGCAAGTTGGGAAATAAACCAGTTTCCATTTGCCTGGAATGCACCCACATTTCAGAAGTAAAATATGAAAAGATACATTTGCTACTATAGCCATTAAGTGATGTGTGGACAAATAGAAGACTTATTGGTCCTTGTTTACAGCATGGTTGTAAGGCAACAGTAGTAAAATACTATCTATTCACTGCTCATGTTCAACCAGAAATAACATTATAAACATCAAAGAAGAAGATAAACATGTAGTCTAACTTGTCATGAGCACCTAAATAATTCAAATTGCACCAGTTTGCAGCGACATTGGTTCCAACATAAATCACCTCCTCTCCTCATTTGTGCTGATTTGAGTGAGCGGCGCTGTGTATTAGCATGAGAGGGATTTAGCTGACGCGCAGAGAGCTAGCGAGCACGGGACAGAGGTTTTGTCCCGTCCAAGGGCAAAACGCCACGCAGAAGACAGCAGATTGTAAATGTCGACCTGAAAAGCCTGTGCGACCTCTGAGTCTGAGGACAGCAGCCAGTTTTTCACCAAACCCAGTGAAATCTGATCCAGAGATAACGTTTTGTTTCAACATCTGTGGGAATGATGGATGGAGGTGAAACCCAGTGTCCTAGAAGTGTACTTTAGCAATACAATGAAAGGAGAACCAGGAAAAATAACACTCTTTAGAGAGAAAATGTTACATAGCCTAAAGCATTGTTGTCGCAATCTAATAAAAGAACTATCATGCATATGCAACAACGCTTTTGCAGCAGTGTTAGCCAGCAGGAGTGCCAGACTTAAAGATGCTGTTTGGTTTTTTTTGCTGTGCCATATTTGTTGTCCTGATCATACGTTCATGCAGTAGGTACAAACATTATTCTTATTCATTCAGACTTAATGATCAAAATTAAAACTAAACAGCATTTTTTTTCAGTCAAATAGACATGTTTTTTTTATGTTTTTGTTTCTATATCCATTTTGTAGTGACACATTTGTTTTTACTAATGAAATTCCACCTAAAACTACATTTATAACCAGACCCTCTGACCAGACAAAGCTCCTTTAACAGACTAAGCCATAAAAAATGATGCTTGAAAAAATTGCCAATAGGCTTCAGTGGCGGCTGGTGGTATATATTTGGGGGGGTGCACAAAAAAAAAAGGAGGGAGTTTTATATACAGCTCCACAGCCCATCAGCACCATGTGCAGAGAACAACAGGAGCACATGGAAACACACACACCCCACACAGCAACAAGCACCCCCCCAACATGCACATCATCATCATCACATATTTGAAGTAACCATGAGCTCTTTTTTCTTTTACACATAACTTCGTTAGCAGTAGGGCTTTAGCTGCTCGGATGTCTCCAAAAGTGAAGCTAAAAACCAAATGTCTTACCTTTCTCCTCTTGCTCCTGTTTGTTTCTCCAAAAGTGAAATGAACTGATCCAAAACCACGTTCAACTGTTCAACCATTCCAAAAGTTTAGAAAAAAGAAACAATATGCTAATATAATGTTTATCCTCCGGTGCTTCGCTGTGCTAGCATAAGAAAGCATGCCGGTCATACTGAATCCTGATTGGTTGGTGCGTACTGAATCGTGATTGGTTTTTTAGACTAAATAAGTACTTGTAACATTAGAGCAACAATGATAAGTCATTCTTTGGTCTTATTGTGACTGTTAAAGTCAAATGAAGTCAGTGGGACACATCAGAGCAAATGTACATTGGTTTTCATTGGTCACATGTTGCACCACGACAGAGAAGTCTGTGGCAGGAATAGACTTCCCAGGGACATTTAAACTATCGAAAGGCGCAGTGCCCAGCGCACCTAAAACGAGATTATGGCTGTGCTATAAACTAATGGAATTTAGCACGAGAATTTAAAATTTCACACGACTCTTCAGGCCTCCCCATTGCACTCTTAAGCGTTCGCTGAAGCCTCATGCTCCAATGGGAAAACCCCATAGACTTCAGCCAGTCTTTTACATTAACATAGGAATATATTGGAAGGTTTTTACGTTATTTTTCAGGGTCAAATCAGGGAGTGCGGCGCACTTGCGCCCCCTATTGACCAGCCGCCACTGATAGGCTTACTGATAAAAAATGATATGATTCATCTATGATAATGTTCTTTGTACTCATCATTTTTTATAACTTCCCTGCGATTCTAAATAAAACTAACCCTATCTAAAAGGGCCTCACAGACTCACCTGTTTTTCAGTGAAACACACTCAGCTCCGGAAAGTGCCGACTCATCACAAACGTGACATAGTTTGGTCAAGTTTCCTGTTAATGTTTCAAACTTTCTTTTCCTTTCTGTAGGAAGTGAATGTGCGTGTGGTGAGTCAGGCTGAGCGACCGCGGCTCACGTTAATAATTCAATCACAGGTTTTAAATATGCAAGTCAAATGAATGCTAATACGAGTGAGGAGAGGTCTGTTTAACACTCAGAGACAGGTTTCTACGGCGACGAGCATTAGTCTTACTCGCACTATGCAAAGAAAACGATCATCAACTCTTTTTAATAAGTAAATTGGCAGTAGACTGACTATTGATTCCCCACAATACCTTGTGTCCAAGGTTTACACATAATAGAAAAACATTGTGGAATTTTTGAAAACTTTGTTAGGATCACACAAGTTAAACGCATCACCTTTTTATGCTTAAATAAGCGTTGTTGTTTTTTTTTTTATCCATTTGATGAGTTTGTTCTACAACAAAGAAAATGCACTAAGCCTTTAACTGTTAGCAACTAGAGTCTGCACTGTTGCTATGACAATAGAAAAGCTCTTTTATGACATTTCTGCCAAACAAAGACACTCTAGAGGAAAAAAATAGCTGCTCCAGATACATGGAAGCTGGGAGTCGCTCAGCGACTGTGGTTGAAGTTGCGAAATGTCCGTTTGATTGCAATTTGCAATAATAGTCGTCCACATCTCCAAAATGTGGAGAAGAGATGGAGTTTAGGGCGTGGGCTTAGGTCTTTGTCCTGTTGTTGAAGTTTCTCAAAAGGAGCGGTTTTGCCCTGCGTCTTTTTGGCTCTGTATGTGACTTACAAGAACCATGAGTCCAAAAGATCTGATCGATGTGCTGTCCTTCAGCTCCATTATCCTGCACTGGAGTTCTAAGACCTTTGCCTGGGATCTAGAGCCATGCTTCAGCAAACTGCGAAGAGTGGGTCTGGTCACCACTCCCCCACCTGTGTTTCAGATCAAATCTACATCGAACCAGACAATCAGATTACTTTATTTGCGTGACGCAGATAAAACAAAGAAGCTGATTGGTCATTTGTCATTTAGACCAAAATACTTCACTTACCTCACATTAAAATCGTTTTTTGCTTCGCTCATTGATTCTGCAGAAATCTGAGATGTTTTTTAGCTCCACGTAATTTTTTTTCCATGTATGTTTTTACGTCGGAAGCAGCCATGTTGGCTTTCACACAGCAGAAGATGCGTGTCTCTGATTGGCTAATTAATCTGTTAATCACGGCTACAGAAATGGAAAGAAGGACACGGTGGCCAGACGATATGTTTTTTATATATTATCTGGATTTTCCAGGCAACTAAGACCTGTCTTTAGGTGCACATCGTTAACAAAGAAACATCATAAGAGAATTTTCTGAGAGGCTGCAATCAGAGACTCAACCAAGCGTGAACTAAGAATCACAACAGGGCTTCTGCAGGAAAATTATCCAACCAGTCTGAAGCTTTATTTGTTTCACTTTTGCCAACACATAACCACAATCCAATTCTGATATGCTGGAAGTTTGCAATTTGAGGTTTTCGAGTTGTAACTCTGATGATCTAAGTGAAAGTTGCTAACCCCCCAAAATACGTGGAAAATCAGACTTAAAATGAGGGAAACATAATGTGCAAAAGGCTCTGCTTGTGTTTTATTACTAATAGAAAATATAATGGAAAGCATACATTCTCACTGTGACTAGGATTGCCTCTCCACAGAACTAACCTGTAACAAAGTGGAACAAGTACAATGCTGCACTGTGGAACATTACAGACAAATGAATCTCTACAAACACAGGCAGGAACTCCAGGTAGAACCACATAAACAAATCTCATTCTGCAGCTTTTCCTCACATCAGACAAAGTTAATCTGCCTGTTCAAAAACTTGTACAAAGACATCAGTATTTCTGTTTTGATCCGTGAAGCGCTAAACCTGAACGACAAATCCGTGATGAGTAATGAAATTTCCTGGTGGTAATTTGGTGACATTTGCGTTTGGCAGAAGCTCAGATGAACATGTTGTGGGCCAAAGCTGCTGCGGGTGACTGGACACGGTTTGTTTTTCACACAAAAGAGGAAAAAAAAACACACAATTAGAGCTACAACGCCTGTGATCTGTTCGTGCCAGGTTCAGGACTAAATCACAGAAGGCGCTCGTGTGCGAGGAAGGGCATCTGGAGGAAAACTGTACAATATTATTCCCGCACAACCGTTTTTGGACTAAACTTTTTGGTTTTAGTTCTTGCTAAAGTCATATAGGCTCTTTCTGCAGTAGCACCCGTCTAGTTCAGATTGTCTATCTTAACATACTGTTTCATTAATTTCTATGGAGAGTTGCAGTCTAGTCTAATCTTAATCGTTACCAAATCCAAATCATTTTACAGTATAACCAATTTTGACGTAAGACGTAAGTTGTGTCCTCAAACAAAACATTTTTCAAGGCTGTGTCCGCACGAAGACAAAACGATAATTTTAAAAAGAAACTGCATAAACATGGAGCTGTTTAGGATTTGTGAGTGTCCACATGAATAAAAAAAAAAAAAACAGCCTGAAGTTGGTGTAATACCTGTAACTGACCAGAGTGTGGCGCTGTGACACTGACACAGAAAGTCACAAAACTAGAGGAAGACTTGACACTGAGCATGCGCAGAAAAGTTGCTGAATGTAAATAGAAATTCTTTTAAACTTCGCAAACATTCTGGATGTACAACGTGGATCAAAAGCCCACAGAAGAGACAGAGAAAATGGATTTATGCTTATTCTTTGAAATGTTTTGACAAAGCTTCAAAACAGATATATTGGAGCTGTAGTGGATTTTTTTCCCTCTGTCTTCTGTGGTTTACGGTGCAAAGAGACACAGATTTTCACAGTGAACGTCATATAATGGTCAGTACTTTTTGCAGATGAGACGTGACTCTGGGGCAAAAAAAAAAAAAGTTGCACCTACGCTAAACTGGAGTTTTGAAATCTTTTCACTCTGGGACCTGGTTTCAAAAGTGTTAATTTTCAGTCTCCTGAAACTTATGCTTTGTTTGGAAGATGTGTGGTTTAGGTCAAATTTTTGCTTCTGAAATGCCTGAGCTTAGCTTCTACAGTTTAACGACGTGTCAACTCAACACCGAGACACACCAGAAAAGAAAAATATATGGTATAGACACGCATTTAATGAGAATATTTTGAGAGTTGGATCAGTCTAAATGAATTTCAATAGTTGATATTTAATTGACAAAAAGTGGACTGTAACAGATGGATCCAGCGCTGTTGTCAGCTAACTACAAGAGTTTATCACTGTGCGAAAACAAAAGTTATGCCGCTCTTTCAACATACAGTATGTTGAAAAAGAAAGTGACGTTGATCAATAATCCCTCTAATAATTACCACGACATAACAGGACATGTTAATAGCGTATGATTAGCCCAAGTTCACACCTTTTTGCGTAAATATACCACACGTTGCAGCCACAGTTCATTTCTATGACGGTTGTATGCATTATTTATTTTTATTTGTAAATATTAACGAAATCCTTATCCTAATCTTAACCAAGCCCCAGCCCTAAACTAGGGTTAGGGCTGGCCTAAACTTACCCGTTAAAGGGGCACTGTGTAAGATTGAGAGGAATTTTAATTATCACATATAGTCCACAAACATTTAAATCATATTTATTCTTTACAACATGAATACTTAAGAGAGCACTGTTAACCAATCCACATCAATTGTGATACATTTATACGTATTTGAAATGTTTTATTACGGGCCGGAATGTGGATCATTGACGCTAGATGGCCTCATGCTTAATAGGCAAAATGCATGTGAAAGGCTCCCTCTAGTGTTCAAAAGTGGAAATCACTTTGTTTGTTTTTCTTACATAGTGCCCCTTTAAACCTAAAGAAACCATGGACAACTCGTGCTTATTATATATTTTGGCGTTTTTAACATCGTAACATTAAAAAAAAAGGCGTGAAAACATGCTTATAGTACGTTTTTGACATTTCGTTGTAGATCTATATTTTCTTCGAAGACTGTTGCTATTTGGGGAAAGATAGAACCACTTTTTTTATTAATAACATTACTTGACCTATAACATATCTAAGAGAACAGTTAGTAACTTGATCTATAAACAAAAAAAAATGCTTTCAAATTATTAATTTGAACTGCTCTAGATGAAATATGATTGCTCTATATAATGTTGTGATGAAGCCAAACTATTGTAGACAAGCCGGTCACAGATGTCTTCAATTTCTGATCTTTCTGTTCTTGTTTTCAGCAGTGGGATTGTGAACGGCCTTCCTCCTGCTCCGTGTGAAAATCTGCCTGTCTCTGCACCAAACGGAAGACTTGAAGCGAAAGGTAAAGTTGCTGATCGCGTCGTTGCCGTGGCGGTGTACGTACTTAAATATTAAGCGTGTACAGTGCGGAGAGGAGCAGCAGATGGTTCCCCGAGGTGCACCATTCTGCAACAGTCGCTTAAGTTAATTGTTAATACAGTGATTCTCGGTGGAGTCTATTCTTAGATTTTCTTGAGGAACGAGGCAGACGCAGAAGAGAAGCGGGTGAAGGCTGCGGGGATCGTTCAAATAGGTCAGACGGGATGGAGCGTTTAATTTGATTCTTCAACTATAACTGAGATGCAACAATGCTGTTATAGTACTTCACAGAATATTGAAGTGTGAATCCAAATGAATGAGGCAAAGCTTGTGATTCGACAGTTCCATGATGGCTGTCACTTTGGTAGAGTTTGTACAGCTAAAGAATGAGTACACTGCAAAAGTTTAATAATAAAACTGAGAAAAGACAAGGTACTTATTGTTCCCAAAATGAAGTTTGTGTCCATTGCTACAACACTTAAAAAATGGACACTCAGACTTTACATACATTACAAACAATCCCCCAAAAGGTCTGTTCACCTTATATTGCCCACCCACTTTTCTTGGCAGCACACTTCTTGTTTAGGCATGTTAAAGTAGCTAATATGTTAGCTTGTTTGTATTGCAGGGCATTCTAAAGCAGATATAGAGGGATTGTGCAGAAAGAAACGCTGTCCGTCCAGTTAGCTGGGGAAACGTCTTTGATTAAAACAATAAAACTGGAAGAGAGAAGCTGTTGAATCAGGTCTGAACCGGTGTGACAGACCTCTTCTGAAGCTTGAGACAGTGTTTTTCTCATTGTTTTTTCACTCATCTGAATCTAACTTTAGGAGTCGTAAGGTCGAGTTTCCTTTACAAAAGTAGAATTAGCAGCAGAACTTTTGTTTTCGCACAGTGATAAACTCTTGTAGTTAGCTGAAAACGCCCTAGCTCGAGTCTCTCCAGCTTGGTCAATGAGTGGCAGCTCTTTCTGCATATCGTGTGCATGCGCATTGCCTGTGGTAATAAAACAAATAATCCCTCTATCATCTCTCTATAACTACTCACCTCAGTCCACCTTACAGTAAAAGTGCCGTTGGAATACAACAGAGAAAAACCTCTTTCACCGAGACAAACACATGTAAACCAAAGAAATTGAGGACAAAGGGAGCAGAGAATGACTGCAGAGACGTGTTCCTTGTATGATAAGAACCCACCACAACCTGCCTCGCTATGATCTGTGGTTCAGACCTGTGAGTCAAAAGACTGCAGTTCTGAACAGTTAAGCAGGTGGGCACCTGTGGTGCAAAACTGTCCACCTTTTGATTGAAAAACTTTTATAAGATGCACATTTAAATTCATTGTTTTTAGTGTTGGATCATGGCTACATGACCATTTTGAGTCTTTTACATGATTCTCTTTTGTTTTAGCAATCACACGTCAAGTGAGCGGGCATAGGTGTAAGACAAAAATATGACTTTTCAGATCACTGAATGATGATAGATGTAGGAAATTACATTGCCATCAGCTGCAGGACAATACAATATAACTCAAACATGCAGGAATCATGAAAACAACTTTGCATAAAGTCATAATGAGAGACACTGTTAGAACACAGTTAAAAACTCAGAAGATGGACTTGACACATGTGGTCTCGTTTAAATGTAATAATAGGTTAAAAAAGTTGTTGAAATAAACCAGGTGCACCTGATTTTGTTGTAGCGAAACACAAAGCCATATTATAATTGCTCCACTTCTTCTTCAAAAATGATTTGCCATTAGAACAAGATCAGTACATTTAGTTCTCATTAAAGTTCAACTCTCAAGTCTTATTTTAAGTCAATCAAAACATATTCATGTAAAATGCCACTTATTTAAGTCACATATTCTCTGTCTCTTGATGTACTGTAATTTCTCCGTATATTTCTGCTAAATTGAAGCAGGATTTAAATATGTAGAGCCTGATTAATTTACTTCTAATACATGTCACCAAACCCACCTTTTCCTTCTTTACAAATTGGCTCGTCAGAAGATAGCGCTGTATTCATCGCTGCACAGGGTTGTTCTGGGTTAAATCCATGTTCAATAATAGAGAGGTATTATTATTTGACTTTCAGATTTCATCTTGTAAAAAAGATCCTAGTCAAAGAACATTTTTTTTTTTATTATTTTGTGGAATCCGCTGCTGATAAAAGCCGTAAAAACACAGGCGGGTCGTAACCGTCCAAATGAGGCTAATTTGACATTCCTTCCCCTGGATCTGAGGCTTAGGCGCCGTAACTACAGGGCTCGCAGGATGAATTATGAAACGGCTGCACTTTTCAGGTGGAGATAAAGCAGATACAATTTGAAATCCTTCCCAAATTAGTGGCTGATGTTTTATTCAGCGGCCGCGGCTAATGAGAGGGTTTTGAGGTAACAGCCTGAATCACTGCGTCTGTGTGATAACGGCGGATGTAGGTTTATGCAGACGCACACACAGTCGTTTTGAACTGGTGTTATGTTTTTAATGTGTGGCTTTAAAGGTACTCCGCGTAACATTTTAGTTCAAGGATGTGTCGCATGAAAGTTGAAATAAAAGGTAATTGTTGTCGAGTTGATTTGTAACAGCAGTAGATCATTTTTTTCTCAATTGTAAGTCCCATTTTGATCAAAAATGACTTTTCTGCAGAGATGAAGAGGTCGAATTTAAGACCTTCCTAGACGCGACCTATTATATTTAACAATGCTGCTTATTCTCCATTGAGCTGCCTAAAACGTAATTTTAGATTTTGCCACAATTATGAAAAATCAATTAATACAGCAACTGAGCATTCTATGTTTTCCATCAACCAAATAACAGTAGAAGATATTTATTTTTTTGAGAAGATAATTGATAATTTTAAGACAAAGCTTCTGTAGTGTGAAATAGATCGGGAAATCGAACAGAAATTGCTTCATTACAAAAAGTTAGGAAGTGTGCAAAAAGACAAAAATGACAAATTTAAAACTTTATTAAGGCCTTCAATTCAAACTTTTCTAATTAAGACTTTTTTTTTTTACTTTTTAAGATGTGATACAAATCTTGTTAGCAACTGTGTTCAATAACTTTGTTGTCATAGTGATAAGTCCTGTCTCTTTAAAGTAATAAGCCCAGTCTTACCATAGTAATAAGCTCTGCCTCTTCACAGTGATCAGCTTATCTTTATAATAAGCCTTCGTGATAAGCCCCGCCTCTTTATAATGATAAGCCCTGCCTCTTTATAATGATAAGTCCTGCCTCTTCATAATGATAACTGAATATGCACCTGCTCAGATACTTCTGCACAAGCATACACTGATAGATACTATATTGGCCTCTCTTACTCCGGGTGTACACTGAAGCTTGTTTCATACTTGACGCAACCGCGAGGACCGCGTGGGTCCGCGCGGCGGAAATACGTAATTTTTGGAGACACGCCCCCTCAAGCGGCGTCCGCTTGGTCCAGGTTTTCCGCATTGGCGTCAGGGAAAAATCTGTGACTACGCGGACGGTCCGCACGGCAATCAACAGGCTTTCAATGGCAGCTCTCTACCGCCCTCTACAAGCAGCCGCTTGAAACACACAGAAACTATAAAAACTGTCAGCGTCTGCTCTGCTCTAGTCCATGCGTCTAATTTCCGCGCGGACTTCACGTGCGGGAACCATAAACCAAGCCTGAGTGTGAGTTCGATGTGGGTTCCGCAGAAGAGTTTATAACCAATGTGCCCGTGTACACTGACTTCTGAGGAGTGCGGTCGCGTGTGCGGGAGTCACGCGGTTATGTGGAAAGAATCCGCATGAAGTCTATTTTTTCCTGTGACTGGTCTAATGCGCCTTTCATGACATAATACAAGTGCTCTTGTGGGAATAGGTACATGACTTTGCATGAAACCAGACCATTAGTTGACTGTACTTGCAACCGGCACTTTGCAAGAAACTGGCACATTGATCCTGAACCGAACCTACTTTGCATTTAGTGTACACTCGTCATTAGTCATCTGAAAATTGCATACATACAGTACATACAATTACACAACATAGATCAATGAATTGGAAAGTTCTGTTGTTTTACTGTACATTCTCTAGCTGATCTAGCTGGTATTAAATGATTTCTTAACCCATACATAAAGCTAAGCTAAAGAATAAGCAAAGCTGATGAGACAGAGGCAATGTTAGACAGTAAAATACATTTTTTTGTTCTTATTTTAAGCCAAATTGTCTTATAACCAGTAATATTAATACTATAGTAATAATCTACATTACATAAGCAATTAAATCTGATCCTGTTATAAAACAAAATGGATCTAAAAAGGCTTAAACATACAAACAGGTCAAAGTTAGCAACAAACAGACTGTTGTTGAAAAGCCTTAGCCATGACATGAATTTCTTCTTCCACTTAATTTGAAGCTAGATTAGTGAAACTTGAACACTTTTGTGGCTGCTCCTGCTAGCATTATGATCTCAGCGCGTCGTTTTTTGGCTAAACCCTCGAGGGAAAACATTTGCCTGTTGATTTAAACTTGGCCCTCGCGCGGCTCTTTTGTCTTGCCCACATGACGCGCGGCACCATGGCTGTGGGCGTCCGAAACAGCGCACACATGGCACCGCCACTCGAACGGGCCTGCGCGTGCCAAACCTTCACCACCAACTGCACCGACGAACTCTGGCTCCGCTTCAACCTCCTCCAATTCTTTCTCATAATCACGCAACAATCAAACGCCGAGCAAATCAAACGGGACACTTTGAAAACGGCAACACTCTGAGATGCTTTTGGATGAGCTCTGAGCCCAGATGGATTTTGAATGCTGCAATAAACTTACATATGCGCGGCTACAAAAGTTTTCCCTCTCTAAACAAACAAGCGGACAGATGCAATGCACTCCAGGCTAATTTAGCAGTTTGCACCATATGATAACATTATCGATTTAGTCTCTGCAAGCAGCTCGGTCCAGTGCGTTTAATGTTTGGACGGAGATTTCAGCCCGATTGCTTATGCGGGCGGTAAACTTTGAAACTTTTTTGAAGGTAGTTTTTCGAGTGAAGGTAGCGCCGTGGGTCGGGAAAGTCAAACTGTGGCTCACCGCTGGGCTCGAGCTGTCAACAACTGCTGCAAAGATTTCCATATTACAGCCAAGGTCTTCAACGCGAACAGAGCAGGCAGAGGAGGAGAAGAGAGAACAGTAACATGGAGAAATGCATGTTAGCTTGTATGGCACTGGCGTAAGCGTATGTTATGTTATGTTATGTTATGTTATGATGAGTAAATGTAATGGCTTAAAGACTGTATATTTTTGAGAGATTTGTGACTCATGAACATCAAAAGCTCGCCTGACAAAAAAATAAGGCCAACAACAGTAAAACCAAAAGTTAATCTGCGATTGTAATACTTGTACTGTTGTGTATCCTATAAACGGTTCCTTTACATACCTTTACTGTTGTCATAGTGACTGCACAGTCACCTATTCTCATTTATTTTTGCCACTCACTGCTTACATTTAGGGCCTCATTTATCAAACCAGGTGCTAATTTTCGAGTGCATTTTGAACTTAATGGGTAACACTTTACTGTATATTAACTACATCTTGATTAGCCTAATACACTCTTAATAAAGCATGAATAATGGATTAATTCTTAATAAACAAATGAGAAGTTAATGAACAAAATAGGCTATTAAGGCTTAGTAACGACTTATTTACTACAAGCCCCACCCCTCAACCAAAAATCCTAATCTTAGCTCCTTTATTGAGCAGTTACTAAGCCTTAATAAACACTTTCATTCATTAATTGCTGATTTGTCCATTAATTGTTAACTCTTTATTCATGCTTTAATAAGGCTAAATAAGGTCAAATTAATATAAAGTGATACCACTTAATTTACTATTGGTGTAATGCCAGATGTATTTCCCCAGCTAATAGTAAGTCACAGAACTTTGTTTACTTTTCTGACATCAACAACCTTTGTGTAAACGTATTTGAGCTTGACCTGAATTAGTTGTGCTAAAAATACACTCTATTTGCCAGAGAAGAAGTAAAAAGTTAGTAGTTTAGATTTTGATTTTGTGCAATAGGATAAATACATATCCAATAGAGAGATTATTTGTTTATCAACACTGGAACACGCACATCCGGAATGCAGAAAGTGCCATCGCTCATTGACACGAGCTGTAGCAGCAACACTAGCCAGCCCTATTGTCAGATAACTGTACATAAGTAAGTAAGTTTATCACTGCGAAAACAGAAGTTATGATGCTAAATCAACGTCTTTGAAAGAAATTTGATTCGTAAATCTTAACCTACTCTAAGCCCTAGTCGTAAACTTACTCATTTTAGTAACTTGAAGCCTAAATTTACTTGTTAAACCCAAAGAAATGTCGCTAAGTGGCTTCAACTAAAATGTGTGGTTATTCTAAGTTATGGCGTTTTGTAACATATTTATGTAACAAACAGTGTGAAAACATGCTCATCATACGTTTTGACATTTTGGTTGTATAGCTACGTTTTTTTCTATGTTGGATTCTTTGACTAGGCTTAAGAAAGGACTTTCCCCCACAGCAGGCCAATCTCCTACTGTAAAAATGACTTGTTGCAGATTGTATCTACAGTATCTGTCAAAATTCTACCCATCAGATTTGGTCTAAAACCAGGTGAGAAGCAGACCTGCAAACCCCAGCTGTTTGCTCCAGATCTGGGCTTTAATATGATCTAATCGAGGCCACATTTTGAGCTGTGGGAGATGGCTAAGCTGTGGCCGACACGTGGGGCTGGTATTGGCTCTCAGATCACACCGCTAAGCTGCTCTTCTGTTTGTGGAAGCTGCTCTGGTCCTCTTCACCTGGAGCTGTGATGAGCTGAGGGACCGGCCACAGTCCCACGTGAGACCAGACCGATCCCGAGCCCAGATTAGATCCCTATTACAGTCCATGTGTTTCAGGAGCCAGGCTTTTCATACAAGAAATTGCCAATAGAGCTTCTGCACCCACATGAATAAATTTATCGTGGCAGCCATTACAACAAGATGGAACAATGGTATCTAATGGCAGCATTCCTGAGTTTTAGGATGGAGGGCGTTTTTTATGAAATGCCTGACTAAATGTCAAACTGAATCTATTTCTGAGCCTTTAAGCACAAACAAATGGCTGGATTAAAAAAAAAAAAAGAGTGCTACTGCATGGATATGGATCGTATTGGTGTACAAAATTGTATTTTATTCAACTTTTTTCACTGTCAAACTGTGTGTATTGGATATAAAATGAATTATCTACTGATTCCAGGCCTTTTTTTAACCTTTTGTGCTGATTTTGCAGTCATGCGTGCAAAAAACGCAACTGCGCTGCCATGATGGTCAAATGATGTCAGTGCAATTTCAGTTCACGCCCACACCACATCGAGTTGAGGCCAAAGCCAAGTAGACAAAAGAAAACTTTTAACATTGTCGCTGTGGCGAGTTGGAAAGCAGTCACCCCGTGTGTAATGACATCCTCAGTCATTTGGATCAGATGGATAAACAGGTGATGTGAGGTGTAAAGAGTCGCAGGATTGAATCTAGACAAAGTATACTCACGTGAGCTCATGTGCTTTTGTAAAAGAAAGGTTTCATACAAATGTCTGCTCAAGCACAAGTTAACTGCTCTCACACAAAACTCACATCACTCGCTGTTCATATTTTGTCCTGGAATTCAATTAATGTTTACATCCACTGGGAGTCTCTTAAAAGGCGTCTGAGCATCTCCCACTTTTGCAAGTCTGTTTGGAGTGCAGTTGGCCCCTAATGCACGGTTCTTCTGTCCAGTGTGAGTTTAAATGAAGGCACAGATCTGACTCTAGTGCGGTTGGAAGAGATGGGCCAGAGCACGGCACAGTTACTTATGTACACACACAACTTTAGCATACAAGTCTAATAGTGAGCGCTGACGTTTCTCACAAGAAGAAGCACAAGATTTAACTCTGTACCAAACTGCGTGGATATGACTTACATAAATTAGCTCTATGACCAGAGAGAAAAGTTGTGAAGTCTCTCGTTTCCTGTTGCTCTTGCTGCCCTACATGATTTTTAATCCAAAGCCTGATGGAGAAGCATACATCAAGGGCAAAACTCCGGTCTGCCTCCTTATATTAAAGATTTAACGGGCCGCTGGATTCATGCCTCAGCGCGACATATAAACAATCGACTCCAGAGGATGACGTCACCGGCCTGTGGCTCGGTTCACTTGTGCAGGTGTGAGTGCGGGACATAGAACTTTCTGCAATCAGACATGAGCACAGCACGATTAAAAAACCCTAGTGTCTTAGTCTCTGATCAGTGTTTAGCCAAGAGCTTTGTTCTTTCTTGTGAATGCTGGCGAACAGTGCGTTTGGTAAAAAAAAAAAGCTGATCCGAGCAACATTAATCTCTGTCCTTGTGATGCAACTGCGAGACAGATAATCAAGGCAAAATGTCCTTCTGTCTGTGGCCTGCTGTGCTTATTTTGAACCTCCCAAATAAATACATAATTTAATATTTTTACTATCCCACACTCCTCAAAATGTGCCCAATTGAAAGTATTTAGAATCTTGTTACAGTCTGGCTTTAAAATGTGTCTCTACGTTTCATTCTTGCAGCAGTTTCATCTTCCTTATATAAGAGTTTGAGAGCCGAGTTATGGTTGTAGACGGATTCAGCTATTACAGTCTGAGATGGAGACGCCGCGGTGAATCTTCTGTCTCAATTATGAGCCGAGCTGAGCCACGCTTTATGTTTTCGTGTAAGAAAAGTGCAAGAAGTTCGTTTAGCGCTGAGAGATTCTGACAGTGCATTTCCATATTGTGAAGAGACAGAATGAATCCAAATGCTGAGGTGTTTTTGTGGACTTGAAAATCAGCTGTTGTGAGGTAATTAGGGAGAAAGAGAGAGAGAAAGAGTTGATGCAGGCAAAACTATAAACATTCACAGACAAATTCTCTCTCTGCACATTGATCATAGACGTAATCTCTCAAATTATGTCAAATAAAAGGTTGTCTTACATACAGATGGTGACAGTAATCCCCATATTAAAGAGACAGAGACGACACCAAGACCTCAGTCCATCAAGACCAAATCAAGACCACCTTTGAAATGTTATACTTTTATTAGTGTATTCATGATATTATTGTGCAGCCCATATTGCAAACTGTGTGGTGGTAATGAAATGTGGTATTTGTGTCCAAGACATGAATAAAGTTCAAGATAAAATTGAGTCCAAGACCCTGCTGTACACTGAGTGTGAGTTAAGAGTGATTTGGGACTCGTGCACGACTTAAAAAGTGCTTAAGACCGATGTGCCCTTGTACACAAACCTCACAGCAGTGCGAGTGCACGGAAAGAATCTGTAGAGAGAATATTTCTCCCAGAAGTTGCAGCGATCTGAAGCGACTTTCAAGTCATAATTTGAGCATACTTGCGATAATCCAAGTGAATTCATGCGGCTTTGAGCAAATCTGGACCGGTATGGACTGGAGCTGGTGTACAAAGCACTCGCCTCGCAGTCAATGTACGGGAGGCATAAGACGTTGAAAAGTGATCTCAAGTTAGGTCTTAAGACAAAAAGATTCGAATTTCATGCAAAATGTTACAAGTAGTGTTTGACAAGTTAATATAAAAAGCATAATATACTACATTTTACAGAGAAAAAAATAATAATATATTTGCATTACAATATTGCTAGGAGTTAAACTAATCACACTTTTGTGTTGTGCTAAAACTCTAAGTAAGTAATAGACACATAATCACAAAGCGCTTCACAGTGAGATTAACCCCTCCCCACTGACAGTAAGCTGCCCTGGGGCAGCTCAGCAAAGTCGATTGGCCTTAACACCTGGCGCCTCAACCTCCGACTATCACCAAGTGTTCCCTAACCTGCATGTTATTGGTTGGTGGGGAAACCGGAGTGCTCAGTGGAAACCACCCAGACACAGGGAGGAACATGCAAAACTCCAAACAGAAAGGCCCGGCGGGGCGAGAATCAAACCCGTGACCTTCTTGCTGTGAGACCAGAGTGCTATCCACTCTGCCACCGTGCTGCCTGTACAATACTATTCTTATTAAATGTTACCAAGTCATTCATGTTAATGTGATAAATCACAAAACTCCATCTTGTTCCTCATAATATTGTGTTAAACTTTGAATCAAGTTACAGACACAACTTCTGTGCCAATGGTTCCCAAAGTGGGGGTCGAGACCCTTCAGGCAGTTGTGAAACAAAATCTGGATGGGCTTCCTTAGTGCAAGTCATATTTATTCATATAAATATTTATACATCACATTAAAGGCGGGGTAGCGGATTTTCACACAGCAAACACAATTTAGGTTTTAAGTCTGACAACGTCCTCTCATACAAATCTTCCGACACATGATTAATAGCAACATGTATTCAATTTCGTTGCATTTATAGCTTAAAAACTTCTTTTTACAAACAACAAAGTGAAACTGGAAAGGACCACCCCATCTCAGCCAATCAGAGCGCTGCATTCAGCTCCTGATTAGAACTAAAATTCTTTATTATTCAGTTCAGACATTTCTCAGAGATCTAATTTTTTCACAATGTGCTGTATTTACTGTATACGTTTTAGTGGAAAGCACACAGTTTACAAATTTACAACTAAAAAAGTATTATTCTGATTCTACAAGACCAAATCTCATAACTCAGTCAATTTAACTTCCACAAAAGTAACAGCTAAGTACATTTCATTAGCTTGCAGAATGTTGTAATTACCTTGCATGTCAGTCACTTAATCATCATCGACACATTTACAAAGTGACTTAATCGTGTTGTCTTTGTAGCCGCACATTAATTACTCCACTGCAATAATAATAAAACATGGCTGGGGTTCACGTCTGACACTCCTCTTCTCTGTGGACTTTGGCAGTTCAGCTCGGCACTGTTTGTTTGTCCAATTACAGGCTAACGGCGCGCCCAAACAAAAGGCCCGTTAGCTTGTTAGCGTGTTAGCTGGACGCGGATCCGGTAAACTGTCATGCTGCCAGGTAGTGATTGGAACACATCCCAGTCCAGAGCGCATAGTCCCTGTAACTACGGGAGCTTTCCACGCTAATTTACCTCTGCTGAGAAGAGCAACGTGGACTGAATGTTGATTCTACAGAATATTGTTTTATTTTACTACATCATCTGAGGCGGTACAAGTACTGAAGTTCACTACGCAAGTAAAAGTGCAGGTACTTGTCTGAAAAATGACTGGTATTAGTCTTTAATCTAGTAAAACTACAAACATTCACCAGTGTAAATGTATTTAAATGGTCTATGTTTAAAAACTATATGGAGTTGTGTTTTGGATCATTCACAGCAAAGTTTTTAGGGCAGCTTTTTATCTTTAACCAAAAACACAGTTTCAGCTTGAGATGTACCAAGAACTAAGTCCCCACATTCCTTTATCCCCTGTTTAGTCAGAGGAACTACCCTGTCCCCATGTTTGCGTTCACAAAGCAACTTTTTTTTTTTCCCCTTCTACGTAAATTATGAACAAAAGCTAAAAGATCACTGAAATCAACATAAAAATACAATCATTTACTGTTATAGTGAGAAAAAAATCCTAATAATAGTTACTATATACAAATTTAAGCATTTATTTTGGGAGCTACTGCTTTTAAGTCATATTTCTGGCAGAACATATAAAACATGTTTCCAAACAGAGCTAGTGTTGTAATTGTGTTGCCTGTCAGGAAAGTACCTGCCCCAAAGCAGGAGCTAGAAATGTCCTTAAAGTGTGGCTTCAGTCCATAGTTCCTGCCCTGTGTCAACACGCCTAAAATGGGACCTGAACTAAATAAAGTAGTAGGAACTCAAAAAAGTTCCTACAGTGGGAAAAGGCCTAAAGGTGTCATAAAGACCGGCTTTTTTCATAGGTTTGGGATGTTCATCATGCCTTCTTTATATGAAAATTAGGGATGCAACTAACGAGTGTTTTGATAATTGATTAGTTGACTATTATTGCTTTGATTAATTGATTAGTTGTTTAGAACACAGAAGTCACCAAGTTTTAAGCAGAATTTGAGCTGAAAAATTGAAGAATTTTCAATGCTCATCATCACGTTTGCTGTTCTTTTTAAGAAAAGATACAGATGTGTCAAACTCAAATGAAGCTGGGGCAAAAT
Organism: Mugilogobius chulae; assembly: GCA_038363315.1. Lineage (NCBI taxonomy): Eukaryota > Metazoa > Chordata > Actinopteri > Gobiiformes > Gobiidae > Mugilogobius > Mugilogobius chulae. Next base: position 53,733 of record JBBPFD010000704.1, on the reverse strand, counting down.
CAAAGGGCAGTGGCAATAAATCTCAGCAGTGGAAGATCGCTATGGTTCCTAAAGTAAATTCTGTGCACAGGTCTAGTTTCTTACTTGCATGTCAAGATTCTTTATTTGGTTGTTAAGACGAGTTCTTATTTATGAATATTAACGCAATCCTGATCCTAATCTTAACCTGCCCCAAGCCCCAGACCTAATCTTACCCATTTTAGGAACTTGAAGCCTAAACTTACCCGTTTCACCCACGTGGCTTCAACCAAAACTCCCCTCAAAACAAGCCCCACAGCAAAGAATATATACTTTTGTAATTTTTTTACGTTACAAAACTAATTACTGTAAATTAGGTTTAATTGCTCTTATTTTTATAGTGTATTGCTTCATACCAATTCTCAAAAAAAACTGAATACATTTTACATAATTGTACAATTACATTTTGAAATCATTTCGTGACCCCTAGATTTTGCTTCATGACCCCCGATGGGTCCCTACCTCCACTTTGGGAACCACTGAACTAGAACGTAGATCAGCACTTTACATTTTGTTCACTGTAAAACCCCAAAATGATTGAAAACGGCTTAAAAATAGAAACTGCAGAAGTACTGAGCCCCACCGCTTCACTTTAAAATGTAAAAAGCAACATATTTTAAATTACTAATTTTTATTGTTGGAAAGTGACTATGGGACAGTTTTGAACCACACATGCTTTGCTTTGAGTATTAATGTTTGAATTATAACAAGTAAATACAGACAAGTGGGCGGGGTGAAGAACAGGAAGTGTTTGAACACTCGAGCAAGTTGTAGAAGAATACAAGATTACTCAAACATACATGAATCAAATCAAATACAACTTTGAGTAAACTAATGATGAGGGAAATTAAGTTAGTGCAAGGTTCAAATCATTGAATCACTGATTTTACATGATAGGCCCTCTTTAGTCTCGTAGCCCAACTTGTTTTTTGTTTTGTTATATGAATGTAAAACAATGTCTTGCAGTCTGGCCTTGGTCCACCACTTGTCTGGTTTTGAATATGACCCTTGGGTTAAACTAATTGCCCAACCTTGAAAAAAAAAAAGTGGATTCGTAAACTGTCAGAAGAGACAAAGGTGTGTAAGTTTTGACACATTTCCTTATTAAAACACGTTCACTTATTCCACTATATTTTGAAATCCGAGACGTCTTGTGTGTCCAGGTATCTCGGGCTTTCCGATTCATAAAATAACAGAAATTCCTGAGATTGTTTTGATCCCAAATTACTCCACAGCAGATTGAAAACCGCTGCCTCCGCTAACAAAACCCTCCCATGATGCTCCTCTTCCGCTGGTTAATTATAATTTCTTCATAACTTTCCAAAACAGCTGAGCCTCCTCTTTGAAAAACCCGTGGACAATATTCTCTCAGATTACATCCACGGTGAGAAAAAACACGACGGTAGAATGAACAAAACAAGTTAGCGCCGGCTCCCTGTTGGCTCTAGGTGTAATTTTCAGATGCAAACTTGGAAATGGAGCGTTTGAGAGAATCTCGCAGAAAGCCCATTTGATTTGGCCTAAGTGGATGATTATGTAAACACTGTACAGCCGTCTAAAGTATATAATTACCGTCTACAGAAAAAGGCAGCCACTCGTCGCCTCCGAGCAAAGCGTGCCAAGAAAACGAAGGACAAAACTCAAGTATCTGAAACGCAGAATGAAAAAAAGGCCATTTCTGGGTGATCTGGCTGATTCAACTTTTAATGACTGAACATAAACAGTGAGGTATTTTTATAGACCAATCTCACAGAAATACAAACATAAACCATGTATTTTTTTTGTGTGTGTATGTATGATACGCGTTCATTTCAATGGTGGCTGTAAAGATGTAAAAATCCTAATTTTAACAAACTCCAAGAACCAGACCTAAACCTACCCATTTTTTGTAACTTGACCTACACTTAGCCATTAAACCCAAAGAAAATGTTCCCACGACCATAATGCAAACAATATATTGTCTCTAATAGACACACAAAAAAGGGTAGAAACGTGCCCATGTAACACTGTTAACACGTCGTAGTATAGATACCTATTTCCGTGAGATCGTGTTGGTAGAACAGGGGTCCTGAACTATTTGGGTCAGGATCTAAAACTGCTACAAATGGGTCCCAGATGATTTTGTAAAATGTAATATTGGGACTTTTATCTTTTAACAGTCTGCCACTACATCCTTGTAAAATAATGAAAATAAACAATATCAAAATAATAAAAATGCACTTTGCAGGATGACTTGGTTCATCGTTAGTGTATAAAGAATATAAGTCCCAAAATGTACCCCTGTGGGACACCCTTAAAATAACAGTTTAGGTCAAAATCAGCCGACAGACAGGAACAAGATACTCAGGAACATTGTCAAAGGGGTTCCCAAAATTTTCAGACCTCCAAAGCAACCACGCTTGTGACTCGCAACCTCACTTCAAAATCAAATAGACCTTTCTAATAATTTCAAGTTGTAAATCCAATCAAAATATTCTATCTTAATTATATTAGTAGTTGTGTTATTTTACTGAAATTCTTTACAACATACAGTTTTCAATGTGAAATTTCATTAAGTACAGAATAATATTTGTAAAATGACACCTTAAAATCATCTCACAACCCCCAGAACTTTGCTTCACGATGCTCCGGGGCTCCTGACCCACTGCATCAGAGGACAGTTTATGCAGCAATAGTTCGAGATTATTAATGGTGAGGTAGCTAATTTTCACACTGCAAATGTGATTTAAGTTCTAAATCTACGTCCTCTCTATGAATCCTTCGACACATGGTTAATATTGGCATGTATTTTGGTTGTAATTATGGTCAATAAACATACAAAAACAACAACTGGAGAGGCCCACCCAAGCACAGCCAATCAGAGCACTGCATGATTACAACTAAAATTCTTTATCAACATTAAGCTCTGTAGAAACTGTCTGCAATCAAAATTGTTTTTATTAACATGGTCTTCATGGAGATGAGCTAGTGGCAGACGCTTTATCTGAAAAGTTACACAAGCCTCTTTAATGTAGCACATAGAAGTAAATGGTTCATTTGGCTTAGAAAAAAAAAATTTGTTTTATTGTATCTGTTTAATACAATAAATCCAAACAAATGTGTAAATCTGGTCAAACGACTGTTCTGAAATCCTCATTAATCAGATAAACAACAACAATCATCTCTTGTGATTCCTGCTGGTGAATCAAATTAGCCTTTTCGGTTTTCAGATCTGATTATGCGCCTCTGCTTGTCCAAACTCTCCACTTCAGAAATAATGAAAATGCAGGCGCTTGTGTTGGCGAGTTTCTACCACAGCGGAGCCCTGTTGAATTATGGGTAACTGGCTCAACAATGGAAAGAAATATTTGGAAAGTCTCCCCAAGAGCAGCTGAGCAGTGCAGAGTGGAGTGAATGGAATTTGATTTAGGTCTAATTGGACTTGCCCCTGCACCTGACTGTCGGACAAAGGTTTGGAGAAGGAAACAGCAGCTGGAAAGACTCGGAAGTCGGATAATCTTGTAAAAAAATATGTCATTGGCTTCGGAGCATTGTCCCAGTTTGGGTCCAAATTGAAGTGTTGTGGTGACTTCTGAACAGCTTTGAGGAGAATGTTCACAGCTGCTGCTTCTCCAGTTCAGATTTTACAATGAGGTTTGTGCGAATGAGAAATACACAAGGAAAATCTAGTTTTTTGGGGCACACGTTACACAAGGACAACACCATCAACGTTGGGCTGATTCACGGTGGAAAGTTTGCACCAAGGTCCAGGATATATAGAGAAATAATTCATTTTTAAACATCTTGTTTTGCTCTCTTACCTAATGCTTTCTGTGTCTCCGAATTGTTCATTCCAAAGTGTTTTAAGCTTTTTTCACAACTGTTAAGAGTGAGACATTTGGTGCTAACAATAGCAGACGAACTTAGTGGAGTTGGGTGAAAAACAACAATTTTAGACGTAGACAGGACATTGTGGACTAATTTCCACCTGATTAGAGGGAATTAATTTTAAGTAGGGCAGTCAAGCAATTATAAATTTGAATCGCAATTAATCGCACAATTGGCTTGAAATAACTCGCGATTAATCACATTTAAGTACATGTTTTGTTTTATATCTAATATCATTTATCTTTCATTCCTGTTTATTGTGTAGTCAGTGTATTGTAAAATATTGTTTTGTAGGCTTTCCCATGACAGTATGCCAAATTGTGATGAGTTGTTTCACTCATTATAAGCATTTATTACACTACTCTTTCACAATAAAGTGCTTTCTGCAGCTGATGATGATGCTTTTTATTGTGTAGGAGCCACAGGAAGTGTTACTAGCGACCAAAAGTAGAACTTTGAAGGTTTTTGCCTGAGTTTTGAAAGACTATTCTGATTCTGGATATTTCAACAACTTGAGTGGACAAACATCACATTTAGTGACCATGGACCAAGGCTTTATTGAGACACGGGAAGATGGAGGAGCCCGGTCTCACAAGAAAGCGTACATTTACTACGACATTACACAACATGTTAGGTATGATTAGCACGAGTCCACAGCTGTTTTGCGTAATTATAGTACGCGTCACAGTCCCCATTCATTTCAATGGTGGTTGTTAAGACGTGTTCTTATTTATGAATATTAATGAAATCCTGATTCTAATCTTAACCTACTCCAAGCCCCAACCCTAATGTTAACCATTTTAGTAACTTTATGCATGAACTTACCCGTTTCACCTGAAGAAAACGTCGCCACGTGGCTTCAACCAAAACTCGTCCTTTTTTAACGCCGTGAAATCTCGTGTCATTTTTACGCTTTTTCATATCGTGCTAAATGCACGGCGTAACATAAGTACTAAAAATAGCTGTGAAGTCGTGGTCAGAATACGCTGTTTTTGTGTTGTAAAAGTACGCCATCTAGTGAGACTGTGTTGGATGGAGACACCCGAGTCTCAAAGGATTAGCCTCCTCATTAGCTGATCGAGCTGCACACGAATGGAGCCAAGGTAAACAAACACATCCCGCTCAGACAGTGGTGCGAAGTTACCAGAGTCTACAAAAGTGAGCCAGCAGAGCCTGGGACTAGGACTCTTTCTGCTTGTGCGCTGTGTTTTTCTATGAACTTCATGACATTGGAGCGTTTCAATGGGGAAAAATAAACCTGAGATTAATTTGCGTGAAAAAAAAAAATTGCTGTTAATTTAGTTTTGCGTTAACGCGATAAAAACACGATGAAACTGACAGCCCTAATTTTTAGTCAGTTTACTGTAAAACAAGTTGAGCTTCCTATTAGTTTGTATGACGGCCTGCCTTAATTTGTGCTTAACCAGTCACAGCAACAGATCGTAATGGCGTATAACCATTGTTCATGTAGGATGGAACAAGTGTTACACATGGACACCTCTCTGCTCTTCTTACACAAAGGAAATAGTCTGTATTTCTGCAAAGACGGAATCAATTGCAGCAGAAACGCATACATCCACAGGAGCAGCCATTAAACTGTGGTTCAGACTACAAACCAGAGACCAGATGGATGTCGCTCGAGTTTATGAATTCACAAATATCGAGAGAATCTATCTGCTCGGCCAGGTTAGGTCTGGTCCCGAAGAGAGTGAATACAAAAGTCCAAATCCAGGAAGTGACAGACTGAAAAACCAAAAGCCAGTGAGCAAGCAGTAGTAAATAAAACTACTGGATTTCTTCATGTTTGGAGGTTAAATATAATCTATGTTCCATGAAAGAGGCTGAATCTATAGAATCTGCATCAGAAAGTAGAAAAGTGCTGCTGCCTTCTCGTCTGTAACAGCTTTTGTTGGTTTAAAGATGAAAAGACACTTGTCCTCATTGTTTTAATCATGTAAACCAGTGGTTCCCAAACTTTTCAGACCGGGACCTACAAAATATTAATGCAACTAACTCGCGACCCCCACTGCAAAATAAAATGGATGTCTTTCGAAATTTCAAGTAAAAAAACTGGGCTAAAATGCATTTATTTTTGTAATCTTATTGATTTATATGACCAATTTCCGCTCAAACTTGATGCTAAAGTTATGAAAACAGATTAAAAACCAAGTCATAAATGTAAAATTACATCTTGAAATCATCTCACGACCCCCAGATTTTGCTTCGAGACTTTGTGAACTACTGATGTAAACTGTAATATTACCCTAACCCATACATTTAAAGAGTTTCTTGCCCTTTGTATAACTGCCTTGAACCCTAGAATGTGAACTGAACCTATACTCTTGCTGTTGTGCTTCCCCCGTAGAAGCTGTTCTGTTTGTGATTGTCTCGAACACACCACGCCTCGCTGCGGTTCGACTCTCTCTGTGCCCAGCGTCAGACCCTTTGATGGTGAGCGCCGTAATGGAGGAGTTTGTTTAACTGCGTCTGCTGAAAACCGCCAGAACGCATGTGTCCGTGTGCAGAGGAAGCCCGAGGTGTCGCCTTACACGTGTGGTGGGTGCAGGCAGCGGGACCGTTACAGCAGCTCTGGAGGGACGAAGAGTTTCCATTCACTTCACAATAACAGTATTTTGGTTTATTTTAAAGCAGCGGGACTTCAACTTTTCACTCCAAGTCACACTTAAGATAATATTTGTCTTTAAAAGTACCACCAGATTTAAACGCAGACTCTACCAGGCCCAAATTAGAGCACATAAAGTGTTAAAATTAGATAAAATTATGTCTAAAATAACAATAAATACAACTGTGAGTAATCTAATAATGAGAGGGACTGCTAGAACAAACTCAGAAAAGTAGATTTTACATTATAGGTCTTAACAAACTATTTGCTTTTGTCACAATTTATACTAACTACTTTTATTATTAACAACACCACTAGATTCTTAGAGACTAAATGTGTATTTTCATCTTTTCAATAGTTCCATTTGTTCCATGACTGCTCTGCTCCACATTTGGGGATTTCCAGGACAAATGGGAGCCTTGTTTACCCTTTTCTGCCCCACTTCTGCACATCTCTCTCTCTCTGTCTGTCTCTCTCTCTGTGTCTTTCTCTCTCTTTTTTTTTCTTTCTCTTCTCTGTCTCTCTGGCTTTCTGTCACCTTTGCTCTTTCTCTCTTCTCTTCTTCACCCTCTTTCTCTGTCTTGTTTTTTTCTCTTTCTTAGTCTCTTTCTCATCTTTCTCTCTCTGTCTGACTCTCTCTCTCTGCCAACCTCCCTCTCTTCTAACTCCCTCTTTCTCTCTCCCCCTCTATCTTGCTAATCTTCCACTCTTTCTCACCCCCTTTCTTGTCTCTCCCTCCCTCTCATTTCTCTCTCTCTCTCTCTCCTGTCTTTCTCTTCTTTCTTTCAGTCTATCACTTTCTCCCTTCTCGCTCTTTTTTCTTTCTTATTCCCTTTCTCTTTCTCTATTTTCTCTTTCTATCTTTTTCTTTTCTTTCTCCTCTGCCAACCCATCTCCCCTTTCTCTCCTTCCCTCTCTCCTCCCTTCTCTCTTCCCTCTTTCTCTCTCTCCTTCCCTCTCTTTCTCTACCTCTCTCCTTCCCTTTTTCTCTCCCTCCATCTTTCTTTCGTTCCCTCTCTTCCTTCTTCTATTTCCCCTCTCTCCCTAACTCTCTCCTCCTCTCTCTCTCTCCCTCCCTCACACTTTCTCACCCTCTCTTCTTCCCGCTTTCTCTTTGTCTTCATATCTTCCTTTCTCTCCCTCCCTCTTTCTCTCCATCTCTCTCGTTCTTCCTCTACCTCTCTTTCTCCCTCCTTCCCTCTCTCTCCTTCTCTCTCTCTCTCTCTCTCTCTCTCTCTCTCTCTCTCTTTCCCGTTAGAAGAAACACACAGTTGTGGCATTTTGATAAAACCAGTGAAATCAGAGTCCCTTTGGCTCCAAAAATAGAAGTTAGTCCATGTTCTGTTCCCGTCCGCTGGTCTCTGAGGAGTCTGGGCCAAATCCAGGAGGTTCCAAACAAAGATACAAATATAAGATACATATTTTTATTAAAACTAAAGCACAGTGAGTGGTGAAAATGAATGAATGTCAGTGGAGTCAAATAGGGCTGCAACAACTAATCGATTTAATCGATTAAAATCGATTATTAAAATAGTTGTCAACGAATTTGGTCATCGATTAGTTGGCTAAAAATTTTTACGCTCAGTCCGCTGTGATCCAGCCGCTTTGAGTGCTTTGTAGAGCTCTCCTCGCGACTCTCACTAAGAACAGACAAACAGAAACCTTGTGCCTGTTTAGCGGACCTTTTAATCACATAATAACAGCCGCAAGTAACCTTTCAGAGGTGGTGTATATAGCTTAATCTCATAAAGTTACGAGTTTGTTATTTCTCCGCGGGTGAGTCGGCCGCTTTCAGCGCTTAGACTCGCGGTAACTTTCTAGAAAAGTCCCGCGCAAAATCTATCGTCTTTTTGATTTGTCTTTGCTGTTCCACGAGCTGCTACGTCTGCTTTTGTAAGGTTTTCTCTGATAAAGTTAAAAGCTGTCCACACCGTCTCTCTCCTCTCCTCTCACCAAAAAAGCAGCACCAGCAGACCCCGCCCCTTTCCCCTCCGTGTCTGAGTAACCATGGCGACGGAGTTTGAGTGACAGGAGTGAGAGCCGAACACTCGCAAACTTAAAACTTTTAGATATGAAACAAAACAATCATAATGATGATCTTAACAGGACCTAATAGATACAAATGCTAATAACAGTAGGCCTATGCATTAGATGCAGCAGCAAACACTTATTATTAGTTTTAATATGACTTAAAACAAGTTAATATAATATGCTCATTATTATAGATGCTTTAAAATATTATAATATAATATATAATAATAAAAAGCAGCAGTCCAAAGGTCCAAAAAATGGAGATTTTATTTTTTGGCCACATTGCCCAGACCTATAATAACCACATTAAAAGAAGAAGCTATATATTTATTCTACTTTATTTTTGTATTTTCTTTTTATTCAAGAAAAGCCCAGAGTGTTCATTAAGTGCACACAAGTTGTCTTTTGCATAAATACATTTAATAAAATGCAAAACACCTTATATTTATTATTTTGTCATTTTATCCGATTAATCGATTAATCGATCCAATAATCGACAGATTAATCGATTATCAAAATAATCGTTTGTTGCAGCCCTAGAGTCAAATAAGAAAAAGTAAGTACAGACTCATAATAAATATAAACAACCTCAACTCCTGCTGAATATTGACTTTGTTTGTGACATGTAGAAGAGAGAAAACCAGGTAAACAGTGGCAGAAAAGCAGAAAAACTACAACAGCATTCCTGTATCTCTCACATTTCTCACTTACACAAACTTTAGGATCACTTCTTATCTTTCTAAACTTAATTAAGAGGTTTGTGTTAGTTTGATGAGTGAATTATTTGTTGTGCAACATTAAAAATGTCTTAATTGTCCAATTGGTTATAGTAACCAAGCTAGTTAAGGTTTGTACTGTTGCCGTGACAACAGAAAAGCGTATTCAGCCTGTCTGACACTTCCTGTTTAAGTCTGTTAAAGTAGCTAACATGTTAGCTTGTCTGTCTTGCGGGGCAATCTCAAATATTTACGACGTCAACTAAAACAAAACTGGTCACTAAATAAATACAGTTGGTAATACATCATATTTGGGGGCGTGGCTTGTCGTGGAGGATTTCATGGTTAAAGATTCATAAGAATGTATTGGAAACTGCAACTTTCTTCATATTTTGAGACATTTCATGGCAAAGTGAGAGATTTTGAGCCCAACTATTTCAAGTCGAGTCGCAACTAAGTCCTTATGGATTTTGTGAAGTGGCATATCAGAAAAGATGTTTCTGTAGATGTTTAATCCTCCAGGCAGCTTTAGCATCACTCATTTAGTCTGCAACTAATGTTAGTATTAGTGGATATATTTACAAACTTGAGCCGTGGGTTGCTTTAATCTTCTCCATGTTTTGTATTTATATTTGGCACAATAAGTTCACACTTGCTGTTGTAGTTGTTGGGGAGTTGTTGTTCTGATTCACTGTTAATGTTAACTTTCCCCCTCGAAGGTCTGTTAGGTGTGGCCTCTGATGCTGATTGTATTACTCTACACAGGCTAGCTGTAGCTAAACAGGAAGTACGAGGCCAAGAAAAGTGGCCGTGGCAGAATAAGGTGAATACAATGTCAGCAGACAAATATATTTTTCAATGTTTGAAAGCTTGGTTGGGGGTGGACTTAATTCTTGGAGGCATGGCCGTACGCAGCATCGAGGTCTGTGAGGTCTGGACCTTTTCTCAAGACCTTTTTGTTTTTTATAGCGAACCCCGCATGTCGTTGTGTGTCTGCAGTCCTCTTTCATAAATGTGTGTTTAATAGGGGCGTGGCTCAACTCTGGAAAAACTCAAAACTTGTTTCATTAACATTTTGGTAGCACTTTAAAAGACCTCCACGGTACCTACCAGTTAAGTACCATGTCAGTTACTAGTAACTAACAGTGACACTTACTAGTACTTACTCTGGTACTTACTGTGGTACTTACACTGGTACCTAGAGTGGTACTTTGAGTGGTACTTGTACCAGCAGTTACTGGTACATACCACTGGTACTTACTGTGGTATTTACACTGGTACTTACACTGGTACCTACAGTGGTACTTGCAACAGCAGTTACTGGTACATACCACTGGTGGTTACTGGTACTTACTGTGGTACATACACTGGTACTTACACTGGTACCTACAGTGGTACTTTGAGTGGTACTTGTACCAGCAGTTACTGGTACATACCACTGGTAGTTACTGGTACTTACTGTGGTACATACACTGGTACCTACAGTGGTACTTTGAGTGGTACTTGTACGAGCAGTTACTGGTACATACCACTGGTAGTTACTGTGGTACTTACTGCGGTACTTACACTGGTACTTACACTGGTATCTATAGTGTACTTGTACCAGCAGTTACTGGTACATAACACTGATAGTTACTGGTACTTACTGTGGTACTTACTGTAGTACTTACACTGGTACTTAAGGTGGTACTTGTGTCATCAGTGACTGGTACTTACAGTGGTAACTATTAGTACACTTACCACTTTTAATAATTTGTGGCACACACATATGTTTCAGTGTGGTATAATTGGTACTAAATTAAAAAGTAGAGCTTATAAATTAAGAATAACAATAAAATGCAAGTGTTAAAAAAGCACAACTGTCTTTATTTATGTCACAACAATATTGGGTATTGACAAATACCAAAGTAATTATTTGTTTCAGTAAACAAAACAACAGAAAACAATTTACAACAATCTTAGCTTAATTCCAACATTTATTGATAAATACCATGATACATAATGGTAAATAGTGGTACTACAATGGTACTTATTACAGTAGTTGACAGTCAACTACTAGTAACAACGGGACCTGTTCTAAAGTGACACATACTGGTACTTGAGTGGTACTTACTACAGTAGTTGACAGTTAAGTACTAGTAACAACGGGACCTGTTCTAAAGTGACACTTACTGGTACTTCAGTGGTACTTACTACAGTAGTTGACAGTTAAGTACTAGTAACAACGGGACCTGTTCTAAAGTGACACATACTGGTACTTCAGTGGTACTTACTACAGTAGTTGACAGTTAAGTACTAGTAACAACGGACCTGTTCTAAAGTGACACATGCTGGTACTTCAGTGGTACTTACTACAGTAGTTGACTGTCAACTACTGTAGTAAGTACCACTGAAGTTGCCCCACTGTGGCACCAGAGGTTCTTCTGTGGTCTCCCATCCGAGTACTGCCGAGGCCCAACCCTGCTTAGCTTCTGAGATCTGACTGGATCAGGCTTTGGCATGCTGGTATGGCTACGACCATACCAGCATGCCAATACTGGTGGTAAAAGTACCACTGTAGGTACCAGTGTAAGTACCACAGTAAGTACCAGTTACTACCAGTGGTATGTACCAGTAACTTCTGGTACAAGTACCACTCAAAGTACCACTGTAGGTACCAGTGTAAGTACCACAGTAAGTACCAGTAACTACCAGTGGTATGTACTAGTAACTGCTGGTACAAGTACCACTCAAAGTACCACTGTAGGTACCAGTGTAAGTACCACAGTAAGTACCAGTAACTACCAGTGGTATGTACTAGTAACTGCTGGTACAAGTACCACTCAAAGTACCACTGTAGGTACCAGTGTAAGTACCACAGTAAGTACCACAGTAACTACCACTGGTATGTACCAGTAACTGCTGGTACAAGTACCACTCAAAGTACCACTCTAGGTACCAGTGTAAGTACCACAGTAAGTACCAGAGTAAGTACTAGTAAGTGTCACTGTTAGTTACTAGTAACTGACACGGTACTTAACTGGTAGGTACCGTGGAGGTCTTTTAAAGTGCTACCAACATTTTATTATGCTATTAACCCACTTTTGCGCTCTCTCCGTAGGGAAGCGTGCAACTAGGGTTAGGGTTAAGACACACCAGAAGTAACATTATAGTAATCCCATTTTCAAAATTACTATTTGCTTTTAGTCACATCATTTTGGACCTTGCTATGTTCAAAATCCTGCCTTGATGTATGTCGCAATCTTTAGTTGTTGTGTTCATCTTGTTCAAGTATGTACCAGGAAGAAAGATTATCATAAACAGTGTACTTTAATAATGAAATGAGAGGTGTGCCATAAACAAAGCTTGAGTGATTGATTCAGTATGTGATAACTGAACATTGCTGAGCTGGCTGTCATGTGTGTCACGCTCTGAAGTGTTCCGCATGTGGCATAATTACCATCTGATTATTGTGAAACCAAACACAGTAAACCCAAACTACTTCAGCTCATTCAAATGGAATGAGGAAACCTACCACAGCTTAAAGTGTGTCATTAAATAAACACAACTGAATACTGTGTGTGTAATGAGCGCAAGTATTGTTTAACTTGTAGCATTTGACCTCAACAACCTTAATTATTCTACTGTAATAGTGTTTTCATTTATGTTTTTTTACATAATGTCCATTTGCATTAATGATATTGGACGATAATGTTTGCACTCTGTTGGGTCTTTGTTCTTTTAAGAATTAATGTTATTAGAGCTTGGTTCATCGTTTGTGGCAGTGTCCCAGTATTCAAAGCTTCATTGTATACTTGAAGTAAATAAGGGGACAATTCTTTAGAGTATATCTTAAAAAACTCAGATGTGAAACCATCCGGCCCTGGCGATTTACCGACTGGTAGAGTGGAGATGGTTTCCTGTATTTCCTCAATTGTTATATCTGCATCCAAAATTTGCTTTTGCTCCTCTGTTAATTTTGGTAACTGTAGAGAACTCAAAAATGCTAAAATATCACTTTCTGTGGTTAATGATTCTGATTTATACAGAGCTTTATAGAAATCTTTGAACACTTATTTATTTGATTGGTGGTATTCACAATCTGTCCATCTGGTGAGCTCACAGCAGGAATCAAAAAAGCAGATTGTTTTTGTTTTATGTAACTAGCTAATAACTTACCGGGCTTATCCCTAGACTCAAAATGGGTTTGTCTTCCTCTTAATAAATTAAATGCCACGTAGTCATACAAAATAGAATTATACTGATTTTCAGTTTTATTAATTGTTGCATCATATTTTGATCTGTGCTGGATTTCTTGCATTTTGATTCAATATTACCTATATTAGTTTCAAGTTCGAGGAGGTTTCTTTAATTTCCTTAAATATGAAGTACGCTGGATGATAAGGCCTCTAAGGTATGCTTTTAAAGCATCCCAAGCCACCCCTCGTGATGACACGGAGGTCCAATTCGTTTTAAAATAATCTACAATTTCAAATCTCAGCCAGTTGATGTTCTCTGATTCCTGCAGAAATTATGTGATAAGCCGCCACCTAGATGAGTACTTAATTTTAATTTGAGGTACCAGCTCTAAGCACACCCATGCATGATCTGAAGTTATTATACTACCTAAAGAGCAATTAATCACTAAGGAAACAATAGATTTAGAGATTAGAAAAAGATCTATTCTACTGTAGATTTTATGTACTGCTGAATAATACGTGTAGTCTCTTTCTTTGGATAGAGTAATCTCCAAATATCTATTAGGCCCAGAGACCTGCATACTCTCTGTAGCATTAACAGAGCTTTAGGTGCTCTATTGATGGTGCCTCCACTGTGATCAAGAAGGCAGTCTAATAAAATATTATAATCTCCCCCTATTATCATATCTCGATTCCCAGTAGCATTTAATTGGCCTCCAGATCTTTAAAAAATAAGTCGTCATCTAAATTAGGTGCATATATATTTGCCAGAGTTAACACTTGTCCTTGGATTTCTGCCACTAAAATAATAATTCTTCCAACTGTATCCTTAATTTGATTCAAACATTTGAACTGTATGTTCTTATTGACTAATATTATTACCCCTTTACTTTTACTCGTTCCTGGATTACAAAAACTTGACCAACCCACCCTTTACATAATTTTTCAGATTCCTCCATTGATAAATGGCCTTCTTGTAAAAACACTATATCTAGTTTCTTATTTTTAATATAAGTTAATATTTTTTTCCTCTTAACTGGGTTTCCTAATCCATTTACATTCCATGTAGCCAAGCGTAAAGGATTTAATTTTGGATTTTCACTCATTTATGTCACTGACAGTAAAACACAGAACATATTCCAACAAGTCGGCAATGATGGCGTCCCTACCCTCATACCCCCCACGTGAATAAAAGTGCACAACAATAACAAAAAAAGCAAAACTAAACAAAAACAGACAGACAAACAAACAAACAAAAAACATACCATTTGCAAACCCTCCCAAACTAATGATCCGTAACCCCCCGTCAAGCCCCAACTACCTGCATTGCAGGCTCTGCTACATAGAAAGTACAGTCTTATATCGGTGAAGTAGAACAAAAAAATAAAATAAAATAAAATAATAATAACTAAATAAATAAATAAATAATAAATAGTAATAATAATAATAAATAAACCAAAATTATCAGCAGCCAGTGGCATTATCTTGCAAAATAACAAAATAAATAAAATGAAAACAAAGAAACGACAGCATCTTGGCCTACAGGAGGCAATGCCTATTTATGTCATTACTTACGGTGTGGCTTCTATAAAGGACATAGCCTTCCGTGAGGAGTCAAAAGTCTTGGGTCCTTCCTTGGTGTTGACAATCAGTTTAGCTGGAAATAAAAGTCTGAAACTCATTTGTCGCTCATGTAGGATCTTCTTGCAGTCCTTAAACTTATCTCGACGTTGCTGAGTAGCTCTTGAGTAATCTGGGAACAGCATGATACGGTGGCTTTCCCAATCAACTCTTTCTTCATCCTTGCTGTGCGTAACACCAGGTCCCGGTCCGATGACCTTAAAAACCGTGCTAGGATGGTTCGGGGTTTACTACCAGGCGGTGGTTGTTGCGTGGGCACTCGATGCGCTCGTTCAACTTCACATCTCTTCTCCATACCCAGCAGATTGGCGAGCAGTTTTTCAATAAATTCAGCCGGCTTCTCTCGCTCCTTGCCTTCCGGTATCCCACAAACCTGACATTATTGCGTCTGGAACGATTCTCCATATCTTCGATCTTGTCCATAGTAGTTTGAGGTCTTCTTTAGTAGCCAGCGGGTTATTTTGACGGTCCGTCTCAGCTGATTCCAGAAACTCCAGTCGCGCCTCCGCATCGCTTAATCTGTCCATTAATGCAGTTAGTTTTTCCTCCGTGGAAGCGGTAGTGCGCTTGATGTCCTCTATCCCTTTAACATCGTCAGAGATTTTAGATAAAGCGGCAAAAATCTTGTTTATATCGCCTGCTATATCCCGAGTTTGCTTCTCATTTGTGTCATCCATCACAGGTGTGTTGTCTTCCTCGTCAGGGATTTGCGAGCGCAAAAGTCTCTTTTTCTCTCCATTAGTCACTGTTTTCGGGTTTTTAGACATGATGTAACCCTTTTGTCTCCCGTCCTCCGCTTTCGTGACTTTTTAAAACACAGACAAAACTTTAAAAAACAAAACTATAGCAGAGCAATGCGGAGCTGCCTACACGGCGTGCGTCTCCCTCATCGGGTCACCGGAAGGACTATAAAATGGGAAGCATAGGAAAACGGCTATAAAATACTACCAGGAAAATGGACTATGACAAATGGAAACCACAAGGACTATGGCTGGGGTGATGGCGGGAGCGGGTGGAGGGGAGATTTGTTGGTGGAGGGGAAAAAACTTGTAAATTCACAATAAATTGTCATTATTATGTTTTTATACATAATATGACAGGTTCATGAGACATCTTGACCTGAATTCAAACAAGAAGAGAAAATACTAATTAGAAGGAAGTAAGAAACAAAACATAATTAAAAGAAAGTGTATTCATGCTTGTAGGATAATACCAGGCTCACAATGCCTCCAGATCCCGATCCAGGTCTGTCTGCGTGTGGTGGCCACTCAAATTGGGACTAGAGTATGGACCAGGATCGCAGGACTGGGAGTTCACACGATCACTGACACATGTGTGGTCATACCTGCATGTCAAAGCCTGATCCCGTCAGATCTCAGAAGCTAAGCAAGTTAGGACACCAGTTAGCGCCTTACAATCAGGATCCCTGTTTGAAAGGCGCTTTGAGAGCCTTGAAAGGTGGAAAAGCACAATAAAAGTAGAGACCATTAACCATTACAATTTACTATGTGTAGGAAATACTGGCACTTGTGATGAATTTTGGCTCATTTCAAGTCAGGTCATTTTCTGTTTGACTTTACACTTTTGCTGTGTTTTGCTTTCACAATTTCACCATAAAGAGCTCCAGAAAAAGTATGTTAAGACGGATAAAATCTGGACAACCAGAGCACATCTGTGTGGCCAACAGTCTCACAAGAAGGCGTACATATAGCACGACACAAAAATAGCGTATTTTTAGCACGATATCAGTCCTGTTTTGCGTACTTATGTTACGCCGTACATATAGCACGATATGAAAAAGCGTAAAAATGACACGAGTTTTGATAGAAGCCACGTGGAGACGTTTTCTTCAGGTGAAACGGGTAAATTCAGGCAAAAAGTTACTAAAATGGTTAACATTAGGGTTGGGGCTTGGGGTAGGTTAAGATTAGATGTAGGATTTTGTTAATTTTCATAAATAAGAACACATCTTAACAACCACCATTGAAATGAACGGGACTGTGTACTATGATTACGCAAAAGAGCCGTAAACTCGTGCTAATCATACGCATTTTACATGTTGCGTTATGTCGTGGTATATGTACGCTTTCTTGTGAGATCGGGCTGGTGTGGCTCGCCGGACTGGATGGATTGTCGCGTCTCATTACTTTTTAAGAAACAGAAAGCCTCCCGACGCCGGACCAGATGCAGTAAGCCTCGTTTGAATCTTCTGCTGCATTCAGACAATGTAAACTTGCATTTTAAGCTTCCAGCAAATTCACTGTGAATTTGTTCCAATGAACGTCAGTCATGAAGTTGTGTCAATTTTCAAGTTCTTGACGTTGGGCACAACGTTGAGCTGGTTAATTAGAAGTCTGTGCTCTTGTTGGCGCATGTCCAACAATCAGAGGCTATTCATGAAATGCTCTCACATCACGAGGAAAACTTACCTAACTATTTTGAATTTGATTCCTCAGGTATTTGCCAAGCTACTGGCGATGGCTGATGCTTAGTTCAGGCCAGTAGTTGCTAAAGCTGATTGTGTGCTAGAGTTTTTTTTTTTTTTTCTTAATGTGTCATCTGCTTAAGCGGCTGATGTCACTTTATAAATTTGGGGTAACATTGACGATAGACTTTCCAACTGAGTCAACATTTAGAAATAGAATAAATAGAATTGGGGCTATAACATTACCTTGGGGTACTCCCAATTATCTATTGCCTTCTCTGTATGAACATGTCATCATCTGGTTTACAATAGATACAAGCAATACACAGGCTGACATGATCTAAATCGATTGAAATAAGAAACTTTCATAATCATTGTGCTACAGATTTGCACGCTGTTAATATACTTCTTACAGCTACTAAATAGACTAAACCACCACCAAAAGAGCAGTGCTCTTTTCGATTATGAATATTTTATAGAGCATGGCAGGGGTTAGAAATATTTCCGAGAAAGAAACAACACTGGATTTCAGAGATAAGATGTTTTAAGTGAGTTCATTAAAGGCCTAAAATGATTGCTTAATTTCTGTGAAGTGCTAGAAGTACACATGACAGATTAAACTGCTGGCTGGGTGTGGTCCATTGCATTTACAGCACTTTGGGTCTCTTGTACGGCGTGGTTACGTTCTGTAGAACCACAGCTGACACATTGCCGTTGAGATTTGCAAACACTGGTGACATGTTTAAAGTGATGGCAGTTGTGTAGGCTGTTTCTAGATAAAAACAGAATCTTTAGAGTTTGCGTCCTGGGACAGTCAAGATATAACAATTAGTAAGTAGAAGAGAAATTATGAGAAACTGCATCAAAAGTAGCATGATTGTTCTCAAGGCATGTACTGATCGGATGATGTTTTTTTAAGTATCTAATGTCCTTGTTTTTTAAGATAAAAGTTTTCAGATCTATAGTCCTGGCTTTTGATTTGTCAGACTGCTTAGCTGTGTCACTGTTAATTTGAGGCATTCATGGTGCATAGGCCTATATCTTTGACAACTTTAGCATTTGACTTCTGCTTCATGTCACACCAACACATACCATCAGGTGGCATTTTGCTGTATGTAGATGGATAGTTTGTACCAGCCTTACTGATCAGCTGAGCCAGCACATCAAAGCTAGTCAAGCCGAGCCTAGGTGGCCGGCCAGTTTGTTCTTTATTAAGAACACAAACAAAACTCAGGTTTATAGAGTACTTATAATGCAGCATACAAGCAAGAATGCCAGTGCGTTCACTACTTAGAATAAAATCTCACAGAGATCTTACCAGAGCTTGAAGGATCTCATTTGACACATTTGTGACACAGGATCTCACATCACAGTTACAAATTTCACTGGCTTTACAAAACCTCAGAACCTTCAAGAGTATTCTCAGAGAATCATCAATATTTCATCAATAGTTGTAACTCAGGAAGGGCAGTTCAACTTCTAACATTCAACATTCAGTCCAAATGTCCAGTGTAACTCAAAATTCAAGGTTTTGAAATAGTAGTCAAAATGCTGGTGCTACCAAACTCTGCATAGAAAGTTCCCAGGTCTCCTAGGATTCAAACTCAGAACCTTTTTGCTATGAGGCAAGAGCGCTAACCACTGTGCCATCGTGTCACTATCCCATTCACACGTACACCCTTACACAAGAATGTTCCTAATTTGTGGTCAAGTGTGAATACATTCAGAACAGAGACACGGAACTTTTTGATCTGCCATTTATCCCGAGTCTCTTCGTAGTAAAATTACAAGGATTAGTAGCAGCATGACCAGGGTTGGAATGTGTCATTGCAGCATGTAACTGCCGGTACAGTCCCCAAGGCAAAAGGAATACCTCACAGCCATACTCACAGAGAACAAACCACGCTTCACTCTTGTTTACTCTAGTGTCCAACAGAAAAACTCATATGTGCTGCTGCTACTAATGCACGTTAGACCTCAGCAGACCTTGTCAAAAAAATAAAAAAATACAGCACAGAAAATTTGCGTGTGGCCTCTCAAATACAGCTCTGTCTTGTTATTCCTCCTACAATCCTTTCACCTATAAAGATCGTGCACGTCTCATAACTAGACTTTGGCCCCAATTCACCAAACCACTTGCAGCGCTTCTTTCGGTTCTCACACGTGCTTTGTTGTCCCAATACAGACAGTACGATAGTTTGGGAAACTTCAGCGAAGAGTTTGTCCAGGTTGGTATAAACTGGTTCACGATGTTCGCGCTCTTGGTGTGACCATCCTGGGTGTGCACGACTGTATTGATAAACTCCTGGTGTCACTCTCACTCATCTGCTCTGACTGCAGGAAAAGTGAGAGTTATGTCCACTTCACTGTCTTAAGATTGAGTGTAGGCCCATCCAGCCACATTACTTCGGTGGATGTTCCCCTGTTTCTCATCTCATACGGGCCTCTACAATTAATTCACACGGAGCAACTAATAAAAACTAACCTTGCGCAGCAAGATGAATTCTCGCGGTATTTGTGGGTTTACAAATCCACAAATAAAGAAACCATCTTGAAGGACTCCCGCCCTATGGTTTGAACAAAGTATCGAATACTCGAACCAATCAGAAGGCTTCTCTACAGAAGAAGGCGGGATTTACAGTTGTGAAGTCAGCGAGTGCCAGGCGTCACGTGCTCACAGCAAAACAACAAACATGGCGACGCGGGCAGACGCAGGTACTGTTGCAAAGGCTATTGACTGGAGCACGCGAGGGAAACGCAGTTTTAATTATAAAAACCCTAATTTAGCAAAATAAAGAGTAGAAAATGTGCTTTATGTGTGATTTTGTGGCCAAGCATTTTGTGTTCAGGTGTGAATGGTGCAGACAAGGTACAGTTTTGGGACTTTTCTTATCCTGTCATTCAATTCCCTCAGGATTTCTTATGCTGCTTTTAGATCGGACAGTGTTTAAGCGTCCAATTTAGCACGTTCAAACAAATTTTGAGACAGACAATTTTTTAACCTGACGCCCCATTAGGCACCCGAAACGTCTCAATGCACGTCAGGGCATCAGGGGACAAGGACACTTTTACGCCCAGATGCACTTCGTGGCGTTCCTGCTTTTTTAAGTTTTTTTTTTTCTGATAGACAGATCATGCTGAGAGAGAGGAGGGAGTGAGATAGAGGCTTGCTGCCTTTATAAAATGTAGCTTACCCGATAGCATGACTTTCTCCTCCTCCGGGCAGTCCTTTTGTTGTCTCTGTCCTCCTCCATTGTCACTTCATACCGCAGTGGTTTAAACACGGCAACAAGCATTTTTAATAGATCCATGTGAGCGCTTTCTCAGACCAGATCATGCCATGTATGTGTCAGCAGATTTTGAGAGCAACAAGCAATCAAGCCTTCGAAAAAAGCCCAAAAACAAACGACCTTTCATTAAAAGACTACGGTAAGCAGTCATCCTTTCTACTTGATGTGAGAGCAGAGCAGCATGTCGCTACATCACAAGAAAGGAGTGTCTGATTGGTGGACGCTGGCATTCAACACTTGCAAGTTCAGCAGAGCCAAACTCTGGCGTCCGCCGCAAGTTTGAGCGTCTACTGAAGATGCCTGAACGCAAATTCGCTGGACGCCTCAAGATGCCGGTTTATACTGACCTAACATGTAAACTGGACGTTTTGACCAGACAGCGTTGGAGTTACTTGCAGCATGAGGAGTATTAACTTCCACAAATTACTTAAGTTTTTGATTCCTATGTTCCTGGTCATCAAGGCGAGAAAAGTCAACAGCAATTTGCAGAACGTTCATTGTAACATTGCAGAACATGCTTTTTTATGCTTTGTTACCATTCAGTCAAACTATCTGCCTCATTTGAATCTAAGAATCCATTTTTCATCTATCCTTTTGTTTCCTTTGTCAAGTTTGGCATGTGACATTTATATAGCTCCGCTCTCATTATCCTCACCAACAACTTCCTAATTCATCTATTACAACAGTATTTTGGCTCATATTTCTTGCTCAAACTTCCCTGATCCATTTGAATCCTTCTGCCTCTTTTCCTTTACACAAACTCATGTGGCTCTTCTTCTCTAGGCCCACTTCAATATCTGTCCTTAATTCTTTACAAGGTTTTCTGTCAAATTAACACAGCTACCTGTATACAGTATGCCATCCAATGCATACAAGGTGTACATGTGTCACTGCTCAGACAATCTCTAGTTTGGTCAGCACTACTTTGTTAGTATAATTTTGAGTGTTTTGGGGCCTGGGAGCCCGTAGTCAGCCATAAACTAAACATTATGTTGATTCAGTAAAGTTGTTTAAAACAAATTCTGAGGTTGTGGTCCTTGCTTGTGACTCTTCAGACATTGGCCCGTGAACTGTCACACATTATACCTATGCCTTATAAAACATTGTTTCTGGGCTGAAACATTTCACATGAGCACTAATGAACCGGGAAGAAAGCACAGATAGAAAAAACTGATTACCGGTAAGTCTCATGCGGGTTTTACTGGCATCATTCTTTGCAGTCAGATGATCATGACGTCTGGCGTCATATGAAAGGGTATGTAAAAACAAAGTCTGATTGACATGTCACCATGACATGTTCATTTTAAAAAAGAATCCCAACCAAAATGAGGAATGATTACCAAAACCTGGCACAAAACCCTTCTGTTCCCAGAACCAAACCACTACCTGGTTATGCCCAAATGAAAAATCTAGTTCTGCAGTCATTTATGACTAGATTAATGTCAAATTATTTGTGAAAACCTCTGTTCTCTAAGTCGTGTAGTGCATGATTGATTATTGAAGCAGTGGGAGTAGAACAGAAAGCCCTGTCTGGAAGGATTTTTGCTTTGTTGGATGTACAAGTACTGTAGCTAAAAATTTTTATTCTTCATTGTTCTTTTCCAGAATGTGAATATGTGTTGGTCATTTCCAGTCACTACCTGTAGAACCACACCCTAACATCAGCAACTAAACCTGTCTCCTAGGAAATGCAAAGTCACTATAAAAAAAGATCATCTTACCTGACTTGAATTTCACCTTTCAGACTCACATGATGTTTTCAATCCCTCCCTCCTAATCCTGACCCTATAAATACTGTATGTCTGTACCTTCTTGCGGTGATTTCTGAGCACTAAAGCCAAGTCTTCAGTCTCTCAGACCACATTTACATTCTTCACCCATCTGCAAAGAAACCTCTGACTTCATGGCTGCTCATCGCCTCCTGATACTCTTCTGCTGTCTCACTGCACTGCTGACTGCACGAGGTGTAAGTAAATGATCATTTTACACTAGATTTAGTTCTTTCTTTAATCCTGTTTTAGACCTAGTCCAGCTACATGTCTTCATTGGGACATCCCGCTATTTCAATGTCGAAATAAAATATTTTTTTCAGGCATCCCTGTACTTCAACATTTTTTAGTCAGTGTTGTGGTACTTGTTATAGCAAGTACCACAACAATGAGTTTCGAAAAAGATCCCGCTTGTCCGACCCCCCCCTTCCCCTTGCCAGCAGAACCTGCGATGAGGAAAGTGTATGTCATCGAGTTTTTACGACTGTTTGAAGCTGGCAGACTGCAAAAAAAGTTAGGCTCTGAACCAGGTGTGCGGCAAGGATATCGCTCCCGCTTGATCTGCAGCACAAACAGGAGCTGTGTTTAGATGGCGACAGCAATTATTTATTTAGTCAATCAAAACCAGATGTAAAAGGTTCATTGCCTTACAGTCAATCGCTTTTTATATTTATTTTGTTTATTTACTTGAAATATATGAGCCGTATGAACACCTTATAGCTCTTAGAAAAACTAAAGATTAAAACAGAAACGTAATGGGACCTGTCTACGCAAAGAGCGCACTAGCACAGTGGTGACTGAGCATAGCAACAACGCATTAACAATCTGTGCTCGCAGTGTCTGGTCCAAAAACAGTCTGTGCTTTTGCTCAAAGCGCTCCAGTCAAAATGGAATCGTCCAGCTGCTGTAAACCCACGCGGTCGCGCAATTCTTGGCCACGCATGTTGCCAGTAGTTTAAAACAATGGCAATAAATAACTATCAGACTAGACTGTTGCAGACCGAGAATTGAAGGAGCATTATTGCACCAATCTCTTGCACGGTTGACCACAATTCAATGAAGCTCCAGTAGGAATTTGTCCACCAATCAGGAAGCAGCATATGCAGAAATGAATGAAGCCACGGGCTGTAACAATTTACTTAATGCAATAGTAAATTACACATAGGCCTGTTGGTCATTAAGAAGTTTACTGTGTGTGCGTGTGTAGGCGTTTATGTTGTGGTACTAAGATTGTCGGAGGACAGGGATCTCTTAACTGAGGGCTTTCGAATACCGGCATTTTTAAATGAAGAACTTTTGGAATTAAGGCTCGTCAGAAAAGTGAGCGGATACCACCTAGTCCACCTGTGCAAATGCAATGTTTATTATTGTCAGTATGGAGCTCAAGAGTGGGATATCACTTTGGTTCCAGAAGTACAGATTCTCATTATAAATTCAAATAAGAATTTCCTTTGAAAAATTCAAATTCAAGAGTTTATGTGAGAGGCCAGTCAGCTAATGTGCTAACTTTTTTGTTTGTTTTCTGTTTGAAAATATACATGCAAATACTAAAATCCAGTTTAATGTTTTAATAAAATTATAGTTTATAAAGCTGCAGAAATAGGTTTACCTTGCATTGGTATCATCTGAGACCTAATTTTTTGGAAAAAAAATTGATTTTGACATTTTTAGTAATGTAATTTTTCATCCACAGGTGGCCCAAGCTGATCCGGGTAAGTTAAGTAATTTCATTATTCATACAAAATAGTTTGTAATATTCAGTAAAATTTGTAATGATTGTTTCTGATGAAGGCTGTGAAGAGGGCTGGACTCGCATGATGATCGCTGTTTCAAGTTTTTTGATGTGTCAAGGAACTGGGTCACTGCAGAGGTAAAAATTTTTAAAAGACAGAAACAGTGATGTTTTTTGAAAGCTAGGTGGGGGAGGGGCAGGTTTTGTGTGAGCATGAGCTACACACCTGCATTCTCTCTGGCCCTTTCCGAAACTGGCGCCTCCTTCTTTTGGGCAGAAGTACTGCGTAATTTGTTTGGCTGGATGTGACACAGATCAGGCAGAGACAAATGGAGGAGCCAGGTGTCTTCCTCTGTGTGTATCTGGTTGACAGTGCCTCTACAGCCGAGGAGCAGATGTGTTTCAACAGCACTGGTTTGATTGGTAAAACTTTAACAGAACCAAAACAATTTACATGAAGATACAGTGTTGCAACTTTGGTTTGTATTGTGAATGCAGCCTAAGATTCTCCTTAATCTTACACAGTGCCCCTTTGAGTAGACGAGACCAATATTGCATTTATAACCTGATTGATAATCGCACAGGTCGGGTCTTGTTTGACGTGTACTTTCAATTCAGAAAGAACAGTACATTTTGTGT
>JBBPFD010000704.1:0-22717 GCA_038363315.1 Mugilogobius chulae | reverse complement strand
TAGTCCTTGCTATTACCATTGTCCTCATTGAGCTTCGTTGTGAAGGCTTCTTTACTTCAAAAGAGTGCAAACGGCTTAAGTCACGTGGCCGACCGTGTAACCTGTCGCACCATGGGTCCACCGTTAGCCCCGTATACCTTGCCGGCGAGGCATCCACTGGCCGCCTCTCCAGTGGAGGTCACTCCATAGCGGGCCAAACAGTAACCCCAAGAAGGGAGGGCGTGATGAGGAGGTCCGGGGCCAACTCTGGCCTCCACAGAACACCAACCACGCACGGGCTTTGACAGCGAGTCGTGCGCGCGCTTTAAGCTAATGGGAGTCCCACTCCGAGCCGCAGCACGTACCAGAGCCGAGGGAGCATTTTTTAGACTTTTATCACCGGTGCTTGACGCCATTCTCGATGATTTCTAAACGCACCCCAGCCATGCAGCACGCTACTACTACCAGAGTTGATTTCCGGATACGCGGGTGACGTCAAAGGTGGGAGAGGTCAGCCCAGGTGAAAGGCCTCCCTTTTTATAGGGCCTGGTCTAACCCCGATTGGCCACATAGGGGCGCCTAAAGCCCGACCCACTACATTCTACCCCTCCCTTTTGAATCGTCGTCCCGGCGATTAAAACAAACATATGCGACTCGATACTGTGGCTGCATCCCAAAAGGCCAAAACATAAAATCAACTCCCGGTACGCGGGAGGAGGCGCTGAAGCCCTTTGCTCCCTCGAATTAAAAAAATCGTAACCCAGCAATCTCACCCTCGACGCAGTCCCGTCTTTAACGTCACGGCCAGCCCCTCGCCATACCCTCCCTCTCTAAAACACCACACGCAAATTGTAGCCTACACACAAAATTAAAAAAATGCGTTCGCTCAATTCGTTATCAAAGCACCCAGTAGGATCCCACATTTGCAATGCACATACATTCCAGCATTAGTGTGACCAGTAGCGGTTAGTTAGCATATGCTTGCAAAACACACAGTCTTGTCAAAAAAAAAAACAAAAACACATGATAAAACACAGCAAACCAAGACACTTACGACTGTGATATGTCCGCTCACACAAGCCAAAGAACACCCATTTAGCTACACACTTATACATGGATTTAGGCTACAATGTTTCAACCTTTCATTCCAAATAAATTCTAATTAATTAGCCTCTGTCCATAATCAATGTCCTGCCAACAAACGCCAATGTGACCGAGCGCTAGGACAGGCCTAGATAAACTTAGCTTACAAATTGTAAATTGTTGCCACAACGCCACCGCCATGTACCTGGGAAATATCTAGCCTAAAGGCTTACACAGGTTTCGTACTGATTGGACAAGAGGCATATAAATTTTAGACATTTTATTTTAATAAATGCTAATATTATAATTTAAAACAAACAAAACAAAGTTTCTTATTCGTTCCTTTTTCCCCCAAAGTCATAGGCAGTCGTATAGTCAGACCCACAGTTTTTGTAGTCCTTGCTATTACCATTGTCCTCATTGAGCTTCGTTGTGAAGGCTTCTTTACTTCAAAAGAGTGCAAACGGCTTAAGTCACGTGGCCGACCGTGTAACCTGTCGCACCATGGGTCCACCGTTAGCCCCGTATACCTGCCGGCGAGGCATCCACTGGCCGCCTCTCCAGTGGAGGTCACTCCATAGCGGGCCAAACAGTAACCCCAAGAAGGGAGGGCGTGATGAGGAGGTCCGGGGCCAACTCTGGCCTCCACAGAACACCAACCACGCACGGGCTTGACAGCGAGTCGTGCGCGCGCTTTAAGCTAATGGGAGTCCCACTCCGAGCCGCAGCACGTACCAGAGCCGAGGGAGCATTTTTTAGACTTTTATCACCGGTGCTTGACGCCATTCTCGATGATTTCTAAACGCACCCCAGCCATGCAGCACGCTAATACTACCAGAGTTGATTTCCGGATACGCGGGTGACGTCAAAGGTGGGAGAGGTCAGCCCAGGTGAAAGGCCTCCCTTTTTATAGGGCCTGGTCTAACCCCGATTGGCCACATAGGGGCGCCTAAAGCCCGACCCACTACATTCACATAAGGAATTTTGAAAAATCAAATATCAAGAGTTTGTGGGAGGCTAGTCAGCTAATGTGCTAACTCGTATAAGTTGCATGTTTGTTTTCAGTTTGAAAATGTACACGCAAATCTTAAAATTCAGCTAAATTTTCAGCTAGATTTGCTGAATTTTTCAGGACTCCCTTGAAAAAGAGATCTCCGAATCTCAATGGGACTTTCCTGGTTAAATAAAGGTTAAAAAAAAATGTTTTAATAAAATTCTCATTTATAAAGATGCAGAAATCTGTTTTGATTTGCATTGGAATCATTTAGGTCCGAGTTCACAAGGAAATGTTTGATGAATTTTGACATTTTTAGTAATGTAATTTTTCAACTGCAGGTGGCTGGAGTTGACCCAGGTAAGTCAAAACTGTTTCATAATTAATTTCAATGTATTTCTTCATTAAAATTGTTTCTGATCAAGGTTGTGAGGAGGGCTGGAGTCGGCATGGGGATCGCTGTTTCAAGTTTTTCGGTGTGCCAAGGAACTGGGTAACTGCAGAGGTAAAAAAAAAAATACAGAGACACAGTGAAAAAAATCAACACAAATTACCACAATGGCCGTCATTTATCAAAGTTGCGTACAGCAAAATTTGGGTGCATATGAGGTGTGCGACCAAAACGAGGGACTCATCGGGATTTATCAACTCAAGAGGTTGTGTAAATGGTACGCCAATTTCAAACAAGCACTGAAATGCACTGGAAAACTACTTTTAGCTGCACAAACTGATTTGCCCTTAATCTATTTGACGTCAGGGAAATATTACAGTGGAATCATTATAATTTAGCATAAACTATAGCCAGTAGAAAATTATTACATTATGTCAAATTCATTTTTCTAAGTTTTTAACCTCGTTGTGAAGGCCTTCCTTCATCATTAGTTTACTCTAAGTTATATTTAAATTGATTCATGCATGTTGGAGTAATCTCGTATTGTTCTTCAGCTGGAGCTCAAGTGCTCAGAAATCCCCGTTCTCACCTACCACCTATCCCCTCCCACTTGTTTGTATTTACTTGTTATAATTCAAAAGATTAAAACTCAAGTGAAGCATATATGGTTCAAAACTGTCCCATATCCACTTTCCAACAATAAAAAATAGTTTTAAAAATCTGTTGCTTTTTACAGTTACATTTTAAATGAAGAGGCGGGGCTTATCAGATCTGCAGCTTTGAACAGGAAGTCAGTAGAGCTGTTCCTATTTTTAAGTTGTTTTAGATCAACTTTGTGTTTTACAATGAACAAAAGGTAAATTACTGATCTGCATATGTTCTAGTTTCTTACTAAATATATATACAAAAAAACACACACACACACAGACCAGATAATTTTGGTTATGTGAGCGATGCCGTGCTTTGTGCGCTGGTACTGGGCGTGTGCAGAGGCTACAAGAGGTCGCACCAGTCTGGGTCCAGACGGGTTCGGTTCCGTACGTGGTTCACAAGCACAGCAGGTTCTGATGCCAACCAAAGCGTTCAGTTATTGCACTGATCAATTTTGCGGGTGGGCAGTGGACCAGTCCAGTCTTCGTGTGCGCTAAAAAAATTTTGTTGTCAAATAGTTATTTTGTTGCCTTTTTTGAAGTTTTATTTTAAAATCTTTGTTTAGAAAAACATGCAATCATTAGTAGAAAAAAAAAGAAATTGTATATATTGTATTGTTTTTTGTTTTGTAAAAGTATGGAATCGCTAAGCAGCATCGATAAGAGTTGTAGTATCGATAAATCCTTAACAGTACCCGTCCCTATTTGTCACTGATTATTTACAAAAATAACAATTATAAAGCTTAAATTAAACCAAATAACAAAAATAGGTCACACTAATGCAATAAATTTGACATACACACATCCAATAGTTTGTTATACAGTAAATAAGCAGATGACGTACCTTTCAGAGCTGGTTTTACTGGAGCAGATTAGATCTTTGTAACATTTCACTCACACTAGTTCCTCATTGTGAGCCGGGTGTCTTCCTTGAACTTCCTCTGTTTGATTTTGGTACACAGCACATGTACAGGCGAGGAGCAAGTGTGTTTCTACAACACTGACTGGATTGGTTAAAGTGTATTGTGACCAGAACCAAACAGTTTATACAGTGTTGCAACTTTGATCCCCAATCGAGCCAAGTTCTGTTCAGTTTGTATTGTAAATGAAGTTTTTCCTCAGTCTTACACAGTGCTCCTGTGAGTAAACAAGACCAATATTGCCTTTATAACCTGATATACCTTGATAATCGCACAGGTTGTGTCTTGTTTGGCCTGTACTTTCAATTCAGAAGGAATAGTATTATAGTTTGTGTTTTCAGGCTTTTAAATGTACAACATTTTTCCACAGAAAAGTTGCCATTCTGTTGGTGGAAACATTCCCTCTGTTCGCAATGAAGGAGAAAACAGGTTCATCTCAGACTTGATTGAACAAAACATGGGAAGCAATCCTTATGCCTGGCTCGGGGCATCTGACGCTGTGCAGGTATAACACAAACCTCTGTTCATATGTTCAGATTCTTGTCCTGTTTTAAGCTTCTGTTTTTGAATGTTCACAGGAGACAAACTGGCTGTGGAGCGATGGAACCGTCTTTGACTACGTTAACTGGCACAGAGGACAGCCGGACAATATTAACAGCAGAGAGCACTGCCTCGCCACTAACTATGGCGGTATGAGATATGTCTACATTCCTCTATACTTCCTCCTCTTATTTGCAAAGCAAGAGCATTTATACATTTTCAGACCTTCACTGCAACAGCACAGACAAAACTTACTTAATGTAGGCCAAGCAGCACCTTAAACAAATAGCCTGACTATAGAACATAACACCTCGTATTTAGACCATTTAAGAGAGAAAGGTGATGGTGGATGTATGTGTCCATACAGTGAAATTAATGAAAAAAATCAAATCAAAATGCAATATGTGACAGAACCTATTGACACTAATTAACTCATTGACACATTTTCTCCTAAAACAGCTAAGACAAATTGGGCCGACTTCCAGTGTGAGACCGGTCTTGTCTACGTCTGCGCCAAACCTGTTGCTCAGATTCGACCCACACCTGTACCCAAGGATGTGTCACTGACTCTGGAGGGCTTCATCTGCAAGTGCACCCCTGATCCCAAAGCCGGACCCCATAACCCTGATCCCAAAGCCTGATCCCATAACACTGATCTGTTCTAGTCGGATACTGATCCACATGTACTCTGCATTTGTAATCAAAATGAGGAATCAAATGTAGCTATTCTTTGATTAAAACCATTTTTTCTGTTATACTTTTGTTTTTTACTCTTAATCATAAAACACTGCTCAGATAATAGGCTCTTAATTTGACGATGCCAGAGGATCAGATGAAGGGCAAGAGAATTGTTATTTTTTTATATTTTAGCCTTATTTTGCATTAGTACCACCACCACTCGTCTCAGCTCTAGTCTACCTGACTTTGCCCCAATCAGTGAAAGAAAAGTGGGCGGATCCAGGAGAAAACTAAAACACACAACAAAGCAACATCTACGGCTAAGTTACCTGGCCCAAGTTTATCATGTGGTGCGACTCAGTGGGTGACCTCGACATTGATCATTCACAGGTTTTCATGTTGTTCAGTGGCGGCTGGGCACTCATTGATCTGACTCTGAAAAATAAGCTAATGAAGCTTCTACAGTAGTACATTCCTACGTTAGTATAATGAGTTGCTGAAGTCTGTAGTTTCCCTGTGGAGCACGAGGTAAAGCCGAACAATGGGAAGGCTATGTTACCGTGAGAACGTCTTCCAATTTCCTTTTAGTTCAAGTCGCAGGTATAATACCACTCCCAGTGTGCAGGTTGATGAGCCTCTGGGTTTAAATGTCCCTGAGGTAGTCTATTCCTGTCCCAGACACTTCTGTCATGGTTTAACATGTGACTAAATGAAAACCAATGTACATTTGCTCTGATGTGTCTCACTGACTCCATTTTACTTCAACAGTCATAGTGAGAATAAAGAATGACTTATCATTGCTTCTTAAAAATACGTTTTTCAGTCATTTTGTTACCAATCACCATTCAGTATGTGACCGACCAATCAGGATTCAGCACGACCGGCATGCTTTCTAATGCAAGCACAGCAACAGGAGCAAAGACATTTGCGTTTTAGCTTCACTTTTGGAGGCATCTGAGCAGTTAAAGCTCCAATGATAATAAAGTCATGTGTAAAAAAAGTTAACACAAAATATTTTAGTGACCATGGTGTGTGTGTGTTTACATGTGCTCCTGTTGTTGTTATCTTCACATGGTGCTGATGGGGCTGTGGACGTGTGTAAAACTCCCTTCCTCCTGTTTTTTGTGCACCCCCCAAAAATCTACCACCAGCTGCCACTGATGCTGTTGAGTCTTTGGTGCAGTTTAATGCTTTCTAATAAACCCTGCTCATTTATGAAGCTTTAGGCCTTTTCCACTCTGCGGCTAGGTGAGTTCCGGTCTGAAAATACCTGCAAATAGTCCTTTAGGGTCTATTTATTCCCTATGGAGAACTAGCTGAAATGCCTTAAAATAATCCAATATTTAATTGACACAAAGCTGATGACAAGTTACAGCCAGATTCACCAGGGAAAACCCATGTTTATAAAATGTTCTGTTTATATCTCTGAAGCTAATGCTAATCAATTTGTATTTAGTTATTAATGTTAAAATAACTCTACTAACTGAAATAGGTTTTTACAAATATGGTGATTATCTAGTTGTAATGTGTTCTCTAATGTGTGATTTTTAAATATTGATTAACTTTAGCAAATCTCAGCGAATTCCACATAAGGACTTAATGGAGAAGAAGGTATCCACAGGTATTTGGCAAACTGGAACTACCCTAGCTGCAGCACTATGAAAGGGCCCATTGTGGAGCTACAAACACAAATGGAGCTTTCTAGGTCACAGAAAATTACTGCAATCCTTGTGCCTTGTCCACTGGTTTTCTTTACGTAATTCCAATCACTTTTTTTCAAAGAGCATAATGGCACAATATATGGAAATAGCCTACTGTATGTTTCCCAGTGTTTTAATGGTTTGTTTGCACTATGTTTTTTACTGAATGGATGCTGTCCCACTCATTCAGTTTCTGTCTGAATGTCCACAATTGTCCCCTGACCGTTCAGTCACTGCACAGAGCTGCTCACAAGGGACATGTGACTCAGGCACTTAAGTGAACAAAAAGTTGCAAGAAAACAAAAATAATCATTTGGCAAGTTTTGTTTAAATCCCACATTAAGCATCAAACATGGCTGTTAAGTTTTTGGTTGAGATGGCTTGACTCAAACTAAGGAAAACGTCTAACATTAGTATTTTTAACAATGTTTGTGAGTGATTGGTTCATAGTCTCTGCTCGCTGTGGTCTTTATTGACCTGTTTGATGGCCAACGCTGGTGCACTACTTCACCTGCTGGCACTATTTTTTATTGCCTGACAAGCCGGTGTCTACAAACGTACACAACTTTACAAAGACTTGAGGGTCTGGCATTAAACCGCTGGGTTTCAATTTCATGGATGGGTTTTGCCGGTGCTTAATCAACTCAACTAAGTACGGCCCGACCGATATGGCTTTTTGGGAACCGATTCCGATAACGATATAAAGGAGGCTCAGGGTGCCGATAGCCGATAAGACAGCCAATATAATTAGAAATAGAAAAATACTTTTTTTATTAGGAGCAGGTGTTAAAAAAATTCTGTCTGGCTTTAGTGATTTTAAGTTGGGTTTATTTAGGTAACGTTAACGTTACTTTGCCTCTAAGGCTTGGAACTTGTTTGTATCACATTATTATTGATAGAGTTTGTACTACTCAAGTGAATTCTAGAGGCTAAAGGCTCATTAGCCTCATTAATATGCACGACGTCGTCGCAATTAAAATGCGCAAATACCTACCATTAACACCTCTTTTCATGACTAATTTACATGTCAATGTGTGTCCAGTAATTATCAACACAGACACAACACTTTACAGTCACCAGAGAGAACGAGCTGAGGCAATGTTATTGTTCTAGCATCATGAGCTAACCGCTAACTTCTAGTTACAGTGAGGTAACAACATTGAAAGTTAAAGCTAACATGTTTTCAACACTCACCGTCCAGATAACCTCTTCTCAGGCTCCAAGTCTTCACAAAAATAATTCCTTTATTCCAACTCCAAATGAGAAAGTAGTGAGAAAGCCAACTTCTTGTTCTTCTTGCAGCAGCTGTGTGTCCTTTCTGACGAGGATCGTCCCCCTTCTCCATACAGACATTTTGATGAAATAAAAAGTCCTTTCTGTTGTTGCAGGCGTCATCTGTGATGAAGATATTTCCTTTTCTTGAGTTAGTAGCGGAGAGTTGAGAGCATTTAAATCCAGCGCTATCTCAGAGCGCACTAGTAGAGGAGTGATGCAGCGTGTCAGCCTGGTGCTGCGTTCAGGTGCAGTCCGACAATAAAACACCTCCACAAACAAATTTAATAACCGCGATAAATATTGATCTGATTGCTGATTAAATATAATGGTTGTATTCTGTAAGATCTAAGCTTTAAAATGAGGGACAACATGCCCTAAATATCAGCGGTATATCGGCGATATTTTGGCCGATCACCGATAGACATGTAAGTACTCATATCGGCCAAAAACATCGGCCAACCGATATATCGGTCGGGCCCTACAACTGAGCCCTGTTTCCATAGGTTCAGGTGGGAGCAATCTAGTTTTATGCTGTCTCTACGCACGTCGAGCTCTTCCAGCTTTATGGGTCTGAAGTGAGACGGTTTTTGACCCTACTTTTACCGCGGACCCTGGAAAGAAAACCTGGAAAGATACATGGAAAATAATCTATATAGAAACATCGATTATTTTTCTTGTTTCAAAGTGTTTCAAATTAATTTCAAGACATTGCTTCTTATTTTAAGTCAAATTATTTGCCAATGGGTGAAGAACATTTTTCTTACCTCATCGGAACCAGTTAAAAATGTCATGAAACCAGTGAAATACTCTACTTTGCACAAGCAATTGAATCTTATCCAGTTAGAACTGCTCAAATATGGGTTAAAATTCTCATGCCACATCATTTTAAGCAAGTCTAGATACAGTATATAGTTTAAATATGTCCTTACAGAAACAAAGAAAATATGTTGAGTTATTGCTAAGTGATAAGTGTTGCTCAGCTTTTAAGAATTTGAAATACTCGTAACTGTTTTAAAACCAAAGAAAGAATTTAATTAAATCTCTCAACTACGTCAGCCATTCTGAATGTTTTAAAATGCGAGGGGCGGCGGTTGTTTGAGATTGTATAGTCCTAACTTTGGAAGACGAAGTGAGTGGCCGTCTGTGGTTCCAAATTCTTCTCAGGCAACTTTTTTATGACTTGAGACTTAACTTAAAAAACTTAGTAACACTTTGGACTGGACTTAAACTTGTAGGTACGTTGCCTGGGACTTGACTTGTACCTCTATTCCTTGAGACGACTTGATGCTTGTCAAAAAATAAACTGTTTTTATGTGAACAAACTGGAACATGCCACACCTTTACATGTGAACAGACCTATATTTGAGATGGATGGAAAGAGACAGAAAGACAGCGCATAGAGAAACATATGCATACACAGAGGATGAAACCTGTTTTTTCTTGATTGAGAAATTCAGACAAGGTTGTGATGTGTGCAAAGTCCACAGGATGGCGCTGCATTCACGAGAAGTAAAAAGCTAATCAGTGCTCGGGCCACACCTCCGAAGCCAAAGACAGGTAAATCAGGTTCAGAAGTTGGCCAATACTTATCTAGTGCAGAAGACTTTGAGTGGAACAGGAGTGAAAAATCACTATATGTGTGCATCAACAAGTTCATAGTTAAAGATACAAACTAAAAATGTAAAATCTACCATCTGGACAGATTCAGAAGCCTCCATGTTTATTAATAATCAACAGCAAATACAAAGTGGATGTTTCAGCTTATCCCATGTGAATGTCTTTACAGATCTCAGCTGTCATGGGGAAATTTAAAGGCGACAGAGAATAAGAGTTATGCACTAACGTCTTCTGGTCTCAGCAGTGGCGGCTCCTGACTAATTTCTTTGGGGGTGCTATGGTCAGTACATTGCCAGCTGTCAAAGCCATATGCCCTCAATTAGATTATATTGTCTAATCCATCAATATAATATAATCTCATTTTACACCACTAGGTGGCATTGACGTGCAATCAAATGGCATGTGGCCAACTTCTGTCAATAAAACTATAAAATAAAGATCTAGATCAGTAATATGTATAAGCAGGCTTTATATTTATAATAACATGTCTATTTGCTAATATTTAAGACAATTAATCCAGCCTGAGAGCCACAGTAAACATAGACATGGATGGCATGATTGAAAACA
Organism: Mugilogobius chulae; assembly: GCA_038363315.1. Taxonomy (NCBI): domain Eukaryota; kingdom Metazoa; phylum Chordata; class Actinopteri; order Gobiiformes; family Gobiidae; genus Mugilogobius; species Mugilogobius chulae. The sequence continues at coordinate 12,323 of JBBPFD010000704.1, read as the reverse complement.
AGAACAGAAAATAAACAACAACGAATCCAACTTAACAAAAATACACTATTACACATTCTCCCACCTTTTGTTGTAACGTGTCTGGTCGTAGCTGTTATAAACGGCTTGTTTTGGTGCCGAATATTCCGAGTTAGAGCAGTAGCACTAGCCGCGCTCTCTGTTTGACTGACAGAACATGAACGTGCCTTGCGTCGTCACGCAGACTTACATGACGGCGCAGCGTAGGGGCAAGCACCCGCGAGTCCCATTAGTTTGCTTTGAAGGGACGAAACTCAGAAAAAAATGCTCTTACATTATATTCAATGGAAGCAGTGGGTGCGATTTGAAGTCAGCCTGACATCGCACCAAAAGAGGCGGGACTATGCACCGGCAGACGAAAATAAGCTCCTCTGATTGGACAATGATGTTTGATGGCATTTTAATCACGTTTTAGTCGGTTTTGATCATAATGATAATAATAATAATAATAATAATAATAATAATAATAATAATAATAATAATAATAATAATAATAATAATAATAATAATAATTTTATTTGTATAGCACTTTTCATACACAAGCAACTCAAAGTGCTTCACAACATTAAAAAAAAATACATTAAAAATACATTACATTAAAAATACAACTGCAACCATATAATAAATATGAATAAAAAATAAAATCACATGTTAAAAACATAGCATATAAAAAATTTAAAAAAGCATGTTTAAAAAGGACTGTCTTGAGCCTCGATTTAAAAACACCAAGAGAAGGGGCCTGTCTCACAGTCTCAGGAAGACTGTTCCAGATCTTAGCTGCATGAAACTGAAATGATGCCTCCCCCTGTCTGGTCCTAACTCTGGGCACCAACAAGAGGCCAGTCCCCGAGGTCCTCAGAGTTCGAGTTGGCTCTTAAGGCACCAACATGTCAGAGATGTACTTTGGTGCTAGTCCATGGAGAGACTTAAACACAAGCAGAGCTGTCTTAAAGTCCACTTTCTGAGCCACTGGAAGCCAGTGCAAAGACCTAAGCACAGGACTAATGTGATTGTATTTTCTTGTTCCAGTCAGGACTCGAGCAGCAGCGTTCTGGATGTATTGCAGCTGTTTTATAGCTCGTTTGGATAGACCAGTAAACAGGCCATTACAATAGTCTAACCTACTGGAGACAAATGCATGGATAAGCCTCTCTAAGTCAGGCTTTGGCACTATGCCTTTAATTTTGGCAATGTTTTTTAGATGGTAGAAAGCCGATGATGTTATTGACTTAAAGGCGTACTAGAGGATTTCACCAGAAATTTGAAATTCAACGGCTGTTTGTCTATCCTAAGGCACTGCGCATGTGCCACACCCCCCTCCCTCCTACTCCTCTCCTCCAGAGTGTCCGCCCACCAAGCAGCGTGAGCGCGCGCGCCTCGGCTTGTCTGCGGATCTGTTTACAAGAAGTTACAATCATACTGGACCGGCGTTTCTGCTTTTACTGTTCAGATTTGAGCGGAATAAAACATGTCGAACCCTGACGTCAGTAAGTAGCACAAATCTACATTTTGTTATCACGCATATGTATTTTAGCTTGCTTTAGCTGATTTTGTAGTAACACTTAGCGTAACTAATGCTAACTGCATCGGGTTTGTGATGTGTACGTGATTGTGTGCGTTGTCACTTTCTGTTGTATCAATAAAATACAATTTCCAGCTAATTACAAATGACATCGTAATGTTGCGCAACGTGTGGTCTCATACGTTTCCCTTTGGCCACAGAGCAGGCCTGGGGAGTCAGATACGGAGCGTCCCAGGCAGTCCCAGCACATCTGCATCTGCAGCCAAGTCACAAGCACCCGAGAAAATCAAGAGCAAGCACTGGCTGAGGAAGACAAGAGTCGTGAAGGACTGGATGGTCTAACTGCTCAAGACTTCCAAAGGGTCAGACGTCTTTTGGACAAGAAAAAGGAAGATGGACAGGTATGTGTTTTGACCATTTGATCTGTATGAACCATATTATGTTAGGACATTGTGGTGATTAAAGTACGGTACACAACAATTGTACATCATCACTACACAGTTGTAAGCGCTTTCTAACATGCCAAACCAGTAATGAATGCACTCTCACATACACCAGACTTACAGGTTAGAAATATGAGTGAACTAATCAGTTCATAAATGACATTTATGAAAGACACAATCAGGGTACCAAATATTTTTTCTGTGTGTTTTAACAGAATCAAATACGAAGTCTGAAACTTCAACAATGCTGTGAACTTCTTCAAAGACCTCCTGATCAGAAGAACCCAGTCTACTATTTGACATCCTCAGCCAGAACCCTGATCCAGGTCCAACAGGTCCACCCACTGCATACAAACTGTGGAAAGTGCAGAGAGATGCCCACTCGACTGGAGCAGAAGTGCTTTGGGTACAAAACATTTTCTTGTGTTGTAAACAGTCATCATACCTCAGAAGATTGATATTTGCACAAGTTTATAAGTGAAGTTTTTCTACTGTGTTATTTCAAATAATAAAACATGTTTTTTGTGTCATTTAGATGTAGTTCGAGTCATTTCAAATCTATTGTGTGTACTAATCAGAGAATATGTACCATAGCAGTTTGTAATATATTCCATAATAAAACTGACTGAAAATTATATATATATAGTGAATAGACAAGACTATAAATAATATAAATAATGAATGAAATGAAACACTGCCAAATTCAAAAAGTCACTGTTTATTTACAATTTTACACAATAATAAATAGTCATTGTTGAGGTGGTTGTCCTGTTGAAAAAAAAATGAAAATCCTAATTATGAAGTGTCAAACCATTTTATAAACATTTTTATTATAACTACAACTCATTGTAATGGATTTATAAATGTGACCCAGAACAATATACAGTGAAATATTGTATTATCAGGTTAAAACTATCAAACATAGTTGGTCACAGAGCCACCTAGCCCTCTGCTTACTTTTTGTTGCTGCAGCTGCTGTATTGATGGTTCAGGGGCACCAGACAGAAGTCCAAAGTGGTGAAGATCATCCAGTCTTCTTTTTGGATAAACCTCTGGCAGCTAAGAGTCATGAGTGAAGGATGGCACTTTGTAGGTCAGGGATGTAGCTTTTTGTTGTTTTTGATTGTGTTCAACCGCCACATCTATGATCTTTTGTTATGCATCCTGCTGTACCTACATATGCATAAAAAAGAAGAAACATTATGTCCTACTGACATATGCCACATCTTGGATGTACCTACAGAGACAAACAGACACAGTCAAAAACACTTACTGCTGTGTGCAACTGGTTTTGTACTTGGCCCTCGATTGAGATGATGGCTGTAATCCAGGCTGCAAACATGACTCGATTCTACATCCTCCTCTTCCCATGATGATGATGTTGAAGATGTAGACGATGACAGAGGCTGTGGCTTCATGTCCAGGGTCCAGGCATCATCGTCCCAGTCAATTCTTCTGGAAAAATACATTTGCACAATTATGGTCAAACAAATGACCTAAACTAACTAGTCTACAATGATTTAAACTGCACTAAAGTGATATTTACCTTGTACCTTGTGCTTGTTCAGTTTCCCCTTTGGCACCACTACGGCTGCTAGTTTTTCAACAGAAAAGTCAGCCTCTCTGAAATAAACACAAGACAAAATACAAAATATTCTTTGTGGCTGTAACACTCAACAAACAAAAAATCTATACAACATGTGAGGATTTTAATGTAAACAATTGACATAAACAACACTTACCAATCATACAGGGTCTCCTCCACAATGAACACAGCAGGTAGAAGGGGCCTTTTCCACTGTGTGTGTGTGTGTGTGTGTGTGTTGATGTCATAGCACTTTCATAACTGTAAAAAGATGTTGATGAAAAACACATTAGTCCTTTCAAAATAATTGATGTACTTAGTAAAGTTTTTCTTTTCAGAAACTCCACAAAAAGACACGACTTGGTACAAATATCTCTAAATGAGAACTGAAATACTGTAGCCACTTTTTATAAGCAGTGATATGCTCTTCAGAGTAAGAATTTTGGAAACATGACAATCATTAGGCAGATTTGAGAATTACCAGCCACAGATAACAGGTTGTGTCACAGTGTAACAAATGTTAGCGGATTATAAAACACTACTGTCACTCTGGGCTCACTTGATAAGACAAACTTGGAGTTATAACGTGGACTTTGTTGTCCAAACTAGCGGTGTATGTGGTTTCCTACTTAGGCAAACCGATTTGGTAACCAAATGAAAAAAGAAGGCAGTAGTTACCTGTCGAATAAAAGTTTTGATAACGAAGCATCAGTCCGTCGTACACTGAGATTTCAAAGCACGCTGTAAACATCCCCAGGGCAAACTCTTGCCTTATTTCTCTCCGGTAAAGTCCGTCTTTTTCGGCAACTTCAAAGACCGTTTTCCCGTTCTCCTGTGACTTTCAGCCATTGTGTCTGCTCACACACGTAGAAGCGAAATCGGAATGAAAACAAAAGCAACAAACTGCTTTGAAAAACTTCTTCTCCATGCTCGGACTTTCAAACATACTACTGCGCATGCGCCGCTAACAACAGGAACGCGCGGATGACGACTGTAACGTAAGCACGTTTGATTTGAATGACATGAGCGAGAACCAATCCTTGACGTATTCCCTACAAAACTCACAGCCACGATTGGAGCTTCGAAATCCTCTAGTACACCTTTAATGTGGCTGTTAAAGTTCAAGTCTGAGTCCATTATTACCCCCAGATTTCTAACCTGACTTGAAGGTAACGTGTTCTCATTTTTTAGTTCCTGAGTACTCTTGCTGATGCATTTTGAGCTAGGTGAACTGTTCTGCTCAGACTGCTTTCCTTCTCTCCATATAAAAATATGTAACATTTCCCAAATCCCCACATAAAGCTTGTGCGTTTTCATGTTTACAGTTATATTGAGTTTTTAATTTAGAATGTAGGGTGAGACAGCGTGCTCGATAATGATAATAATAATACATTCCACAGACAATCTGCTATGATCTAGGTGGACACTTGGCCTCCGTCCACAGCAAAGAGGAGGACGACTTCATATGGTCTAAAAGCCGAGATTTTGTTTGGCTTGGTGGAAGTGACGTTCTTCAGGTATAACAAACTTGTGCTCACATTTAAACTCTTCCTGTTTTCACCGTGTTTTTTTTTTTTTTTTAATTCACAGACCGGAAACTGGTCATGGAGCGATGGAACCCCCTGGGATTACTCCAACTGGCATCCTGGAGAGCCAAACAACGCTGGAGGGAATGAGCAATACCTCCATATCAACAGAGGTAAACTGACTGTTTTTCAAATAACTTGTGCCGCACCTTTCACTGAGTCTGTGTGAATATAATATACAGGTTTCCAGTGCAGACCTACAATATGAATGAAAATGTGCATACAACAGGCAACTCTACCACGACCTGAGCTATAACACATGATTGACCAAATATATTCATGAAAACATACTGTTGAAATTAAATAAATTACCCTTATTGCATAGTGCTGTGAATATAATACACTATATGCAACAGTTTGGGCACCCCTGATAATTTCAAGATTTTACTTTATAAATCATTGCTTGTATGGATCAGTAATTTCAATTAAATACTGTATATCATATAGCAGACAAACACAGACATATTTGAGAGGTATAAAAAAGTTCACGGTAGTTATGGAAAGTGTGTAATAATTATTTGAAGAAAAGAAGCCAAGTGCATAAATTTGGGCACCTCAACAGAAAATGTACATGGATATTTAGTAGTCCCTCCATTTGCAGAAAAAACAACAACCTCTAAGCGCCTTTTATGACTTCCAATGAGGGTCTGGATTCTGGTTGAAGAAAGGAAGAATGGTCCAAAATACGGACCATTCTTCCTTACAAAACATCTCCAGTTCACTCAGGTTGATGGTTTCGAAGCACTGACAGCCCTCTTTAACTCACACCACAGGTTAAGTTTAGGTCTGAGGCTTGGAGTTGGTTAAGTTTAGGATTAGGATTGTGTTAGTCTTCATGAATAATAATAACACGTCTTTACATTCACCATAGAAATGAACTGGGACAGAAAGGTGTGAAATACACAGGCAAAAAATAATTGCGTTGTATTGACACGCTTATCTGTGAGAACAGGCTGTGCAGACACTTGCAACTACACTTATTAAGTTTGTGTTGTAAGAAAACGTGAGCCTAAAAGGACACAAAAGCACACGCCACACATGGTCAACCAAAAACAAACACTACTTACAATGGGGCAGATCTGTGGAGAAAGCACAGAGTATTGACTTAAAAACACGTGTAACACCAAGATTTGACGATTAGACAAACAACTGCTAAAGAAAGTTCATTATGGTATGATAGACATCTTTAAATAACTAAAAATAAGGCAAAATTGTCAAACAAGATCTTTATGTCCAGAAGTCCGAAAGCCGAAATCTCTGATCATGGCAAAAGTATGTCAAATTTCATATTGACACAGCAGATAAATAGGCACAGTGTTAGCAGCTACACATTTTTTTAGGGATGCACCGATACCAGTATCGAGTTGATACCAGGGTCCAGTACTCGTACTCGTTAATTTGGCCTCGATACCAACAACCAAAGATCAACCATCATCTACAGCGCAGGAAACAACTCCAGCTAAACCGACGCGTTATCCTGTGATTGTGGCTTTGGAGGGCTACGTCTGCCACTGCTGCCCCAAGATTAAACAATGATTGATTTGATTCTACTCTGTAATTAAGTGCTCAAATGTAGATTTACTTGAAGATTAAAACTTGTGGTGATGGTTAGCTTTTTTCTTGATCCGCCCACGCTCAACCTGAGATAAAATTCTACCTGTTCCACCCGGCATGAAAAATGTTTTTAAAATTCAGAACTCGACCCAAACATGAACCCGCACAAATTAAAAATACCAAAAAACTGTTGTTTGAGAGCTGCGCCTTGTGAGCGTGGTGTCCTAGTCTAGGCCTACGATGTGCTATTAGGAGGTGTTTTACACTCACTGGGCCTCATTCATGACACGTTCTTACAAACAAATTTGTTCTCAAAGGCTGTTTACAAACATTTTTGGCATTCACAAAATTTGTTCTTGACGGAAATGTTCGTCTGTAGAAACAAATCCTAAAAACAAAACTTATGTTTCAGAATTGTATTTCTTCTATAGTTCAGTTAAAAATTGTAATTCTTACATGATTGTTATGTATTTTTACAAATTTGGCGTAAAGGCTGTTAAGAAGGAATTTGTCATCTTATGAACGCGTCATGAATCTGACGTAGAGTTTTCCAGCAGCTTCTTAAAGAGGAAGTTACGCACAGATTTTAAGAACCCTTTAATGAATGAGGCCCATTGGAGATCGCGTTGATTCGCAGCATTCAAAGGCAACAGCACAAAAGCTCTTAGCAAACAGGCAGGAGGAGCTGACCTGACGCCGCCTCGACTGGACGTTTTCTGACTCTTAGCGCTCGCAGTTTAGGATGATGAGTCATGCTTTGTGTTGGTTAAGATGTTTATGACTGTGTCAGTAACATGGCCGCTTCGTGTGCACAGAACCCCACAACACAGGGTCGCTTGTTTGCAGCGAAAGGAGAAGAGCTGTTTTCACTGTCCTTCCACCTAAGCAAACTGACACATGTTTATGCTTTACCTCCTGGACTACAAAACACCCAAAAAGCAGCTCTTGAATAAAGCAAAATAGACGTATATTATCATTTGTCAAATTGTAATATTTGTGTCATTTATGTAACTTTTGCTCTTTTGTAATGTAGTTGCTAAGTAACCTTTGTGGAATTACTTTTACATATATTTGCAAAGAACAAACCTCGTCGACACAGACAAACTGGGTGAAAACATGCAAAACATTTAGTGAATTCTTAAATATACTACTATACTAAACCTTGAATAAAGAGCTTAAAGACACGTTGCACATTTCTCACAAAGTAATATTGTTGCTGAGCATTACAGTATATAGCAGAAAGTTCATGAACGAGGAGTAGAGAAGGAACGTTTTTGTTTGATGATTATTCTGTAAGAGCTTTTCTTTCCATTATTGGAGTAGTTGTTTGTGTCGCAAAAGGCCAGTCAGTATTTGATGAGGAGGAGGGCATAGCAGTGGTTTAGACTGAAGGAGATAAGACGTGAACCAGCTTTTCAGCATCTGCAAGAGAAAGAAAAGGCGGAGTTTTGGTCTTAAACCTACATTCTGTAAGATTCCAGAAGCTAAGCAGGTTGTGCCTGAGCAGTACGTCAATGGGAGACTACAGTGGGACTAAAAGAGAAACTATTATGTCCTAAGTCATTGTTTTGAAAGTAATTGTATATATGTCAAGCAGTGCTGTCTTACTCACAGACTTAGTGCACATTCAATATTTTTTTTTCTTGAATCAACAGTCCTTGGTAAGATCAACTCAATGGTCACATGGCTCAAAGGAACGATCAGTTCTGTTCACGTTCTAGAAAGAGAGGATGAAGAAAAGCCTTATTTTTTTTCCCAACATTGTGCTTTCATGTTCACAAATTGAAAATCTAGTGAGTTTGCAGGCAACTAAACTCGTCTGTCTTATTTATTGTAACAAAAAGTGCATTAAAACAACAATGCTGCATGAACTGAATGGTGCTTTCTTTCTTTCTACTCAGTCCTAGCCCATAATAGACAAATGCTAAGGATCAGGAATGATGAGTTGGACAATCTACCATTTAATCTACAGTAAAGCTAAACCTGTCGGACAAACACAGCTTGATTTTCCTCTTTCTCTCCTATTTGATATTGGCCTGTTTGGTTTTGTTCCCTCCTTTCTGCTTCTGACCCTATAAAAGCCACAGTGACTCCTGAGCACTAAAGCAAGTCTTCAGTCTCTCCGATCACATTTTAAACAGAAAGAAACATCTGACTTCATGGCTGCTCATCGCCTCCTGATACTCTTCTGTCTGTCTGCTGCTCTGACTGCTCCAGCTGTGAGTAAGATTTAGCCCTTAGGTTGAGCCTGTGTTTTGTTAATTTCCTAAATGCATTTTTTTCCCATCACAGACGGCAGAATGCAACCAGGTAAGTTGAAGCCATATTGAAGTACAAAGTTTCTTTGTGACATGAATAGTTTGCATTGTTTGTTTGTGATGAAGGCTGTGCTGACAGCTGGACTCAGTTTGGATCTCGCTGCTTCAAGTTCCTCAGTGATAAAAAGACTTGGACAGATGCAGAGGTAAATAAAGACAATTAAACAACTATGACCATAACCATAATAATGCATTCCACAGGACAGCTGCATGACTCTAGATGCACACCTGGCCTCCATCCACAGCTCAGAGGAGAACAAGTTTGTCTCAAACTTAGCCAAAGGGGCTTACGCCTGGCTCGGTGGAAGTGACGCTGCTCAGGTAAAACAAAGACCTCTGCTCACATGTTCAGACTCTTGTGCTGTTTTAACTTGTGTTTTTGGATGTTCACAGGAGGGAAACTGGCAGTGGACCGATGGATCTGCCTGGGACTTCACTCAGTGGCAGCGTCATGAGCCGAGCAACAGTGGACGTGTTGAGCACTACCTCCATACAAACTTTATTGGTATGGGATGCTTCTACATTCTTTTCCTTCATCTTATTTTTTTCTGATTCTGTTTCAGGCCTAAATATGACACCTCTATTGCAACGTCTATTTAGGAAGCTGACACCTGGAAGTGGGGTTGGGCAATCTAAGAAAAAAATAATCAAGTTTTTTTTTTTTTTTTTTTTCTCATATTGATCAATCTCGATTTTTGATTCTGTTTAACCTTTTCGAAAACAAATGAAAATTGCATTCATAAAACAATATTCTGCCTCAAAGTTTGACTTTTGCTCCAAACTACACATTTTACTGAAACAAGATTGGGTTTTCGATCTTCCGATTCAAAACCCATCACCAAATAATTGACATTTTGGTTCGATTCCATTCCATTAATGACCCAGCCCTGCCTGGAAGGATATTGTAATTGCAAGAACGGCTGTCTGAAAAAAACTTCTTTAAACGTGGATATCAATGCAAAAAGCTTTGTTTTATCCCAATGGCAGACCAGGTCAAGTAGTCAGAATGTAATAAAGTTAACTTGTTATTGTACCATTTTCAGTTGATTTATTCTAAAGCTGCAACATTCTACAAAATTACCCCCCAACCTCCTGTAAATCCAAATGTAAGAGAACCCAGTTTATTGACACATTTCTTTGTGAAAATAGGACCGTTTTGGAACGACCACAACGGCTCTCACGCTACATCTGTGCCAGAGGAGTCGGTCCGGCTGCTCCTCAGTCTGTGTCTGTGACCATCGACAACATGATCTACAGCTGCACACGTCAGAAGTGATCCAGCTACACTTCTGCTCCTGAGCCACGTTTATTCTGTATTTGTTAAAAAAACATCTCTCTACTCAAACATATTTTCTCTTGATGATTAAAACTGCTCTTCTCAGCATTACCTCACAATGCTATGTGTCTTTTCCTTGTGAAAACATAAAAACTGCTCAGTTGGATAAGTAAAAAAGTTCAGTTATGCCAATGAATAATGGCAATACAGTTTAGTCTTGACTTTACTAATTTTTATTTCCAGATGCTAATTTGATTATTGTATCTTTATATTTAAGTCTATTTTATTTCTATTATCTTGTTTGATTGCATGTTTCTATTTTCCCTGCTGTTCTTAAAATGTGCGTTGCAACACTGGAATTTCCCCATTGTGGGACAAATAAAGGATATCTTATCTTATCTTAATTTGCAGGTTTAAAAATGCATGTGGTATTTCTGAGTATTCTTAACTCAATTTACTATTGCAAGATGCACATAGGTCTACAACTAATTACACAAAACAGATTTGCACCACCTCACATTTTGCATTTTAAGTGTCTGTGTGAGCAGATGGTTGATACATAAAGCCCTTGGTTGGTTTGTGTTTAGACATGGGCTGTGTCTGAAAAGCACAAATATGCTGATAAATGGGAATTTCAAGTCTACGTAGTTGTCAAGAAAGCAACAAACTTGCCTGAATACACTGTCAGACCCGAATATGTAGACAAGCCACTGAGAACCTTTCTGCCATGTGGTTACTTACCTGCTGTGTCTCAAATCCCGCTTGTACCTGCCCAAACATCTGCCAAGTCCACTGTGCCTCCAGAAGACTCTGAAACTGCACTGTCATCCAATGATGAAATGTTGTCGACAAATTGGTACAGCTTACCTACCTATGAACCTGCCAGATTCTCCACCACTGTGACCTCTCCAAAACCACAGTTACAGCCTGCTCCTGACACTCAAAGTCCTTACCTTATTTTCACTCTCCGCTGATCTAGTCGCTGATCCTCCTGCCCAATCAGGTCCTGAGTTCATTATTCCTGACACAGAAGTTCACTTACCTGCTGAAACTGCCTCTGATCCTGGCCTGCTGAACTGCCTCTGATCCTGTACTGTGAATCCTGACCTTACGCTGAAATCCTGGGTGTACCTGCTGAAACTGCCTCTGATCCTGGTGTACCTGCTGAAACTGCTCTGATCCTGGTGTACCTGCTGAAACTGCCTCTGATCCTGGTGTACCTGCTGAAACTGCCTCTGATCCTGGTGTACCTGCTGAAACTGCCTCTGATCCTGGTGTACCTGCTGAAACTGCCTCTGATCCTGGTGTACCTGCTGAACTGCCTCTGATCCTGGTGTACCTGCTGAAACTGCCTCTGATCCTGGGTACCTGCTGAAACTGCTCTGATCCTGGTGTACCTGCTGAAACTTGCCTCTGATCCTGGTGTACCTGCTGAAACTGCCTCTGATCCTGGTGTACCTGCTGAAACTGCCTCTGATCCTGGTGTACCTGCTGAAACTGCCTCTGATCCGGTGTACCTGCTGACGGCCTTGATCCTGTGTACTGCTGAAACGGCCTCTGATCCTGGTGTACCTGCTGAAACGGCCTCTGATCCTGGTGTCTGCTGATCCTGGTGTACCTTTCCTGTGACTCCTGACTGAGCCCGACTCACCTTCTGATCCTGATTCATCTACCTCTGAAGTTGAACATCCACAAAGAAGCTCAACAAGACCAAGACGCCCACCAGACAGACTTCATGACAGTCATTTAGGCCATCTAATTTTGAAAAGCATTCAGTCACTTTTTTGTGGACTAGGCAAAGCTTTTTCACTTGCCATGCCAGATAAGGATGTCAGTTGTTCATGTTCTCCTGGCCCACGTCTCACATCCTGCTGTGCTGTTCCCAAATAGCTGATTGATACTTAGTTCCCCCGCAGTTCATTTGCCAAGACACAAGTGGCGCTATAATAAAAGTGTCTGAGCCTCCGTCCCACTTCCTGTCATCTTCCTTGATGACAGGAAGTGCAGCCTTGTGTTCTGTG
>JBBPFD010000703.1:66927-183452 GCA_038363315.1 Mugilogobius chulae | reverse complement strand
CTGCGAAATGATAGGACAAGTACCGCATCTTAAATTTTAAAATGTTTTTGTAAGAAGCAACACATTTTTTTAAACTATTTTTTATTGTTGGAAAGTGGCTATGGGACAGTATTGAACCATATAAGCTTCACTTGAGTTTTAACTTTTTGAAATATAACAAGTAAATACAGACAAGTGGGAGGTATAGGTGGTAGGTGAGAACAGGGATTTCTGAGCACTTGAGCTCCAGCTGAAGAACAATACAAGATTACTCAAACATGCATGAATCAATTCAAATATAACTTTGAGGAAACTAATGATGAAGGAAGGCCAATATAACAAGGTTAAAAACTTAGAAAAGTGAATTTGACATAATAGGTCCCCTTTAACAAGAAAATATGATGTACTTTAAGTCTAGGACAAGAAATCTTTTTTAAATTTGCATTTGTTTCTTAAATATATTGTTTAAGGTATGAATTTAAGGTTGAGGTCCTTAGGTGAGGATTCTTTGTGCACGCGTCATGTGTCAAAGTTTAAAGAAGGTGTTTGTTGCTGCTGGATCATATGATGTCAAATGAATACAAATGCAAATTATTCATACTGTATTAAGGGTGCAGCATCAGGGTTGTTAAGGTTAAATACATGCATACATACATCTATACATACATACATGTACACACACAGTTGTGTGAAACTGAATAATGTAGTGTGTTTGCAGGTATGACTCCGTTTTGTGGTTCATCTTACACTTAAGAACACAAATGAAGGATGACACCAACATTAACATTTTGCCAAAGGACAGCTGAGATTCATGTTCAGAAATTATGAACAGATATGTCCCAGTCTAGGGACAATCTGGTCTAAACCCTCTTTGGATGGACATGTCTGCTTAAAAAGCTGCACGTGTAAAGTGTCAAAAACCATGTGTTTTATTTGCACAAATCTCACATATATCGTCATCAGATAAATAAAAAAAATAACCCACAAACATAATAATAGGACAAGATCACGAAAAGTGACTGCGAGCACAGACATAAGATCTGTTTTACGCTTTGCAATGACAACACTTACCCAGACAAAAGCCGGACTGAAACAAATGCCTTGTACGTTCTTGACATGACTGTAAACCAGACACATTTATTAAAGTGGTTTAATTTTAGTCCAAATAATATCCCCTGACGACCCAGGCGCAAGGAGGCCGCCATATTGTCGTCCTCCGGCGGTGTAACGTGTCCACGCCATGGAAGTATAATTATAACTGGAAGATGAGTCCAAGATGGCGGCCCGTTGTTTTCAATGGCTTGTGCTCAGTGGCGCATTGATGCCGAAAAAGATTTTTTCTTCCGCGCTCTTTCCTGAATGCGGGCTAGCGCCTCCCACTACCGTGACGTCAGAAAAGTGACAGCGTGATCAGTTCTGACCAATCAGCGCGATGGTGGCCTGAGCGGGGGGAGAGCGGCGGAGGAGCGGGGGGAGCGGGGAGAGCGCGGGCAGAGCGGTAAGCTAGGCTAAACCCCGTTTAAGCGTTTGGGGCATCGAAAAAAATTGGAAAATTTATGTAGTGAAACTAGAGAGAAATACCTTCAAAATGAGACCTTAGTTAAAGCTGTAGGCGCCGTGTCCGCGGAGCAACAGCAGTTTGAAGCGCCGAAAAATGCATTGACCGTCTATGGGGAAATTTTTCTTGGGCCCAACCGCTGCAGTACCGCGGAGCGGCCTGATCGCCACTCGCATCAGGAAAGAGGGGCGGAGCCCAATCCAGATAATATAATACATCCATGGTCCACGCACATGCCTGACGCAAAAGCGAATTGTTTACGTTTTGTTCACATAAAGTGTGTAATGGCTGCAACATTTTGAAAATCTTATAGTTTTACACTATTATTGTGCATTTTCATGGCGTACTGCTCAGAATATGTATACTTAAAAATAAATAAATAAAAAAGTTATAATAAAGACAGTCATAGGGTCCTGTTGTAGCAGGGAGAAGCAGCTTTGGCTCTGATTTTTTGCTGCCCTCTTTTGGATGGATAAATAAAACTACACATACTAATTTCCATTCCTCTCATAATTTTATGCAAACTGCATTTCTTTGAATTGGCTGTCATTTTAAGACAACAGTTCTTACATGAAACAGTTATATGTGCATTTGATATAACTGGTTGTAGTTTGGCTATAATAAACATATAAATAGGCCTATATAAACAATAATTGACTTCAATTACTCAGTTTAATTACAATTATGCATTTTTATGCATTTTATCTGCCAACATGTCCTTCATTAAACAAGTTGCTTTGTATGTGTAACAATGACAATGCAAACTCGAATTGAAATTCTGCCCAGGGAAAGTACTGATGAAATTAACTGTCCAACATTTTTGCTGTGCTTCCTTTTCTTTATATATATATATATATATATATATATATATATATATATATATAATATATATATATATATATATATATATACATTCATTCAAACTAGCTTCAGGGGGCTTGGACACGCGTGCTAAGGCTGTTGAGTACTGCCACTGTCCAAATTATCAAAAGATTTTACTGTAGAATTTGGAAGTAATTGTACTTCAAAGTACTTCATAGTAAGCAAAAAATGACATCTTGGGATATTGACTAACATTTTTAAAATTACTATTACATCGTATCGGAAATGGGACTTGCACACGCGTGCTAAGGCTGTTGAGTACTACCACTGCCCAAATTATCAAAAAATGTTACTGTAGAATTTGGAAGTAATTGTACTTCAAAGTACTTCATAGTGAGCAAAAAAATGACAGATCTTGGGATATTGACTAACATTTTTAAATTGAATATTACATTGTATCGAAATGGGGCTTGGACACGCGTGCTAAGGCTGTTGAGTACTACCACTGTCCAAATTATCAAAAGATTTTACTGTAGAATTTGGAAGTAATTGTACTTCAAAGTACTTCATAGTAAGCAAAAAATGACAGATCTTGGGATATTGACTAACATTTTTAAATTGAATATTACATCGTATCGAAATGGGACTTGCACACATGGGCTAAGGCTGTTGAGTACTACCATTGTCCAAATTATCAAAAGATTTTACTGTAGAATTTGGAAGTAATTGTACTTCAAAGTTAGTTAGTTACTTTATTGTCCCCGAGGGGAAATTTGTCTTCACAGTTGTACATTAACATAAGGAACGCCATTTTACAAACATATAACACCACATACATTTGACATGACATAGACAAATAGGTGACATAATTCAAGTGCAAGATGTATCCAAAAATAAGGCCTATTGTTTGTTCAAACTAATAATGGCTGTAGGTATGAGACTGTTTTTGAAACGTGCTTTATTACATCTTAGAGTCCTGTATCGTCGTCCGGAGGGGAGCAGAGTGAAATAACAGTGTAGTACTTCATAGTGAGCAAAAAAATGACAGATCTTGGGATATTGACTAACATTTTGAAATTGAATATTACATCGTATCGAAATGAGGCTTGGACACGCGTGCTAAGGCTGTTGAGTACTGCCACTGTCCAAATTATCAAAAGATTTTACTGTAGAATTTGGAAGTAATTGTACTTCAAAGTACTTCATAGTAAGCAAAAAATGACATCTTGGGATATTGACTAACATTTTTAAAATTACTATTACATCGTATCGAAATGGGATTTGCACACGCGTGCTAAGGCTGTTGAGTACTACCACTGCCCAAATTATCAAAAAATGTTACTGTAGAATTTGGAAGTAATTGTACTTCAAAGTACTTCATAGTAAGTAAAAAAATGACAGATCTTGGGATATTGACTAACATTTTTAAATTGAATATTACATCGTATCGAAATAGGGCTTAGACACGCGTGCTAAGGCTGTCGAGTACTACCAATGTCCAAATTATCAAAAGATTTTACTGTAGAATTTGGAAGTAATTGTACTTCAAAGTACTTCATAGTGAGCAAAAAAATGACAGATCTTGGGATATTGACTAACATTTTTAAATTGAATATTACATCGTATCGAAATGGGGCTTGGACACGCGTGCTAAGGCTGTTGAGTACTACCACTGTCCAAATTATCAAAAGATTTTACTGTAGAATTTGGAAGTAATTGTACTTCAAAGTACTTCATAGTAAGCAAAAAAATGACAGATCTTGGGATTTTGACTAACATTTTTAAATTGAATATTACATCGTATCGAAATGGGGCTTAGACACACGTGCTAAGGCTGTTGAGTACTGCCATTGTCCAAATTATCAAAATATTTTACTGTGGAATTTTGAAGTAATAGTACTTCAAAGTACTTCATTGTGAGCAAAAAATGACAGATCTTGGGATATTGACTAACATTTTTAAATTGAATATTACATCGTATCGAAATGGGACTTGTACACATGGGCTAAGGCTGTTGAGTACTACCATTGTCCAAATTATCAAAAGATTTTACTGTAGAATTTGGAAGTAATTGTACTTCAAAGTACTTCATAGTGAGCAAAAAAATGACAGATCTTGGGATATTGACTAACATTTTTAAATTTACTATTACATCGTATCGAAATGGGGCTTAGACACGCGTGCTAAGGCTGTTGAGTACTACCACTGTCCAAATTATCAAAAGGTTTTTACTGTAGAATTTGGAAGTAATTGTACTTTAAAGTACTTCATAGTAAGCAAAAAAATGACAGATCTTGGGATATTGACTAACATTTTGAAATTGAATATTACATCGTATCGAAATGGGGCTTGGACACGCGTGCTAAGGCTGTTGAGTACTGCCACTGTCCAAATTATCAAAAGATTTTACTGTAGAATTTGGAAGTAATTGTACTTCAAAGTACTTCATAGTAAGCAAAAAATGACATCTTGGGATATTGACTAACATTTTTAAAATTACTATTACATCGTATCGAAATGGGACTTGCACACGCGTGCTAAGGCTGTTGAGTACTACCACTGCCCAAATTATCAAAAAATGTTACTGTAGAATTTGGAAGTAATTGTACTTCAAAGTACTTCATAGTGAGCAAAAAAATGACAGATCTTGGGATATTGACTAACATTTTTAAATTGAATATTACATTGTATCGAAATGGGGCTTGGACACGCGTGCTAAGGCTGTTGAGTACTACCACTGTCCAAATTATCAAAAGATTTTACTGTAGAATTTGGAAGTAATTGTACTTCAAAGTACTTCATAGTAAGCAAAAAATGACAGATCTTGGGATATTGACTAACATTTTTAAATTGAATATTACATCGTATCGAAATGGGACTTGCACACATGGGCTAAGGCTGTTGAGTACTACCATTGTCCAAATTATCAAAAGATTTTACTGTAGAATTTGGAAGTAATTGTACTTCAAAGTTAGTTAGTTACTTTATGTCCCGAGGGGAAATTTGTCTTCACAGTTGTACATTAACATAAGGAACGCCATTTTACAAACATATAACACCACATACATTTGACATGACATAGACAAATAGGTGACATAATTCAAGTGCAAGATGTATCCAAAAATAAGGCCTATTGTTTGTTCAAACTAATAATGGCTGTAGGTATGAGACTGTTTTTGAAACGTGCTTTATTACATCTTAGAGTCCTGTATCGTCGTCCGGAGGGGAGCAGAGTGAAATAACAGTGTAGTACTTCATAGTGAGCAAAAAAATGACAGATCTTGGGATATTGACTAACATTTTTAAATTACTATTACATCGTATCGAAATGGGCTTGGACACGCGTGCTAAGGCTGTTGAGTACTACCACTGTCCAAATTATCAAAAGATTTTACTGTAGAATTTGGAAGTAATTGTACTTCAAAGTACTTCATAGTGAGCAAAAAAATGACAGATCTTGGGATATTGACTAACATTTTAAAATTGAATATTACATCGTATCGAAATGGGACTTGCACACATGTGCTAAGGCTGTTGAGTACTACCATTGTCCAAATTATCAAAATATTTTACTGTGGAATTTTGAAGTAATAATACTTCAAAGTACTTCATTGTGAGCAAAAATGACAGATCTTGGGATTTGTCAGTCATTTCTTTACATTTTTACAGTGTAACAGAATAGAACCTAGACACATCTACAGACGCTGGTATGAACAGCTTGTGACTGTAGTATCAAATATTTTACTGTGGAATTTGATGTAAAAGTACTTCAAAGTACATCATATCGCTTAAAAAATGCATTTTTTTTAGATTTTGTCAGTCATTTTCTTGACATTTTACAGTGTAACAGAATAGACCCTAGACACATCTATAGAGGCTGGTATGTACAACTTGTGACTGGAATATCAACAATTTTTACTGTGGAATTTTGAAGTAAAAGTACTTTAAAGTATATCATAGCGGTTAGAGCTCTGGCTTCCCAATAAGGAGATCGTGGGTTCGACTCCCGGGTTGAACCATATCAACATCTCACAATCTCTCTTGGTGGAGCTTGCATGTTCTCCCCATGTCACCGTGGGTTTTCTCCGGTTTCCTCCCACCTCCAAAAACATGTTTAGATTAATTGGTGATCACAAAACGTCCCTGAGAGTGATTAGTTGTCTGTCTAAGGCTGCAATAAGTTTGCCACTGTTCAGGGTGTTTACCCGCCTAAGGTCCAAACTAACTGGGATAAGCTCCAGTCACTGCGACCCCTAACGTGATTAAACAGAAGAAAATCAAAAAAGTTTAAAGTAATAAAAATGAACTTTTGAGATTTTGTCTTTTTTATTCACAATGTAATAGACCACAACCCGAACAAACCCAAAGATGGAGGTATGTATAACTAGCTTCTGTCTAATTGCACAAGCAACAACGCCAATTTGCTTTTTGTGCTTTGACGAATTCCTCTTCTGTCATGGTCAGGCACTCCGTGTGAAACCATCGCTGACATTTTCCACACTGTATCTGTTAAAAAAATGATGATTGGTTTCAATAGAATAACATTTATCAAAATAAATATAGCTTGAGTTCATGGCACCAGACATAGTTGAATTTTCAGTTGGATTAAATATTAGTCTATACAGAACTTTAGAGACTAAATACCAACAATAGTATAAATTAAAACCTATTCTGACACAACTGAGAGATCAATAACTTCTAACAGTTGTGATCCAGCTGTGTATCTTGTAACATGGCATTTCTTCATCATTAGTTTACTCTAAGTTATATTTGAATTGATTCATGTAGGTTTGAGTAATGTTTGTATTTTTTTTTCAGCTGGAGTTCAAGTGCTCAGAAAATCCCAGTTCTCAACTACCACCTATCCCCACCCACATGCCTGCATTTACTTGTTATAATTCAAATGGTTAATGCTTGTAGTGATGAGGGCATTTATGATTCAGAGATTGTCCATAGCATTTATGATTCAGAATTGTCCCATAGCCACTTTCCAAAAATAAAACATTGTTATTTAATACCTGTTGCTTGTTACATTTCAAAGTGAAAATGGGTTTATCAGTTCTGCAGTTTTCAACAGAAAGTCACTGGAGCCGTTTTCATTTTGTCGTTTTACAATGAACAAAATGTAAATTACTGATTTGCATGTGTTTTACTTTCTTAATAAATAGTTGGTAAAAACACAATAGGTCTTCTTTAATTTCAAACCACTACACACCCAATGTATGTCCAGTGGCCCTTCTTTGGGTGGCTTCACAAAGGAGCACATGGCACAGAAATTCTTCTTATCAAACACTGCAAAAAGAAAATGATTAGAGATACTAGGCATCACTGTATGTCTGTGCGTATGTACATCATGGCATTTTGTTTTTTCCCCTGTAGCTGTATTGACACTGAAATTTTCTATGCCCTGCAAAAGTGTCAAAGTTCATCTTCTTGAACCTAATCTGCAAATGTGCGTCAATCGGCACCTAATGTCCACTATGAGAGTATCTTTGTTTGCCCTATAGGTTTCTGTTTCACACTGACTTGTTCATTGTGGACAATTGTGGACAAAGAGGTTTTAAAGACAAAAACATGGTACAAAATATACTTGTCTGTAACAGAGCTTTCACCAATGACCATTTTCAGTTGTTTTTATTACATCAGCTGATTTGTATGTAATAAAAACAATGGAATTTGTCTTGAGTTTGCCAAATTTTAAATGATTTGGTAAAATTTTGCATTAATCATTTATTGATCATATATCTGGTCTAGGAGGAAATTTCCTTTTTGCACAGTAAAAAAAATAACATTCTAAAAATGTGGAGTATACAAAAGTGAATACAAACCGGAACCCTGCAGCAATTGCAGTGCCATTTTTTCTCTCGCAAAAGCCATATGTTTTCGTTCTGTGTTGAAAACCAACACTGGCAAATTTGGGAAGTTTTTCATAACTTTCATGGCGATCTGAAGAAAAATACACACCAAAAACAAGAATCAACATCTGTTATTTGTACTGTTTGTGATATTCATCACCGTAATCTTACCACGTTCTATAATACCTTTAAAACTACAACTCCACAGTTGTCCCCATCTTTCTGGAAAGGGTGGCTCATTGTTGCCCCTCTCCATTTAATGCTGCTCCATGTACCCAACCTGGTCATTATATTTCTTAGATGGAAAAACTGTGCAATCTTTTGGGCAGCAGTACAGGATTCTTGCAGCTCGTTTGCATTTTTGTATGGATCGCACAGAAACACTGAAGCGGTGGCAGGAAAAAACATCTGTCAAAGGAAAGAATTTACTGTTAATTTTTGTTATAAAATTTAGACATACAGAGAGACAGACAGAGACATCAATAGAGATATATGTATATTTATAGAGAGACATCTAGAGAGGCAGAGGTAGAGAAAAGTAGAGATAGAGGAAGAGAAGAGAGATGAGAAGATAGAGAGAGATAGAGAGAGATAGAGAGAGATAGAGAGAGTAGAGAGAGATAGAGATAGAGAGAGATAGAGAGATAGAGAGATAGAGATAGAGAGAGAGATAGAGAGGATAGAGGTAGAGAGAGTAGAGAGAGATAGAGAGGGATAGAGATAGAGAGAGATAGCAGAGTAGAGAGAGGTAGAGAGAGGTAGAGAGAGGTAGAGAGAGGTAGAGAGAGATAGAGAGAGATAGAGAGAGGGATAGAGAGGGATAGAGAGAGATAGAGAGAGAGAGTAGGCAGAGATAGAGAGATAGGCAGAGAGAGATAGAGAGAGATAGAGAGAGGTAGAGAGAGATAGAGAGAGAGATAGAGAGAGAGAGAGAGACAGAGATAGAGAGACAGAGATAGAGAGACAGAGAGAGATAGAGAGAGATAGAGATAGAGAGAGGATAGAGAGAGAGGATAGAGATAGAGAGAGATAGAGAGAGATAGAGAGACAGAGATAGAGAGGGATAGAGAGAGAGGATAGAGAGAGAGGATAGAGAGAGAGGAGAGAGAGAGGTAGAGATAGAGAGAGATAGAGAGAGATAGAGAGATATAGAGATAGAGAGAGGGATAGAGAGAGGTAGAGATAGAGAGATAGAAGAGAGAGATAGAGAGAGATAGAGATAGAGAGAGGGATAGAGAGAGGTAGAGAGAGGTAGAGAGAGAGGGATAGAGAGAGGTAGAGAGAGGTAGAGAGAGGGTAGAGAGAGGTAGAGATAGAGAGAGATAGAGATAGAGAGAGATAGAGAGAGGGATAGAGAGAGAGAGGGATAGAGAGAGGTAGAGAGAGATAGAGAGAGATAGAGAGAGAGGGATAGAGAGAGATAGAGAGAGATGAGAGAGATAGAGAGAGATAGAGAGACAGAGATAGAGAGACAGAGATAGAGAGATATAGAGAGATAGAGAGAGATATAGAGAGAGGTAGAGATAGAGAGATAGAGAGAGATAGAGAGAGAGAGAGATAGATAGAGAGAGATAGAGAGAGGGATAGAGATAGAGAGACAGAGATAGAGAGACAGAGATAGAGAGAGGGATAGATAGGCAGAGATAGAGAGAGATAGGCAGAGATAGAGAGAGGTAGAGAGAGATAGAAGAGGGATAGAGAGAGGTAGAGATAGAGAGATAGAGAGAGAGAGGGATAGAGAGAGGTAGAGATAGAGAGAGATAGGCAGAGAGAGAGAGAGAGATAGAGAGAGATAGAGAGAGAGGGATAGAGAGAGGTAGAGATAGAGAGAGATAGAGAGAGAGGTAGAGAGAGATAGAGAGAGATAGCAGAGAGAGGTAGAGATAGAGAGAGGTAGAGATAGAGAGAGATAGAGATAGATAGAGAGAGGCAGAGATAGAGAGAGGCAGAGATAGAGATGCATACATAGACAGTGAGAGGTGGAGAGCGAGAAAGACAGAGAGACAGATAGACGGACAGAGCGATAGATGGATAGACAGAAAGGTATAGATAGAGGTAGGTGATATAGGTAACGAGAAATAGTTAGCTAGAGTTGGAGATAGATATTGATAAAGTGCATAGTTTTAAACAATCTAAAGTTTAAAAAAACATACAAGTAGTTTCCAGTGACTCCGTGTGTTCACCACCCCCAAAATCAGATCATATTGCTGGAAATTGACCTATACATTTGTAATAATATGATTATTAAACAATTATTTAGAATGGACATACATTCGTTGATAAACAGTCTAAAAACGTACTGATCGCAGTGTTTGACGCTTTACGTGGTCCTTTTTTTTATTCAATATGACATCAGCCATAAAATGATGCAGTAAGAAAATGCGTCTTTCAGGGTCATACTTATTTGCATTTAAATGGAGTATGCCTTCCATGACCTACAATATACAAAAGTTTAAAAGTTCATATCAAAAGCATAATGTTGGAAATGTTGGGATACAACACCATTCTCATCAATGAAGACACGCTTGTACATACCTCCCCTGTTAGCCAATCATGTGGCTTAAGAGTGCATATTTCAGAATGCCGGATGATAAGACACTCCTCTGTGTTGTGTGAAGGTATTGTTGCACACAAGACTTCAGTAGGCTTTCGTTGCCAAAGATTGGTTAACTGAAAAATAAATATTTGGCATGTCAGTCTCTTATCACAGCTTTATAAAATATTGCATCTGCTTTATGTAGGATGCCTGAAACCGTTACACTGACACTGAGTAAGTGGTCAGTTACAAGTACCTGGATATTCAACAAACTAGATTAGACTCACAATACAGATGCAATATACAGGAAGAGAAGGAAGCATGCTGTACCTTCTAAGGAGACGCAGGTCTTTTGGAGTGAGGGGATAACTCACAAGGACCTTTTATGACTCTTTTCAAATCCACAAACTTGTATTTACCTCACTCTCTTTACACAATGCCTCCTTCGGTTTTTCTGCTCTTCTTGAGTGTAGTT
The DNA here is from genome assembly GCA_038363315.1 of Mugilogobius chulae. NCBI lineage: Eukaryota > Metazoa > Chordata > Actinopteri > Gobiiformes > Gobiidae > Mugilogobius > Mugilogobius chulae. Next base: position 172,227 of record JBBPFD010000703.1, on the reverse strand, counting down.
TTTCCTTTTCACGTGTAGTCTCTATTTTGGTGGACCCAGATTCTTCCACAGACTGAATTATGAAAAAATATTTTTGTAATTGTTTAGTCTGCTATGACAACTGATGGGAAAAAATGCCTACACATACTGGAACAAAATACATTTGCAGTCATGTCCAAAAATATTGCACAATCAACATAATGGACAGCTTTTTCTCTATATAACACCACAATAGATGTGAAATGACAATTAACTTGCAACAAGCAGAAAAGTCACTCTAAACTCATTTGACTTTTCTGAATGTGTGCAGGAAATTTATAGGCTCCACTTAGGTATGCCTCACAGCAAACTTACTGTATCTCTACTGTGCTCAGTGCTGTGAGAGCAGTACTTTAATAATTGCCCTAGACAGTGCTGAATATAGCCACATACTCGGCTAACCTTAAATTTTCACAATTGCCCATAAATATTGCTTCCATAGAGCTTATTAAAAAATAAATCTGAAACAATGTCATAAGATTCAAAAACATAATGAATTTCATTCTGAACAGCCAACACTTTTACACTACAGTACACAAAATCCATAATCTATAGCACTTGTATAACGCTTTTCATAATTAATGTGTCACATTGTATTGTAGTATTATTCCACACTAGGTCAGTGCTTCTCAAACTTTTTTCCATGTCACCTTGAAGTGGCACAGTACAAAATTAAACAAAAAAACATTGTTTTAACTTTTTATTTGCATTACTACATTGTAATAAAGTCAGTTTTGTTTTTTTTTACCTTTTTCATATAAGGAAATCCTTTTTTCGGTGGTGCAACATAGACACCTCTTTTGTTCTGTTTTCTTTGTTTCCAACGTTCCTCATCCACTCTATGACTCTAAGACCAATAACAATCATTTTCAGTTACTAACTTTGAATGGTAATGTGCAATTAAAATGTTCTACATTCCAAATGTGTTATTACCTTCTTCTGTGTGTTTACATCCTTGTATTCTCGCAAGAGTGCGTAGTGCATATCTTTGTATGATGACGCAAAGTCATCTATTCTGGTCATTCTTCTTTGCTGGAATCGAATTTTTTTCAAATCCCATTGGGATTTTTCCATTATCCCTTGTGTCATATTATCTCTGGAGTAGTTCTGTTTAAACAAAACATTTTAAACTTTTTAAAATGTATTTAGAAAATATATTCTAAAAATAATGTCTCATAAGTATAAAAGCTTAAAAGTGGCGTATACAGCTTGTATTGCAACTGTTATTTACCTGAGTGGATTTCTGGCAAAGTTTCTGGAAACGTAGTGACATCTTCTCATAGAAAGGCCCATTTCCATGTCGTCCCAGATCTCCTAAACAATGTGAAATAAGTAGTAACTAAATATGGTCAGAGAAAGACGTGTAGACTCAGAAAGGGACAGAGAGAGAGAGCGAGCAAGAGACAGAGAGAGAGAGCGAGCAAGAGACAGAGAGAGAGAGCGAGCAAGAGACCGAGAGAGCGAGAGAGAGAGCGAGCAAGAGACAGAGAGAGCGAGAGAGAGAGCGAGCAAGAGACAGAGAGCGAGAGAGAGCGAGCAAGAGACAGAGAGAGCGAGCGAGCGAGAGTGCGAGCGAGCGAGCGAGAGAGATCACCTAAAAGAAGTTTAGACCATAAGACAATCTGTGGAAGCAAGTTTCTCCTCAACATAGTCACAAAGTCAGGGCAATAATAAGGGTTAGGTTCCCCAGTGTTGTCAAGTTCAGCATTCTGGATGAGTTGGTTGAAATGGTTGTCAAAAGGCGTTGGGCATGTGTCAATCTGAAAAGAAAAAAAAAAGTTATATACACCGGTATGTAGTTTTTTATTTTTGTTTACTATAGAGGTTATGCAGAGGACATCACAGTATTCCAAATGTTACATGCTAAGACCTCTTCAAGTGCTGAGTGAAAAGAAGGGCAAGCGATAGTGGACAGGGCCTTATATATGGCCAGGGGGGAACCACGTCCCCATGATTGGAGCGGTACATTGTTTGCTCTTCAGGTGCGAGGCGCTGCCTCGAGTGTTAGCCAATAGCGAAGCCCGTAGAGGGCTACGCACATATGACATAGAAGTGGTCTTTTCTCCATTTACTTTAATTTCTTGACAAGTCAGTTTAAACATTTACAATGCTTTGACGTCATCTGGATAACTTCTATAATTTTGCCACTCAGTCTAAATAATAATGAGCATTTTTATAATAAAAGAATGTCCATGCATAACTTCTATACTGTTATTCATTTGACAATGTTGCACCACAGTAACATATTCAGACGTAAATCACCTACCAGATCTTCTTCCTGGCCTTCACCAGTATACTCAGAGTCATCTTTCCCCATTTGTGAGAGGATTTTGTTGATGTTGTTGAAATGCTTATCAACATTTTCGCCTGTGCATTGGCTGCAAAACACCACCGCAGAGCTTATGATCAGCTCATCAATGCTCCTCAAGTCATTTTTTTGTGACAAGGCACCAACTATGTGCATGCACAGATGGTAATGTTTAGGAGCACTGTAAAGAAAAAAGGGACCACAATCGTTCTAACAATTTTTTTTACATAGTCACACTTAACATACAGTATAATCATAAGCAACTTACTGTTTTTTGCAGAGTGTTTTTGCATTTTTCATGATATGGCTGAGGCACCGGTGCATGATGGGTAGGATTGGTGTTGACTGCTTGGCCTGTCCTGTAACTACTTCATAGTAATATGAAATCATCTCTTTTAGGCTGTAGCCACAAAGGTTGATTGATATTGCCTGTAGTAGAACTATTGAGCCGTCGCACATGTACATAATAGGACTAGTTTTGGCCTTTGGCCCAACAACCTTCACACAGTCAGTCATAAAAGATGCCAGAAAATATGAGACTGATGCGGTGGTGTGGTCCGTTGTGACATATGTAGCAACTGGAAATGGAGAACCACCCTTTTCTGGACTTCGAATAACCAGCTCATACACATAGTATGGTTTTGGTCCTCCTTTTGCCCTTTTAATGATGCTTCCTGTAGCATCCAAGTATGCTATGTCTTCTCTAGCCCTTTTATAGAAAATATGTTGCGACTGCAGGGACCAAAACATGGCTCCAGCAGGTTCCAAATTTATCCTTTGGATAACCTTGTCATCCATTTGTTTTTCTTCCTCGAACATTTTTTGAAGGCTCATCATTGGATTTTGTCTTTTCTGTTTGTTTTTTTTTGCTCCCAATTAATAGTTTTTAATACACTTGGTTTTGGAACGTTGTCTCTGCATCCTGCTTCGTAAACTTTTGGAGGGATTTCTTTCAATGATTTAAGGAATTCAGTTCGAGGAAGCGTTGAACTTAATTTTTCTGCAAGTTGACCCCGTGCAGCTCCTCTGACCGGTCTTCTCTTAATCTCATTTGAATGCAAGACAGAACTACCCTCAAAATAAACATGTGCTTTTAAAGATATTTCAGACTTGATGACAACAGTAACTTTCACTGGACATTTTTTAAATGTACAAGACCCGCTGCATGTAAAAACTGAAGACTTTCTTGTAGAGCCAATAATCTTCACATCATGTCTTTTGAAAGCAAAGCTGCAATACGGGTGGACACTACGGACACCTGCAGCAACTATGTTGGTCCAATCCAAAGTTTTAAATTGTCTTTTTTTTTGCTTTGATCGCAGTTTCTGCCAATCACTTCTTTTAATGAAAAAAAAATTAGGACCTTTTGGCAGTGGCAGGATAAAATATTTTGAATCCTTGCAATCCTGAAAACACAGAAGATAAAAATATTACTTTGGAATATGAATTTAAAAAATTCAATGCAAATCTTAAAGACAGTTGTCACACTCACTTCATCTTCTGTTGATGTGGAGTCATCACAGCCCTCACTGGCATCGGAGTGTTCCTCTTGCACTCTGTCATCCTCCTCGTGTGTAGGGGTGACTGCAGGAGCTTGTCCAGGCTAGATTGCAAGAATACAGTCTGAATTTAACTAGAAATGACAGTCTGCAGAGTAAAACAGTCAGAAAATAGACACAAAGTGTACTTGTACTAAAAAAAAAGATGTCTGGTGTACATTTACAGAAGAAGATTTTAGTACAAAGCTGTTACATGAAATGCAAATCTTATGACAAATGCTGGGAAAAATTAATGAAACAGTTAATACCACTCAGACAAACCTGCTGGTGTTGTTCGGATTGGTCACTTTGGCTTCCTTCTTCGTCCTCGTCTTCTCCGTCACCTTCTGTAGGACTGGCGGTCTGAGCATCTTGAGGCTACAATGCAAAAAAGGAATATAAATAGGGCTGGGCGATATGGCAAAAAAATATGACGATTTTCTTGAGGCCAGATCACAATTTCGATTTTATCACAATTCTTGTAGACAGTGAGTTGTGTGTACCTGAAGACGATATGAAAATAAACTATCAACAGCTAAATCCAGGTGTCAAAAGCTGACCAGTATTGCCAGATTTTCAGAGAGAAACACGCAAACTCAACCCTTCAATAAAAAGTTAATTAAATAAATCGAGTAGAACATTGTATGTTGCTGCAAATTTGTTTTTCTTACATTATTAAAGACTTTTACAGATGAAAACATGCTAAAAATCAATGTATTTCATATAAATTGATAAACAGTATTTTAATAAATCAAATTTGAAAAATTGTTGAGCTTTATTCTTTCTATGACTTACAAGCACGGTCCAAAAGAGACTTTTAAAAAAGAAGCCCAAAGTCGCTGTGAAGACAACTCTGAGACTAGGAGTAAAGAATTGGAAATCTATTTGAAGAGACAGATGCATCAAATAGTGAAAAATCACAACATGACAATTTCATAAAAAAGAGAAGATTGTCACAGAGATGAGCTCACGATTTGATTTTGATCACAATATTGCCCTGCCCTAATTATAAATACAATTTATAATAACAAGACTAACAACAAACTGATTAATTTTCGATACAGCTAAAACCACTGACACAAACCTTCTGGTGTTCTTCGGATTGGTCACTTTGGCTTCCTTCTTCGTCCTCGTCTTCTCCATCATTTTCTGTAGGGCTGGGAGACAGAGCATCTTGAGGCTACAATGCAAAACCAGATTATAAATAGAAGTTATAATGTTAAAAAAACTCAAACTGATTAATGTGCGATACAAGTAATAACCCCGACACAAACCTGCTGGTGTTCTTCGGAATGGTCACTTTGGCCTTCTTTGTGCTCAGATTGGTCACTTTGGCTTCCTTCTTCGTCCTCGTCTTCTCCGTCACTTTCTGTAGGACTGGCGATCTGAGCATCTTGAGGCTAAATTGCAAAACATGATTATACATTGAAATTATAATAACAAGAGTAACAACAAACTGATTAATTTTCAATACAGGTAATACCACTCAGACAAACCTGCTGGTGTTGTTCGGATTGGTCACTTTGGCTTCCTTCTTCGTCCTCGTCTTCTCCATCATTTCTGTAGGGCTGGGAGACCGAGCATCTTGAGGCTACAATGCAAAAAAGGAATATAAATAGGGCTGGGCGATATGGCAAAAAAATATGACGATGAGGCCAGATCACAATTTCGATTTTATCACAATTCTTGTAGACAGCGAGTTGTGTGTACCTGGAAGACGATATGAAAATAAACTATCAACAGCTAAATCCAGGTGTCAAAAGCTGACCAGTATTGCCAGATTTTCAGAGAGAAACACGCAAACTCAACCCTTCAATAAAAAGTTAATTAAATAAATCGAGTAGAACATTGTATGTTGCTGCAAATTTGTTTTTCTTACATTATTAAAGACTTTTACAGATGAAAACATGCTAAAAATCAATGTATCTTTCATATAAATTGATAAACAGTATTTTAATAAATCAAATTTGAAAAATTGTTGAGCTTTATTCTTTCTATGACTTACAAGCACGGTCCAAAAGAGACTTTTAAAAAAGAAGCCCAAAGTCGCTGTGAAGACAACTCTGAGACTAGGAGTAAAGAATTGGAAATCTATTTGAAGAGACAGATGCATCAAATAGTGAAAAATCACAACATGACAATTTCATAAAAAAGAGAAGATTGTCACAGAGATGAGCTCACGATTTGATTTTGATCACAATATTGCCCTGCCCTAATTATAAATACAATTTATAATAACAAGACTAACAACAAACTGATTAATTTTCGATACAGCTAAAACCACTGACACAAACCTTCTGGTGTTCTTCGGATTGGTCACTTTGGCTTCCTTCTTCGTCCTCGTCTTCTCCATCATTTTCTGTAGGGCTGGGAGACAGAGCATCTTGAGGCTACAATGCAAAACCAGATTATAAATAGAAGTTATAATGTTAAAAAAACTCAAACTGATTAATGTGCGATACAAGTAATAACCCGACACAAACCTGCTGGTGTTCTTCGGAATGGTCACTTTGGCCTTCTTTGTGCTCAGATTGGTCACTTTGGCTTCCTTCTTCGTCCTCGTCTTCTCCGTCACCTTCTGTAGGACTGGCGATCTGAGCATCTTGAGGCTAAATTGCAAAACATGATTATACATTGAAATTATAATAACAAGAGTAACAACAAACTGATTAATTTTCAATACAGGTAATACCACTCAGACAAATACCACTGACAAACCTGCTGGTGTTGTTCGGATTGGTCACTTTGGCTTCCTTCTTCGTCCTCGTCTTCTCCATCATTTTCTGTAGGGCTGGGAGACCGAGCATCTTGAGGCTACAATGCAAAACCAAATTATAAATAGAAGTTATAATGTTAAAAAAGTCTCTGCGACTCTATGATGATTATTTAACTCGTTTTATTCAATGCTTTGAGGCTGGATTATGTTGGACACAGTACACACAGGATTTAAAATTTTTTACTGTGTTTTGCCTCGGCAAACAGGAAACAGCTGATGCTAATGCGCTAGCTTTGCTTTGCTAAGTCTATCTGAGCAAGAAATAAAGTTTTTATCAGTGTAAATGCGGCGTTTTGACACAGGATCAAGTCTGTGTTTGGTGAGGAACATTATTTCATGTTCAGGCTCTTTTCCGTCTGGTTTTGGCTTGAGCCTGTGTTTTCTCTTGTCCAATCATCGAGCCTAAAGGGGGGACAGCTGTAAGGTCTGCTCCAGGGGCCAGCCTAAAGGCAGGGCCAAAAGCGGCTCGCTATGGACCCAGCAAACGGGGCGGAACGGGTCGCTTTGCGCATGGAAACGGCATAGGACCGTACCGCCCCGACCCGAGCCTATGGAAACAGGGCTTTACTTACTGATAAAGCAGCCCTGGAGCAGCTCAGCAGAGGCGATTCGCCTAAACACCTGGTACCTCAACTGCAGACCATCACTTAGCATTCCCCAACATGTTTTTAACTGGTCAAACCCGCAACCTTCTTGCTTTGAGGCAAGAGCGCCATCCACTCTGCCACCATTCCGGTTTTTATAATTTTTACTAAATTATAAAAATGTTATAATCAGTCATATGGGCTTTAATGTAAACGTCCAAATTGGATAAAACTTCTAAACACAATAGAAAGTGTCTTATTGTGAAGTTAAGGCACGTTTTTTTATGGTCTTGTTTTGAAAAAACGTCTTACATTAGTACTTTGTCTCTGCTAAAAATGTAACAATACTAGGAATGGTTTTGTGAAAATATTTAATTTTTTTTTTTTTTTTAAGTTGTAATACAACTGTAGTTTGGTCTGTTCTACCAAGACTTCAATCTGAGTACAAAGCTAAAAAAATGAATTTGTAGTTTACTAAAAAATGACTAGACAGCATCTAATTAAAATGTTATCGTCTACAAATTCATGGCCTACCTTTGAGCTTGAGGAGCAACGTGAGCCATGATCATCCAAATTGGTTGATCGTTTTGTACACTTCTGCAAATAAACAATCAAAATTTTAATTTTCATGTATTGTCATTCTTTTTGGTTTCTGTGTTAGTAATTTATAATCATAATAATTATATTTATACATACATCATTTACCATTAACTTACCTGATCTTCAGTGGATATTTTTTTAATTCTTTGTCTGTTGTTTAACGAATTTGAAATTTGTAATTGGATGCACGCTTGCCCCCACAGGCTCCCTTTACTATATATACTTTTTTCCGGTTGAGGAGACTGGATATGAAGCCTTTTTACTGCCCCAACTATTTCACTTCGTCTCTTGAATTTTTTCCGGGCCTGTACAATTAAAACAAGTGTTATTCTTGTCATCTACAAAGACTGAATAAAATGTATATTGTAATTCTTACTTTTCCAAAACAACTAAATTGGTACACCCTGCAAAAAATAAAGAATGTTACAAAATATGCATTTATTATTCCAAAAAACTAATAGGTAAACAAAACATCATGTAAATAACATGCGATTCAAGTCCACGTGCGCAATGGCGACGCAACAAGGGCCACGCAGTGGGCAGCTTTTCATCGGTAGACCACATTTGCATTAGCAAAGTTCATGCAAGAAAAATATGAAATTAAGTATTTTTAACGCTAAACAAACAATATCCCATATAGCGTTACAGAAAGAGTCCACGCTAATAGCATAATTACAACTGAATTATTACATACCTGTCAATATTCATTGTATGGATTGAGAAAAGTAAAAGACAAAATAGTTCCTGCCCCTTACTGCAACGTCAACCTTACGTGAAACCTTCCATGGCAGCGTTGTAATTTAAAAACATAGTCAGTACAGGCGTAAAGAGGCCTACGCGCGTCACAAAATAGATCCACAGTGAATCCGGTGATTTAAAAAAAATAATAAAAAAAATATATATATATATATATATATAACGTTATATATTAAACCGTGTATTTAGTTGCTGTAATTGGTGGGTCTTCAATTTACGGAAAACACATTATAATGAACATAACGTTACATGTAAAAAGCATGGTAAAGGACCGAAGCAAATTAAAGACGAGTCTGACATTAACCAATCAGAGCGTTATTAGAAGTCAACCCCGCTTACCCATGCCGCGTTGATGTGCTCCTGGAGAACTCGGGAAAATGTGATTCCGAGTTGAAAAGGGCACATAAAAGCTCGAGCAGCCAGGAAAAACTGATCAATAAGTTGGATCGGAGCTGCCCGAGATCAGCATTGACGTCACTGCTGTGTGGAGACTGAAAACCAACTGGAAAATAAATACAAACAACCTTTAACGTTAGTTTTTGAACAGGCTAGCAACAGCGGTCACTATCCTTTGTCTTAAGTGCTGTGACCCCTCATCTTGGAAACAAGCACCAGAGGATGACATGAAAACAGCATCATTCATTAGCTTTTACTCACGAAAAATGACATTTAAAAAAAAAGGGAATCAATAAATATAAATACATAAATAAGATTAAAATACTGGACTCTAAAAATCAAAAATATTAGTTAATTTACTTCTATGCTTGTATACTTTTATGTATACATATATTCTTGTATACATTTTTCTCATCAGCTTGTAGTCTTTTTTTTTCTAGATTTTAGCATTTATGTTAATTTACATTTGTTTTTCATTATTAATTTGTACATGTTATGTTAGATTTATAGCAATATTTAATTTGATTATATTTTGCTAAATTTATTTGCATGACTTATTATTGCATTTATTATTTTTTATTTTATTCTGTAATTTTCTTTTTAAATTATAATTAAGTTATTTGTACTACAAAAAAATTACCAGTGTTGTCCCTGTTTCGCGTTTCACAATGTGTGAAATCCCATTTTTATAGCCTACAATTAAAGAGTTATTGTAAAATTGTTTTCCACACTGTCATGATATGGACATTTTTGCTTACTATGAAGTACAACAACTTCAAAATTCTACAGCAAAACATTTTACTGGTCTGTGGTAGTATTTAACAGCCTTATTACATGTGTGTCTCACCCCCCAACAATTAATAAAGTAAAACATTATGTAGATCAGTAATTTCCTTTTTACCCCAAATGGATCTAAAACAGCTTTAAAACTGAAACAGATCCAGTGACTTCCTAACTGCAGAAGCATAAGCAGCAGATTTTAACCGTCTAATATTTATTGGTGGAAAGTCACTATGGGACAGTTTTGAACCACGCATGCCTTGATTTTGAGTATTCATTTTTAAATTTTAACAAATACAGACAAGTGGGAGGAGTGAAGAACAAAACCCCCTCAGATGAGAAGCAGGGAATAATAAGAAAAGAATAATAAGAGAATAACGAGAAGAGGGAAGGTGGGAGGGGCATTGAGACAGAAACAGCAGTATGTGGCCAAGTCGGTTAAATAACATAGCAACCGCAAGGGACATAGGAGAGGTGTGGTCCTGCTCCTGAAGTTAAGAGAACATACCTATCTTTATTTTAGTATTACAAACATTTAAATTTTTTTTTTTTTTTTATTAAAATCAAATGTCTAAATAAAATAGCCATTAAGTGAAATACAAAGAATTAATAAAAGCAAGAACTATTAATAATTTAGACAACCAAACATGAAAGTTTACACTGGTAAAATTAACCCTGTAATGAAAAGTTAGCACCAGAAGCTACTCTTAGCAGTTTAGTCTAGTCCAGCACAAGAAGGTTTGAGCTTACCGTCTGTCTCTTCAAAGATACTTAAATACCCGCATCCCGTGCAATATACTGACTTTTAACTTTTGCATTTGCCCATTTTTGTTATGAGATTGCCTGAACTACAAACTGCTGACTGCTCCTGTTGCACAGAAAAAGTAGGCACAGGTGCATTGCTTTATCATAACTGGGCACACCCTGCTAATTAGCTGATTGGTTCTCCCTTACCCTTGCTGATGATCATCATCATCAGCAGCAGATTAACGCAACACATTACACATTACTTCACATTTCTACAGTAAAAAATGTTGATACTGTGGTCAGTGGAAGTACTGAACAACCTTAGCACATGTGTGAGTCCCATTTTCATAAAATTTAATATTAAATTTCAAATATTAGTAAAAATGTCAATTGTTAGTCAAAAGATATGTAAATTATTGCTTATTGTTTAAGAACAATTACTTCCAAATTCTACAGTAAAGTACTTAAGAGTCTTAGCACATGTGTCTAAGTCATATTTTGATACGATTGATGGTCAATTTAAAAATGTTAATCAATATTTCAAGATCTGTCAATTTTTGCCTATATGAAGTACTTTGAAGTATGCCAAGGCAATGCAAATTTATTAGTATTGGACAATTCATACACAAAGCAATTCAAAGTGCTTTACAAGGCAGGAAAATATGCATCAAAATTACAATACAACATTTTTAAAATATATAAATAATCAGCATAAAATTTACTTTAAAAGAAGTAAAGAAAAAAGAGTGCAGTCAAAGTATTTCAGTCATATGCACATTTAAACATTGTCACAGTGGAGGCCTGTCTTACATCTTCTGGAGGACTGTACCAGATCTTAGCTGCATGAAACTGAAACGCCGATTCCCCATGTTTAGTCCTGACTCTGGGCACCAGCAGGAGGCCAGTCCCTGAGGTCCTCAGAATCCGTGTTAGATGTACTTTGGTGCTATGGAGAGACTCAAACACAAGCAGAGCTGTTTTAAAGTCTATTCAAGATCTGTCATTTTTTTGCTCACTATGAAGTACTTTGAAGTACATTACTTCAAAATTCCACAGTAAAATTTTTGATAATTTGGACAATGTAGTACTCAACAGCCTTAGCAATGTGTGCAAGTCCCATTTCGATACGATGTAATAGTAAATTTAAAAATGTTAGTCAATATCCCAAGATCTGTCATTTTTTGCTCACAATGAAGTACTTGAAGTACAATTACTTCAAAATTCCACAGTAAAATATTTTGATAATTTGGACAATGGTAGTCAACAGCCTTAGCACATGTGTGCAAGTCCCATTTCGATACGATGTAATAGTAAATTTAAAATGTTAGTCAATATCCCAAGATCTGTCATTATTGCTCACAATGAAGTACTTTGAAGTACTATTACTTCAAAATTCCACAGTAAAATATTTTGATACTACAGTCCAAGTTGTACATACCAGCCTCTGTAGATGTGTCTAGGTTCTATTCTGTTACACTGTAAAAATGTAAAGAAAATGACTGACAAAATCTCAAAAAATGCATTTTTAAGCGATATGATGTACTTTGAAGTACTATTACTTCAAAATTCCACAGTAAAGTATTTTGATAATTTGGACAATGGTAGTACTCAACAGCCTTAGCACGTGTGTCTAAGCCCCATTTCAATACGATGTAATATTCAATTTAAAAATGTTAGTCAATATCCCAAGATCTGTCATTTTTTTGCTCACTATGAAGTACTTTGAAGTACAATTACTTCCAAATTCTACAGTAAAATCTTTTGATAATTTGGACAGTGGTAGTACTCAACAGCCTTAGCATGTGTGTCAAGCCCCATTTCAATACGATGTAATATTCAATTTAAAAATGTTAGTCAATATCCCAAGATCTGTCATTTTTTGCTCATAATGAAGTACTTTGAAGTACAATTACTTCAAAATTCCACAGTAAAATATTTTGATAATTTGGACAATGGTAGTACTCAACAGCCTTAGCACATGTGTGCAAGTCCCATTTCGATACGAATTAATAGTAAATTTAAAAATGTTGTCAATATCCAAGATCTGTAATTTTTGCTCAAATGAGTACTTTGAAGTACTATTACTTCAAAATTCCACAGTAAAATATTTTGATACTACAGTCACAAGTTGTACATACCAGCTCTGTAGATGTGTCTAGTTCTATTCTGTTACACTGTAAAAATTAAAGAAAATGACTACAAAATCTCAAAAATGCATTTTTTAAGCATATGAAGTACTTTGAAGTACAATTACTTCCAAATTCTACAGTAAAATCTTTTGATAATTTGGACAGTGGTAGTACTCAACAGCCTTAGCACGCGTGTGCAAGTCCATTTCGATACGATGTAATAGTAAATTTAAAAATGTTAGTCAATATCCCAAGATCTGTCATTTTTTTGCTCACTATGAAGTACTTTGAAGTACATTACTTCCAAATTCTACAGTAAAATCTTTTGATAATTTGGACAATGGTGGTACTCAACAGCCTTAGCACATGTGTGCAAGTCCCATTTGATACAGTTAATATTCAATTTAAAAATGTTAGTCAATATCCCAAGATTGTCATTTTTTGCTCACAATGAAGTACTTTGAAGTACAATTACTTCAAAATTCCACAGTAAAATCTTTTATAATTTGGACAATGGTAGTACTCAACAGCCTTAGACATGTGTCAAGTCCCATTTGATACAATTAATATTCAATTTAAAAATGTTAGTCAATATCCCAAGATCTGTCATTTTTTGCTCATAATGAAGTACTTTGAAGTACAATTACTTCAAATTCTACAGTAAAATTTTTGATATTGGCAGTGGTAGTACTCAACAGCCTTAGCTCGCGTGTGCAAGTCCCATTTCGATACGATGTAATATTCAATTTAAAAATGTTAGTCAATATCCCAAGATCTGTCATTATTTTGCTCACAATGAAGTACTTTGAAGTACAATTACTTCCAAATTCTACAATAAATTTTTGATAATTTGGACAATGGTAGTACTCAACAGCCTTAGCACGTGTGTCTAAGCCCATTTCAATACGATGTAATATTCAATTTAAAAATGTTAGTCAATATCCCAAGATCTGTCATTTTTTGCTCACTATGAAGTACTTTGAAGTACAATTACTTCCAAATTCTACAGTAAAATCTTTTGATAATTTGGACATGGTAGTACTCAACAGCCTTAGCATGTGTGCTAAGCCCCATTTCATACGATGTTAATATTCAATTTAAAAATGTTAGTCAATATCCCAGATCTGTCATTTTTTGCTCATAATGAAGTACTTTGAAGTACAATTACTTCAAAATTCCACAGTAAAATATTTTGATAATTTGGACAATGGTAGTACTCAACAGCCTTAGCACATGTGTGCAAGTCCCATTTCGATACGATGTAATAGTAATTTAAAAATGTTAGTCAATATCCCAAGATCTGTCATTTTTGCTCACAATGAAGTACTTTGAAGTACTATTACTTCAAAATTCCACAGTAAAATATTTTGATACTACAGTCACAAGTTGTACATACCAGCCTCTGTAGATGTGTCTAGGTTCTATTCTGTTACACTGTAAAAATGTAAAGAAATGACTGACAAAATCTCAAAAAATGCATTTTTAAGCGATATGATGTACTTTGAAGTACTATTACTTCAAAATTCCACAGTAAAGTATTTTGATAATTTGGACAATGGTAGTACTCAACAGCCTTAGCATGTGTGTCTAAGCCCCATTTCAATACGATGTAATATTCAATTTAAAAATGTTAGTCAATATCCCAAGATCTGTCATTTTTTTGCTCACTACGAAGTACTTTGAAGTACAATTACTTCCAAATTCTACAGTAAAATCTTTTGATAATTTGGACAGTGGTAGTACTCAACAGCCTTAGCATGTGTGTCTAAGCCCCATTTCAATACGATGTAATATTCAATTTAAAAATGTTAGTCAATATCCCAAGATCTGTCATTTTTTGCTCATAATGAAGTACTTTGAAGTACAATTACTTCCAAATTCTACAGTAAAATTTTTTGATAATTTGGGCAGTGGTAGTACTCAACAGCCTTAGCTCGCGTGTGCAAGTCCCATTTCGATACGATGTAATATTCAATTTAAAAATGTTAGTCAATATCCCAAGATCTGTCATTATTTTGCTCACAATGAAGTACTTTGAAGTACAATTACTTCCAAATTCTACAGTAAAATTTTTGATAATTTGGGCAGTGGTAGTACTCAACAGCCTTAGCTCGCGTGTGCAAGTCCCATTTCGATACGATGTAATATTCAATTAAAAATGTTAGTCAATATCCCAAGATCTGTCATTATTTTGCTCATAATGAAGTACTTTGAAGTACAATTACTTCCAAATTCCACAGTAAAAAGTTTTGATACTACAGTCAGAAGTTGTACATACCAGCCTCTGTCGATGTGTCTAGGTTATATTCTGTTACACTGTAAAAATGTCAAGAAAATGACTGACAAAATCTATAAAAAAGTGCATTTTTTAAGCGATATGATGTACTTTGAAGTACTAATACTTCAAAATTCCACAGTAAAATATTTTGATACTACAGTCACAAGTAGTACATACCAGCCTCTGTAGATGTGTCTAGGTTCTATTCTGTTACACTGAAAAAATGTAAAGAAATCAATCTATAAATAGTGCATTTTTAAGCCTCTATACATGTGTCTAGGTTCTCTTTTGTTACTCAGTAAAAATATACATTTATTTTTACATTTCACATAATGTAAAGAAAGTGATTTTGTTACATTGTGTAAACGTTTAGAAAATTACAATGAAACTGACATTTTTGCAGCAGATGAAATAGTTTGAAATATTTTGATAATATTGATAATATTTTGATAATATTGATAATTTTGATTATATTTATACAATTTTGATAATATTTGACAAGTAGCAGGCCTACTCAAAAACCAGACGCTGTGTATGTCTCACTCTTATTAGAAAGTTTAAATATCTTTTACCCGCAATAAGATAAGTATCATTTTATTCATGTTTTTACATTTTGTCTAAACGTCTAAAATTAAATTAACACTTTTCAATAGGTTATTTTCATTTTTTACGACTTCGTAAAGAAGTCTGTTCTCCACATACGCAAACTGCTGTTCTCATGTAGCAAACGCAGAGCTGACACGGCGTACCGTAAGTAACCACGCAAACGCGCACTCGGAATTTAGGTACGGCTCACTTGACTTCGAAAATACGAAATGCGGCTAGCTTGACCGCGGTGCTTCAGACGTGGTGTGCACCTCCGCCTGCTTTCTGATCCGTTCAGGCTCACGTTGTCTTTGCAACACGAACTTTAATCTGCTGCCTGCTACCTGTTGTACTCGCTTTATGGATCTATGAAGAGCCAGGCTGCTGGTACGGTTATGTGGTGCATAAATTTGTGTTAGCCTGGGACAACACTGTTTAGCATTTGTGATAAATTACGGATTTTTTCGGGCTCTGTTCTGATTCAGTCTGAACTCAGCCTTGTTTTAGATGTGTGATGTGTTGCTTTATTCATGACTTAATCATGCAAAACCACCCGTGTCGTTGTTTAACGTTACTTGATTAGCGCGTACGTTTGTGTTCGTGCGTAACCGCGGTCTCCTTGTGCTTTCCGGAACTCTCAGACTCGCGTTTTCTTTGCAACACAAACTTTATTGACCGTACTATAAATGTATATTGTGTGTTTTTGTGGCAAGTGTCTGCAGCCCTTTCATACTCATTGGTCTGTGAATCAACGTAGAGACAGGCTGTGGCTGTGCGTAAACGGAGTAACTAGTCACTGCGTAATGCTCGTTTTGTGATCAGTTCTGGCGGTTATGATTCAGTCTGGATTCAGTTGTGTTTTAAATGCAAAACCACGTGTGTCTTTGTTTATTGTGGATAAGCCAGTTAATGGTCCTGCGTTGCTTGGCCACGTTGTTCACCTCTGTCCATCTGCGTCATGTTGTTTTGTTAGCAACACAAACTTTTATAACTGCTTGAAATGTGGTGTAAGCACACTCACTCCATGCATTAGAGATTAAAAAGTAAAATTATATTGCCAATGCCATATTATTACATTGAATAACTGTTGTGTAGGCTTAAAGGGACTGTACCTGATTTTTGCATCCTAAAAATGTAAACAAACAGGTCACTATGCTAACAACAGTTAGCCACAATGCTAAAAACAGAAAAAGCTGCACATAAACGGGATTTTATTAGACATACACAGGACTTTGGGGACTAATTTCCACCTGAACAGATACATTAACAAGGCATCAGTGCTAGGGGGAAATTGCTTTTAAGTTAACTTGTTGCAAAAAAAATCGAGTACAGTCCCTTTAATGTTTATTTTCTGCATTCATACCAATAACCAATAACATGCATGTTAGGGTAATATCCTCCAGCTACGGTAGTCCTGACCAATCCTAGCAACAACATCTGGAGATGGGTCCCCGAGCGCTGCACTGCGGCGATCACTGCTCCTGAGGAGATGCCCCAGAGGCATTGAAGGATGGGTCAAATGCAGAGGACAAATTTCCCTTCGGGGACAATAAAGTATACCTTACCTTACCTTACCTTCATTTCTGAGGCACCACCAGTGTGACAACTGCTGTGAGGAGGACATCACTGCTGCTGCTGTGGGTGGAATGCCTCACCAATGTTGTGGGTGGCTACACCCCTCTCTAGCGACAACCCGGAATGTCGACATTAAAGTGTAATTGTCGATGTTGCGGCATTAGCATATTTTCTCTCCCATCCCGGTACTCCGACACCTAACATTTTTTTGTCGATGTAGTTCTATTGTTCTCAGAAATGCCGCTTCTCCGACAAACTTTTGTGAGTGCTTCTATTAAATAATTATTAAAAAAATATATACATAGCGTTTTCTCGTGACTGTTTACTGATCCAAACATGACGCTAAGTAAAAAAAACAGCGCGTTTCTTCTTTCTGTTCATTCTTATTTCCGTTTTGTCAAACTCTGCTTCTAAGGCCCTTGTCCCGGCTTCTGTCCATGGTGCTGAAGTTAAACGCAGGAGATCGATCAATAACTAGATAAATAAGTAAATGGATAGATTGAAAGGATGATGTTTGAATTATTCATACAAAATCCTAAAATATCCTTCTTTTAGAGCCGCAGTCAGGCTGCACTTTTTTACACTCAACAATCCCCGGCATGTTCTTGTGCGCCTTTCACGTTCCAGAGGAAACAATTAAAGTTCCCTACAACAAACTCTCCAACATAATCCAAAAAACGCCCTTCTATCATCTTTCTGACTGCCTATTCACCGCGCACAGTGCACCCTAGTCCGCTTTGAGAGCAGCCTGCAGCGGCCTTGCCCAGCCTCACACTACTGCTCAGGCCCTCTTTTACAAATGTAGATATTTAGGCGCTGTGGCATCTAAACCACGAGAGTCTTAAACACTGTCTTTATACAGGCCTATATTTGAAAGCAAAAGTTTGTAAGAGAACGTTGTGAATGTGGTCTGGACTTTTACTGGGGTGAAATGATGTTTAACTTTATCAATCTATTCTGAATATTGTTCATTAAAATGCATTATCCTACTGGTTTATATCCACATTTCACACATGAAATTTCTCAGTTACGACTGTAACCTTCATGCATCATACAACGTGAAACGATTGGTCTCTTTAATAAAACAGACAGTTGTTTTTAAAGCAAGAGACATAAAAAACACCATGGCCTACCTTTCTCTGATTCTCGTCGTTCCCACGGAGCCTTCACATGACAATGTTCACAAAAATCCATGGTAATAAATCACAAAGTCTTCAAAGTGTAAAACATAATCCATAATCATGTGCAGAGGCTTCTGTCCGTGTGACTCTGCACATCCTTGTGCAGGATGTCCCGTTAAAGTGCGGAGTGTTATGGAGAGGTTTATTACAGTCTGCCAGCTTAAAACCACAACGTATAAGGCCAAAAAACACGGACCTTTGAGGCTGTCTTCGGAGGCGGACTGAGGCGGAGCAGAGCTGCGTGTCGTGGGATGAGGCGCGTCATGTTCGTCGCAGCAGCGGCAGCTCTGGTTCAGGAGGACGATATGGGCAAAGTCTACAGCTTTATTCAAGTCAGAAAAGCAAAATGTTTAGAAAAAAAGTGCTGCCAGTAGATAAAAGAAAAAAGACGCCGTCAATACGCGGAAGCTTGGAAAATGTTAATTCCGAAATGAAATTCCGCCAGACTTTGGCTTAAGCGAGCAAGTCCAAGTCCAGACTCGAGATTCAGTGCAAGTCCCGGTCTGAGACCAGGTCTGCACGAACACTCACATTGCTCAGACCGTTTGGAGTGTTAAAGCAGAGGATAAAGTTTTAAAAGTATTCTGTCTCTACGTCTGTCCAAAAAATACTTCTCTGTCTTACCGGGGCAGCCTGTCTGAAAAGCCACGTGAATGAAGGACGCTTTGTAACCGAGAAATAAAAGTATCATTTTAGCCTACTTAATGCAACAATAAAGTTGGCACCCACACATAGGACTATTGTCATTATGACGTTCACTGTCTGAGTGTGTGTCTGAGGAGTGGCACCAATACATTCGGAGGACAGGGATGTCGGAACAGTGGGATTTAAAAATAAAGACTTCGGAATAACGGCATGTCGATAGAAAGGCCTGTCGACAGAGAGGCTGACCCCGTTGTGGGTATGTCTCTATCTCCATATTTAGATATAAATCATCTGGTAAAGATACATTATGTAAGATTTATGGTGACAGGTGTACCACTTGCATGACTTTATCTCACTCTGTGTCTGCTACCACAGTGCGATGATCCTGACAGTACAATGAGGAGGACACGCTGCACCTGACGTCACAGTGAGGAGGACACGCTGCACCTGACATTACCATGAGGAGGACGATCTGGACCTGTTGTTACAATGAGGAGACATGCTGCACCTGACACTACAATGAATAGGACGATCTGGACCTGTTGTTACAATGAGGAGGACATGCTGCACCTGACACTACAATGAATAGGACGATCTGGACCTGTTGTTACAATGAGGAGGACACGCTGCACCTGACATTACCATGAGGAGGACGATCTGGACCTGTTGTTACAGTGAGGAGGACACGCTGCACCTGACGTCACAGTGAGGACAGCGCTCTGCACCTGTCAATGTAGTGAGGAAGGCGCTTTTCACCTGTCGTTATCATGAGGAAGACGTTAATTACAGTAGAACAAAGATGTGACACTGAATACAGTCAAAAACTCCAAATCTGTCTGAGAAAGATGAGGTATGCTTCCTTGTTCAAACAATCAGACTGTGCAATCACTATTATAGACATATTTTTGATGATGAATCTTTGTGAATTGTCAACAAAGTAACTTGAACCATCCTAAACTGTCTCCAAAATGGCAGTATTTTGTTTGCACTATGTTGCACATGAGTGTTTTTTGATTTACCCAGGCTTAGAGAGCAGTGGTGCAGTGTATGCTGTATACCAGTAGTTGTAATTGCACAAGACAACAAGCCAACAGGTCACCAACAACATTGATTAGTTTTTCAAAATAATTGTATTGACAGATGGGCTTCTTTCCACATAACATTGTATCTCAAATAATACTATTTTGTTTGCTGACAAACAAATAGTGCCAATATATGCTATATAGCATATATATTATATACACAGCACTATGCAATTACATACCAAGTTATATATATGTATATATATTTTTTTTTCTTAGGGTATTTTATTTAATTTTAACTTTCACAATATGTTTCCATGAATAAATTTGCTCAATAAAGTGTCTAAGCCCAGGTAGTGGTAGAGTTGCCCTATTGTATTCACAATTTCAGGCATATTTTAGGTCTGTCCTGGAAACCTAATTTATGAAAACTGGACCATGACTATTGAAAAAGCTTCGTTTGCATCAAATTGACACATCAATAAAATATATTGAGAATACAAGTTGGAAAAATGTGTTTTTCTGTGACTTAGTTGCAAATATGGGTAATTTGTGTTTCTCTGTGGCCCAGTGTGCCTTTTTTGGTACGTACCCAAAAACTTTTTTATTTTAGTGCTATTGAAAAAATTCAGCTGATCCTAGTTTTGGGGCCTAACTGAAGTAAAAATAACCATTCAAAATTTTTTTTTTTTTTTTCAGAAAATAATTCGGGCGTCAAGGGGTTAAAGCCTCTTAACAGGAAGCTCATGATCATGCCAGAGCAGCTCTTGACTTTAGTCATGACAGACAAAACCACTACTATGACTTGCAGGGTTTCCGCTACATGTAATTGATCGTGGCGCACCGCCACGGCTAAATAAAAGCCGCCACACTTTCAGAATGCCTCGCGTAGTTCGCGCGTTGCACGTGGTGTTTATCATGTTGTTAATATGCAACCTTTCCATGGGACTCTTTCTCCCCAAATGGACATTCTGTTTCTCCTCCTGCTGAGTGTGGGAACTCTGAGGTTTTGAACACTGATGATGTTGCCCCTCATGCCCCTCCCACCCCCCAGGCTAGTGCTATAAAACTGACTTAGATTCACTGCCTTTTGATTTACCGGACAATGACTGTTCCTGTGCTGGACAGCCCCTCACCCGGATCTAGTCTTAACTCTGGCCCTGGACATTACAACCTCAGACCCAGACGTTGCCCCAGGATCACGTCTGGCTGGGATACCAAGAAATGGACCAATCCATTTCATACTGACAAACTTGATCTGAAGTTAACAGTTTAGGTTTGCTCTGAGATGTTTTTGTTTTGCTGCTGTTTGATATTATAAGGGTGTAGATTTTTTTCCTCTACTTGACCCATGTTCTCTACTTGTTACCGAGTACATATTTGTTGTGGTTAAAATTTGGGCGTAGCACCAAATTCTGGGCCCTGGGTACAAACTTGGCTGATGGGCTCCTATGCAAGAGTTTGTCATTTTTTTATTTATCCATTTATAAACCTCTGAAATGTACAGGGAGCATTTGCAGTGACTCACAGTTCCTTTTGACCAGCCTCCTTCTACAGTGTGCTACAAGAGTGTCACACTCATTTTAGCAGTGGCAGAGATTTAAAACTGATAGATGACAGACAGGTGAGGGCAGGGGTCTGGGGGTCCTCCCCCAGAATTTATTGAATAAACAGGTCAATTTTGGTGAGTTTTGGTGCATTTTACAGGTCCCTTGTAGTTGATCGAAGGGTCTAAAATCATGGCTTTTAGCATTTTCATTTTAGTCTGTTGAACTAAAATGCATCTAGCCTACTATTAAGTCTATTTTGTATAATATATGCTCTTTGCTCGGTCCCAATCAATAAATAAATAAATAGCCTACATAAATAAATAAATACTGAGAGGAAGAGAAAACTTATTTTTTCTATCATAATTCAGAAATCCCCTACTGGAATAAATTATGTATGTTCTGTAAATGTGTTTAAATCCAAAGAAATGTCACTTTTGAAACAAAGGAGTTGTAAACCCTCCTCCAAAAATCTTTCATTCTGCAGCTTTAATATAAGAACGAGCCATGATAAAATACTGCTGAAACATCAGTAAACTACAGCCCTAATATGATTTTTATTTTTTATGATGGCCTGTTTAGGGCTATTTAGTCTAATTATTAACCAAGGGTGTCGAACGTAATTTGACAAAGAGCCACATTGGCATCATGGTTGTTATCGCAAGGCTAGTAGTAACTATAGTTAACCTTACTAATGTTTGACATACAAAGAATGGTCTATGTATTTGATTTTTGTTTATTTCTTGAAGTGAAAATTGCTGAATATACTGTACCTCTCCATTAATCTGAAAATTGAATCTTTCTTTAAATTTCAGACAAATGATTTCATTAGTTGAAGACATAAAATTTAAGTAAGAGAGAGACAGAGAGAGAGAGAGCGCCCTCTGATGCTATTTATAATTATTTAATGGAAAATAACTTGACCATTATACATCTTATAATGACAGAAAATAGATTAAAACTTAAAAAAACTGTAACAGATAAAAGAAATTATAAAACCATTGTATCCTGTGGAGGGCTCTTATCCATCCCGGGCCCTGGGGAAAGTAGTACCCTTTACCTCCCCAGTCCAACGCCCCTGAACAGTGGAACTACGAAAGTCATTGACTCTTCTCTCAGCTATACCAGAGCACAGCTGTCTCATCACCACCACGCGTTACAGAGGTTTTGTTATTTTTTTAAAGGTGCACTGTGCAACTTTCTGGAGGTGAAACGTCAACTATACAAATCTGTAAAAATGGAAAGTTAAAAGCATAGGTTGGGACATCAAGTGCTTATTAACATTAGTACTTCTTTGTCAAAGTAAGTACATGTAAAATATACTAAATTTCCCATAAAAAGTCAAATGAGTCAGATTTTTAAATGACATATAAAGTGCACAAACAATAAAACTAATGTTTTCCTATCAACAATCAGTCTCTTATAATCGTTGGCAGCACTATTCCTCTGCACCAAGCCAATTGCTAAGACACACAAGGTTATTCATAGTGAAGTCCTCTTTCTTTGTACGACATGACCTGCAAGTGAAAACAACCGTTCACGTGGAACTGACGTTACAGGTGTAGCCAGGTACGTATATGCAATTGGAGCAAGCTTGCTGTGAGAGCTTGCATGTTTGGACCACCACTCTAATGGACAGGTACAGTATCTGTGCTAATGATGGGCTCAGCTCTATAACAACACACATAGTTTTCAAGTGAGAACTACTGTATGTGTGTTGTCGTATAGTTCAGAATTTGACTCCGAATCTGAAGAAACATGTAACAGAGCTAATCTTTTCTTTTGTGGCTCAGATGTGCTTGGTTCAACTGGTTCAACTTATCAGACCTGACCTCCTGCTCCTTTAGTAACCTTGTTAGAGATCTCCACACCTCCTGCCTTTCAGTTTCAGGTAGGCACTTCAGGTCTTTGAACCTAGGATCTAAAACAGTGGCGGTTTTCAGGTATGGCAAGTTGGCATTAGATTTGCGTGTGTCCAGATCAGTTCTGAATGTTGTCTTAAACTTGACCACATAGGCTGGGTCATCTTCTGAGATTTCCATCAGGCGAGAGAGATGGCACAAGGCTGGCAGAACCACTGAGTAGGAAACATATGTATCTCCACCCAAGAGTTCAGTCACAAATCTACAAAGAAAAGACAAATCAGAAATCCCTTTAGTTCATTAGAAGTTAGATGTGTATATGCTTATATTTCCAGTGATACAAAATCAAATTTGTGAATAGTAATTTTTCAATTCATAGTGCATATGACAGGTTGTTATGATTCTCTAATGATGACTTAATTTGGTGTGGCAGCAACAGCTAAAAAGCTGATGTTTAAAAAAAAAAAAAAAAAAAAACTTTAAAAGATTAAAACAGAAAGTAGAGGTGAGTTCTAAAACATACTCTGTGCACATACATAATCAAAAATGCAGAAAGAATTTTCTCACAATTGACATTTATTAGAATAAAGTTGTTATCAGATTTATTTGTCAAGTCAAAACAATTTAGTAATAGTAATTTCTATAATTGACTGTCACTTTTATTCAAATATTTATTGGACAGCTGCATGTACATCATAAATAATGTGGTAGAAGAGAAAAACAATACATGCAGGGTTCAAGAAGTGATTCCAACTTCAGCAGCTTGTCCATTCCAGTTGTTGTGCCAAGGCTGTTCATTTCTGCAAACACTTTTTATCATCGCTAAAGTCGAATTCCACCTCGTAGTCACATCTTGAGTAAGTGACTGTTTTGCCCAAGTTCAGCTTGTTTTTTTCCGAGTTCTACAGCACTTGCTGGGCTGTGTTTGAAGTGGCCAACAACCTTCCGACATTTGGCTAGGACATTCTCAAATACTGCATTCTGTAAGGCCACTGTCACAGAACGCTGGAGGCTGTGTGCAACACACGAAATGTGTTGAAAAGGGAGCGGCCCTGCAGCCGCAATCATATTCCTTGTGCTATCAGTGCTGAGAGTGGAAACTTTTTCCATAGTTCCCCACTCCTCTGCAACTTGAATGAAATGTTCTGCACACGTTTCTGCGTAATGTTGCTTTTCTGTCTTCATTACAACAAAGCATATAAATGCAGCTGCCACTGTTCATCACTATAATGGGCTGTGACGCCAAAAAAGTTGTGATTCCCAAGCGACGTCCAGTAGTCTCCTGTGAGCACCATGGATGAGGCACATAGCAACGCTTTAGCCTTTGCAGACTTTTCAGTGTGATACCTTTCCTCTATGTTTCGTGCAATTGTTCGTCTGGAAGGGGTTTCAAACAAACAATCATTTGTTTGTTTGTATTGTAACATTGTAACAATACTCATCGGTCTGCAGTGTGTCGCTATTCACTTGTAATTGTGTGTGTGTGTGTGTATGTAAATCATTTAGGTGGTATTTTAGGCTCGAAATACTCTGGTGGTACGCGAGTTCAGCTTTACATTGGCTACAAACAGCTATAATTTTATCCATGCTGCCATCTGGGTTAGTTTTAAAATGAAAATGTCCATGTAAAAGCTCCGTGTTTTTGTTCTCCATCTTTTCATGCCCTGAAGGCTCACAATGACCCAGAAGCGTTTACCCAGCCTATGCGCAGACTAAGTGGCTGCTTAGGGCCCCGTAACCACCAGGGGGCCCCCATGAGCACATTAGCGTTTATTGAAAACACATTAGTTTAAAGGTGTATTGGAAACTATTATGTATTGTGTTTACACGTGGACAAATGGTCTTATAAAATTATGACATTTGTTTGTTTCCAAAATATTTGCTGCTGTATTGTTTTTGAGTCGGGCAGTAGAAGGACAGCTCCGTGTTTACAGCGGAGGGCCCCGGTCTGACTGAGGTGCGCTGTGCTTCGGCTCAGGCAGGCTGTTCTGAGGCAGCGGATATCAGTTGGAGAAGTGCTTTACAAGTTGTTAGACTACAACAGGGGTGCCCAACCTTTTTCAGCTCGCGAGCTACTTTTAGTCTGAGCACAGCCCGAAGATCTACCTTTGGATTTACATTATTTTATTTATTAACAATGTCGAAAAATGTTCTTTAGACTAGTCCTGATTAAGACACAGTTGATGTGCAATAATATTTATTAAAATGTAAGTTATAAACCTGTTAAAAAGTGACACATTTATTTTTGAAAATAAATTATTGTGGCTACAACTATAACAACAAAAAGTCATTAAAAGTTCAAGCTATCCAAGTCACCTCACTGGAGTACTATGAGTGATTGGTGGTTACCATGGTAACAGTGAGGGGGAGGAGCTTCAGAAAGTTGGGTTTTGTTTTTGACTCGCATCAACAACAGCAAGCTGTTGGACAACAACACCGCGTGAGCAGGTAGGATTCTGTGGCACTACCTGTCTCCTCCTCCTGCTTCTCTCTCTTTCTCTCCTCCTGCTCCTCTCCCTATTTTCTATCTCACCCCTATGAGCGCGTGTGTTCAGGAGCCGCGTTGGCAAGCGCTCAAGTGCTGTGCGGCTGCTGTTGGCCCCAACGAGCAGACAGTGGAGAATTCTTGCTGCCGCATATAAATCTAGCGCGTGTAGTTCGCGCATACAGCGCTTGTTGATGCCGCGTGTAGTTCGCGCATGTAGTGCTTGTTGATGCCGCGTGTAGTTCGCGCATGTAGCGCTTGTTGATGCCGCGTGTAGTGCGCACATGTAGCGCTTGTTGATGCCGCGTGTAGTTCGCGCATGTAGCGCTTGTTGATGCCGCGTGTAGTTCGCGCTTGTAATTACACCTATATCTCGCGGTTGGTTAAAGTTCGTATTAACAGACAGGGCTTTGGGAGCTACTTCCACTGCCTCAAAGATCCACTATGTAGTCGATCGCGATCGACGGGTTGGGCACCCCTGGTGTAAGGGTTTGATGACAAATAAAAAGACATCTTTTCACTGGCAACACAGTGAATTGGACTAGCTGTTTTAGGCACTCTTCATAGCATATGCATGTTTTTTGGCCTATGATGTCATCCACACTCTGAATTTCAATATTTTTGGGGAAGCAAGGGACTTCAGCTGCTGATGTTTCCATGTCATGTACTGTTTCATCCACCCCAATGCAAGGGATTTCTGAGTTTTCAGACAGCTTCAAGACACCAGGATACCTGTTCAAAAATAGCCATTATTATAAAATATGTATATTATCTAGGATATACAGGAGTTTTCATGTTAGATATATGGATAATTTCTAAATACATCATATTATCAGCAGAGAGATAGGTAATCACATAATTCAGGTAAATTTCCAACCTTATGCTAATAGGAGGAGCATAATCTTCATCTTGGCTGTCATCAGCAAATGAAAGACCGCCGCTTTCATCAGCCCAATCAATTCTGCAAGAAGAACACATCTGACACAACAGTACACAATAGAAGTTGAGCTTCGTACAACAGCACAGAAACTTACACACTGTTTCTGAGGTCATTCCTTTCATTGTCATCTATTGGCCAAATATCTTCATCACCAATACTCATATTGTGTGGACTGTGAAACAGAATTACAGCATTCAATGAAACATTGAAGTTAGTGCATAAGGTAATTCAGATTACCTTATGCACTATTGTATTGTTGTATGCATTGACCAATGAATATTGTGTTTTCATAGTTTCTTTATATATTATATAATGCTTATGAACTTCATAATAACCTTTGTTGAAGAACCTCAGAGACATCCATGGTGCTGTCAGTAAATTCTTCTGCATGTTCCTCTCTAGAAACACATGACAACTATTGTTAGGTCTATTGTTTGCTGACGACATTTTGGCCAATACACAAACAAACCTGACAGAGATTGTTTCAGAGGATGCATCTATGCATGTTGTCTTCGCCCTTTTTCTAGGGGTCGAAGTGTCAGGAATGCAACAACTAACCAAACAAGGATTAAAAAAAAACACACACACACACACATTAGAAAATGGAGCGATGGTGCGACAACCCTTCATCCATATAGCGAATGCAATTATGTGGCACTTGGTTGTAACGCCGTTCTATTGACAACATACAAAAACAGTTTAGCGGCATGTCAACTCATAATGAACCTGTTTATAAAGTTGAAAGGGCTGCGTTTTCTGACTCGATTTGACATGTTTAGCACTCTACACGGCAAGCAACAAACTTTATTTCTACTATACTCCTTGCTGATAGTAATGAGCGTAGACTTAGCGTTTGCTATTCTAAAGTAAATCTGGACAAACTTCCTTACCGCTGTAAGAGGAACTTGGCGACCTCGGCGTCAGTCTTCAACTCCTTCTCAGTTTTCAGTGTTCTCCACTGATCAAATGCATCACCGATGCAGACCATATGTTTGTTCCTTTGGCGTGCGTAAATTGTGCGCGCTTCTGTGCGACGCCTTTTGTTCTTTTTATCCATTACTGCTACAGCGATGTTCGCTCGTGTTCAACTCGTGGATCTCTGGCAACCGGAATGTGCACCACTCTTATTCGCTCGGGCTGCTCCGTCAGGTGTCAGTGGGTGTTACGTAGTCTTTCCAACCACAACACAGAGTGTACACATAAACAACTTGGACATCATGTCCCTCGAGTTTTTAACTAACGATTATTCCGCCGTATAATTAGCATAAGTGACACTGATATGTGATTTCGGCATGTTTCCAAGATGCCTGCGCACACATGTAAAAAGTTTTTGTGTAAAACGTTATTGAAATATTACATACGGTTCCTTTAATTATTTTGAAACATGAATGATTTCTTGAAATTTGATCGGTGCTGCACTTGCAATGTAATAGCCGTGCAAAAAAAAAAAAAAAAACACTGAAAATTAAATTCAAACCTATTCAAAGAAAAGATCATTTTTAAGAGTTAAGACTCTTGGCTCAGTTTTCCGTCCTCAAGACCCATCACCACTTTCTGCATGAAGTCAAATGTGTTAGGCAAAGCCATTGGGTAACTTAAGTGTAATATATACATCAAACCAAACAGCATGACATATGCATCTGCCAAACTGGAAACATCAATCACGTTTCCCTCAAGGACAACAGCAACTTCATTGGAGATGATTGTCAGAAGGCCCACGTCCAGATCTTGAATATCCGCTTCGTCATCAACCTAAACAAAAACAAAATGTAACACTCGAATATCACAATACAAAGTTAATTTGGTGAAGAAACATGATACACATAAAAGTAAGAATCAAGGACACAGAGAGGAGTCAGGACAGGGAGAAAAGAGCTGAAGGAGGGAGTAACCCTAATTCAGTGTTTCAAAAAATTTGAATACTGTATTACACAAGATTATTACAAGAAATGTTAGATTTCTGAAGAGTTTAAGCATTTCTATGCATTCATATTTAGTCGTGTGTCTTTATCAGTGTGATGAGGTCTAGAGGAGATCAGTCTGTGGCTCTGCTCAGGTCGACCTGAAGCCCAGGCTGCTGTAGACCGAGGATTTCAGATCCTCTGAAGGGTTGGGTTTGGCGTCTCTCATCTTCTTCTGGACAAGACTTTGCAAATTCACCTGAGCTGAACTTCATGGAGAATCTATAAAGTGAGAAAACACAGTGGTCAGTGAAGCAGGTTTTAGTCCCTTTGTCTGTGTGGACACGAGTTACGTCCTACTCAAACATGAAACCTGCATCTTCACAAGTTAAATAGGTTGAAAACTGTAAAGTTTGTCACTGCATCTTCAGTGACATCCAAACATCAGCCAATGTTTCCTAAAACTTTAAATCAGGGGTCCCCATTTTCCTGTGAGGGCCACATAACATTTCCCTTCTGTGCTGAGGGGCCGGGTCAGTTTGTAACAAAAAAGTGTGACAATCGCAAAGGTGTCTAAACATAACATTTTATTGTTTTTCTGTAAGTCACCCATAACCAAATATTAATAACCCTTTCTGGGATCTTGACAGGAGAAAAAAAATCTGAAAATAAATAATAACACTTTTAAAGAAAAAAATAACACTATTTGTGAAAAACACAAATAACCATTTTCAGGTTTTTCACAGAAAAAAAGTCTATGGAACATTAACTTTCTTGTAAACACAGCTGTTTGCTGCTCTCTCATCAACTTCATTGTGAAAACCTGAAAGCAAGCAGAAACCAAACTAAGTGATACAACACCTACCAGCACAATCTGGGGGTCCTCCCCCAGAAAATCTGGGTGAAAATAGAAGTCATTTCCTGCTTTTTGGTGGATTTTTGAGTCCATTGTGAACTTTCCACAGATTGAAAACAACTTTTTGAAGTTAAAATTACATAGACTCTATTAAAGGTGAGGTAGCAGATTTTCACACTGCAAACACAATTTAGGTTTTAAATCTGACTACTTCCTCTCAAAATCCTTCGACACATGGTTCAAATCAACATGTATTCATTTTGGTTGCAGTGATGGCTTATACTTTTTTTTTTTACAAAGTTAAACTGGAGACCATCAACCCAGCTCAGCAAATCAGAACGCTGCATTCGTCTCCTGATGAGAACTAAAATTCTTTATTATTCAGTTCAGACATTACTCAGAGGTCTCATTTTTTCACAAGTGCTGTATTCACTATATATATTTTTAGTGGAAAGCACAAAGTTTACTAATTTACAACTAAAAAGTTAGCTACCTCACTTTTAATACTCTTCCGAAGCTTAAAGGAGACCCATTGTGTTTTTGTCATGCATTTAGTATGACATATAAATATTAGTAATCTACATTTAGTTCATTATAAACACAAAGCTGGTTTAACACAGCTTAGAAATAGAAACCAGTTCACTGACTTCCTGTTCAAATTTTGTTTGCGCTATAGAGGCTGTAAAATGTGGAGCCAGTTTTCACATCTGTCTTCAGGCGACATATCAGAAAGATCTTTTAAAACTCCTTGAGAGAGTCTCTTATCTGTAAATGAATTGTATGTTTTTATTTAACATGTGCATATAAATGTAATTTATATATTTTGGTTTTGTTTTTGTTTTTTTGCACAGTTTCAGTAGCCTATTATGTAACTTTGGTAACTTTTTAGGTGGAGGCTTTAATATAAGCTCTAAAGAGCTTTTTGTCTCCCCCTGCACTTACATGATATGATGAAAGTATGTTTACTTGTCTATGCTGTATTCGTGCAAACAATAAATAAATAAATAAATAAATAAATAAAAAAAATCTATAGGACTGTAAAGTCTAACTGTAACAAGCAACAGATTTGAAATTACTGTTTATTTCTGTTGTTGGAAAGAGACTGCATGAACATTTTCAGACCTACATATTTACCTTGGAATCTAAATTTTTTAGCCATCACATGTAGACACAGACAAGTGGGCGAGGATGGGTGAAAGGCAAAAACTGGTATTTTCTGAGCACTGGAGCATCAGCTGCAGGACAATACAAAATGACTTAAACCATCATGAATCAATCCAAACACAACTAAGTAAGTAAACTAATAATGAGTAGACACAGCTATAGCATGTTTAAAAACTTTTACATAGTACTACACCTTTAACAGACTGTTCCACCTTGTGATGTTATAAGTGGTAGTTTTAAAGTTGAGCTGAGCTGTCATGCTTTACAGTACAATAGCAAACTTGGACATGTTTCACTTTTAGTTCTGTTAAGATCACAGTCTCCAATAGACAGCCTAACTTCTGTTGCACCAAAGATAAAACAGAGTTTAAACCAATAGGATGTAAACTCTGTCAGATTCAAAGTCAAGTTAAAAATGTAAAAAAAATATTGTAGTAAAGGTGTGTGAATTTTTAAAAGAGAAGCCGTTTTACAGTAGCTCCTTATGATATCAGGACCTTAAATAACCCAGCCTAAACATGCAGAATTTATGAGTGAAACAAGTTTGAAGTAAAACACAACCCCAGATATCTGTTTTGATAGGGAAACAAACAATATCAAAACATATACAGTATATTTTAAATGTAAGGCTATAGCTACAGACCCTTTCTCTATTTTATGGGTCCCGAGTCTCTAGCAGAAACCACAACGTGTACAGTATAAAGAAAAAGCCTCACGAGCTCACCTCACCACGTCAAGAATTAACAACAAAAGTCATTGATTGATCTTTGATTTTTTTACATATTTGGCCAAGAAAAAAAACAACATCAAATTACAGCACTGTTCCCTCACGACTGGAGGATTCAGAGGGAGGAGAAATATTCAACACCAAAAAAAAATCAAACCGCGCCAGAGTCACGGTTCGCATCGCACTCATTGATAAAGTTTACTAACCCACCCTTCACAGCGGTACCTCGACCTGTTGGTATTACTCACGTTTTTGCTCATGAAAGTCTTGGTTGTCCCATTGCGCTGCGCACAGACTCACGCACACACGATGCGCTGGTGCTAAGCACCTGCCGCTGCCTCTTTTGCGGCTTGAGCAGAATTCCTCTGAGTGCTCGCTCACGAGGGCCAGTACTTGTTTCGCGGTCTTTAAAGTTCCCGGGTTTCAAGCTCCGATAATGGGTATGGGTGAAAACGTGGACTGGATTTTAGCTCTGAAGCTGTATACTGTATTATGGTACGTTCACATATAATGCGAACGGACGTACGCGTCCCATGTAAAGTCTATGTAGAGTAGCGTTTTCAGCGTTGCAAAGCGTCTCACACTGGCGGCGCGGCGCGGTGTTCACTGTGGAGCGTTTCAAATGAGCGTCTAGTGCGACCACGAGCGAGCAGTGGGCAGGGCCTGCGAGTGGTAGAAGCAGAGCAGTCGCTGTAAATGTACACGCCCCCGACTGGACGTGGCGGCAGCAATGTGAACAGGTGCAGCGAGCCGAGCAGCGAAGAGGAGACGCTCGTTCACGCTGTAAGCAACAGGAAAGTACGACACATCATCTCTCTTCTACAGAGACGGACAAACAAAGACCTAGTTTGGAGACAATCAGCGCCACGCTGGACAGCCAGGTAATGTGTATTTAGGCCACCAGGCTGTAGGGTTTAAGCGTTCAGAATATAGCACACCCTAGAATATTTAGACCCATAGTCCACTTGGTCCGTTTTAAAAGAATACAGTGATGTTTAAATAGCCTATTGAAACTGAATCAGTTAAACACGTATTGTATTTGGAAATCGGTAAAAAGAATTAGAGTCAATAGGTGCATGAACGTAACTTGTATGAAAAATATATCCTATGTTTTTTATCCGGTACAGTTTGATAGCAAGGCTGCAGCCCAATTATCGTACATGAGCAAATATAATGCCATTCACGATAATCATTTATGCACCTAGAAGTAAGAAACAAAAAATGTAACATTAACAGAACTGTTCATATTCGCACAAGACGTAGCCTACTCGGCCTCTACACGTGGCCTGCAACAGTAAATCGCTTGTTCCTCTGAGATTGATAGGTTTATGAACAGAGGAAAAGTTCTTTTTTAGCTATGTATTTCATAATTTTTGTTTGGTTCCGTTTGCCTCAATCCATAAATTAAGAGCGCATGATGGCTAGACCAGCTGTCGTAATATTATTAATCTTACATTTACGTTTTAAGACACAACATTATTTTTCTATTCAATCCCTTCGCATTAGACCTATATTCACATACACAACCCTTGGCCATTATTTGTGCACAGGCGGCAGGTTTGCGGTTGAAGGCCTTGATCTGTCGGGCATTACATTTTTGTTTAATTTTGCATTTTGTCAATGTATGAAACTTTTTATTGAATTCGGTTGATATTTCTCCTAATTTTGGTATAAGGCCTTGTACTTGAAAGTACAAACTTTTGGCGGAATAGTGCTTAAAAAAATAAAATAAAATAAAAAGTTTGTGGATGTAAGAATTAGGCCTAACTGATTTTAAATATAGGGAGTAGGCCTACAAAGCAAGGGCGGATTGGCCATAGGGTCACGGCCGCCGGAGTTCTTCTGTGCAACTAAAACTGCAACTGTGCGGCAAACAGCGGCCGTTCCTCTCCTTGGGGGCGCGGAGAGGAGCAAAGAGAAGATGGACGCGCTCTCTCTCACTCTCTCTCTTTACGCGCTCACATGTCACATTTATATGCATAGCAGGATCCACTCGTGTGCAAAGTATAACCTAAATCTTAGCAAATGTAATCTTACACTTAGTAACACTTATACTCGCCACGTCTAAATGATTTTCTTTACAAACGTGGCCAAAATGGCTCTAGCCCTGAAAAGCACGCATAGGCTTATAGGTCTGTTCATTGTCCTTGCAGGTGCAGCGTTCTCACCTGCAAAGACCGCGTCACTCCAGTCATGATGATAGTCTGTTTAATGTAGCCTCCTGCAAAAGAATATTCCGACTACAGACACGAGTGGGCCTGCCTTGGAAGAATATGTTCTATACTTATTTTACATATATGCCTATAATAAAACGTACCTATTTTACATATATAATAAAACGTAATTATTTTACATATTCAATAAAACGTAATTATTTTACATATATAATAAAACGTAGGCTAATTATTTTACATATATAGGCCTAATAAAAATGTACTTATTTTACATTTTTAATAAAACGTACTAATTTTACATAGGCCTATATAATGAAACATACTTATGTTTTATATGTAAAATGAGTACGTTTTATTAAAAATGGTACGTTTTGCCGTTACTGCGCAAAAGCTTTGAAAATGTCGGGAATGTACGTAATTTGATGAAGTGGTTATTTTACGTAATTTGCTTGTAAATACGTTCAGTGGGCACGTAAAATGGCTTCGCAAAAATGTAAATATAGAACATATTTTTATAGAGACTGGGTTGGTCTATTGACTGTGTTTCTCATGAACAAAGTCTGCATTTTACGCACTTTGTTTTCACCAAGAAACGTACGCGCTTTGCTGCCAACAAGAATGAATGCTGATACCGCCGTTATTTTCTCTTCTGTGTTTAGCGGTAAATATACTGTTTTAAAAGTCTTTAAGAAAAATAATAGCATGAATTTTGTTTGCTTATTAAAGTGTACCTCTAAATTGTAGGCCTAATAATAAAATAATGTTACTGTTAATGAAATATGCAATAAACCCAAATATGCAAAAATATAGCTAAAAAATACAATTACTAATAACACAAATTAAAATAAATAAATAATGATTGATAAAATAAATCTAAGGTTATCGGGCAGTGCTTGAAGTTGCTTGTAAATAGTGTTCATCCTCACAGGCACAATAAATGTTTGTCTGATTCGAATTTATTTGTTCCATTTATTTGACCTCAGGACAATTAAATGAACATGTAGGCAGCGTTAAAAGCTTCAATATACAGTAACCGACACTTTTCATTTACGGATTGTATTTTGCTTTGAAGGAACATTTCCAAGGCTCTCCATCATTTTGACGGACTGAAAATGCTTTTTAAATAGGTTATAATAGTCTACTAATTTAGAGAGCTGCATCCCGACCGCTCCTCCGCTCTCTCAATTAGAACACAAAGACAGACAAATGCCGCTTTACGAGCTGCTGTTCAGCATGTCCAAAACAGGAGGCTGCAGTTTCACGGACCACACTTTAGCTCCGGGCCGCGCGGATAAGGCTTCATTTCTCAAAAACAACTGAATGGACAGAGTTTTGACGGTCTGATTTCAAGAGGATTTGTGCTTTTAACCAGGATTGCTGGACAGACAAACACTGATGTTTATTCAGATTCATAAACTTGGCGACAAATCGCACCTGCAGTTTCCAGTTTCCTGGTTTGGTTTCCACGCATCAGCTTGCACCAGAGAACCGAGAGCTCCTCCTTTTTATGACGTGGAAGCGTCTAAGGCGAATAGACGCCTGGCGAACAACGCGTTTTATTGCCGCGTCTGACGCAGCTTCTTGGCTTGTTTTCTGCGTTCAACGCTAGGCGTCTGGCGCGTATTTGACGCCCCATATGTGAACGTACCATTAAAGGGAACCTATTATGTCAAATTCACTTGTTATAATGGCCTTCCTTCATCATTAGTTTACTTAAAAGTTGTATTTGAATTGATTCCTGCATGTTAGAGTAATCTTGTATTGTTCTTCAGCTGCAGCTCAAGTGCTCAGAAAACCTCGCTCTCACCTACCACCTATCCCCTCCCACTTGTCTGTAATTACTTGTTATAATTCAAAAGATTAATACTCAAAGTAAAGCTTTTATGGTTCAAAACGGTCCCATAGACACTTTACATAGTTAAACTATATGGGACAGTTATAGTTAACTGGAGTAACCAACAAGCAATCTGTCTGTCTGTTGTTTTTTTTTTAGATAAAAAAATATACAGTATATATACATATACAGTATATAGGCCTAATAAAAATACTCACAAAAATAAGACAAGATAATTTTCTATAATTTGGTGTACACAAGCTATTGTAACCCACAATACAGTATCTTACACTGTACTCCCTCAGCTCCTCTCTTCTCCTTGAGTCCCTCCTGCTCCTGTCACTGCTCCTGTCCTGTCTCTCTAACCTAAGTGCTGGGCTTTAACATATCTGTACCAATTTATACGTCATTTTTTTAGCGCGGTAAAACCACACGCGGTTATTTGGAAGCTTATATCGCTCTCGTCCATCCGTGCGCACCGCTCTGTCAGACTTCCTCATATTCCAAACAGCACCAGCGAGAGAAGCTCACCCTCCGAGTTGTCTCGTGGAACACGAGATTATCACATCGTCGTTTTGTTTATGTTGTCTTCAGCTTTGAGCTCTGTGTTGATATAGATGAAGAAAAAAGTCCTTAAAGTTTTGTTTTGGGGTCTCTCGTCCCGCTGTGAGATGAGCCCTGTCCTCAGACAGTTGAGTGACATGATTCTGCGCTGTGCAGCGAGGGGCTCGTGTAGTTCAGGGTCCAGTTGTTCATTTCTGGTGCCGCTGTGCCGCTTGATCACTTATCAAATATATTTAAGCAACAAATAAATGCAACTGCAACTCAAAGCCACTGCAACTCATTTCCTATCTTTTTGCATGTGTCTGTTTTATTGTAAAAATGTTATTTTTTATTAAATTATTATTATCATTATTATTTTGGAGGTCATTGAAGGTGCCGGAACGCCGTTCTGGACAGTTCCGGTGTTATGCCGAAAAATGCATCCCCTCTTCATGTGAACGCGCACTCATGAAAACTGTATCGGCGAACATTAAATCTCACCGGATGACTTTATATGCTACGTATTAAATGAAGTAAAGCTATTATCTTAAGTTCGGGAGCAGGACCACACCTCCTCCCCGCCTTTTCCGGTGGCTACACCTCATAAGCCTCCTTAGCCCGCCAACTCACTTCTGTTCGTGTCTCAGTGCTGCAGCTCATGCGGCGCACCATCGCATCCGGCAACCGCTTGCGTTACCCTGGCAAAGCCTCCAGCAGCAGTCCGTGCGAGCACTTCCCTTCCAGTGGGGTTTAAAGCGCCCATCGCTTTAAATCAAACCACACAAGCTAAACTTCCACTACCCCAAGGGGTTGATAAAAAAGGTCGCCCCGTCATGTACCAGGGCGGCAAACCTATCTGCAACAACTTCAATGATGCCGGCTGCAGAATGTCTCAGTGCAAGTTCTTGCACACATGTTCCTTTTGCGGTGGCGGGCACGCTCGCGCTGCCTGCCCCCACAATCCAACTTCCTGACTAGGACCTATCTCTACTCCAAGTAAGGTTTCCGCCCTCGCCAACGCCCTGTCAGAACACCCAGACCAGGCGTTCGTACAGTTCCTCATCTCAGGATTCTCCTCTGGCTTTCGTCCTGGACTCATCACAACTCCTTCAGAATCCATCATCTGCCCCAACCTCCAATCAGCCATAAAGGAGCCAGACGCTGTGGATTCCCTGCTGGCAAAATAGGTAAAGGAGGGCCACATGATAGGCCCCTTCTCCCATCCACCTTTTAGCTCTTACAGAATCAATCCCCTTGGTGTAGCCACCCGGAAATATTCAGGGAAAAAACGATTGATCATTGATCACTCTGCCCCTCACGGCGCCCACACTCCTAGCGTCAATAGCCTCATTCCTAGCGATGAGTTTTCTCTCAAATACGCCTCCGTTAACCATGCCATCTCTCTCATCAAACTAGCTGGGCGCGGAGCCTGGCTCGCTAAAGCCGACATTACAAGCGCCTTCAAAGTCCTCCTATTCACCCAGACTTTTGGGGCTACTTCGGCGTGCGCTGGAGAGGTAGTTATTTTTTCGCAGTCAGGCTCACCTTTGGCTGTAAGAGTAGCCCCAAACTGTTCGACTGCCTGTCCGAGGCCCTCTGCTGGATTCTCCTCAACACTTTCAAAGTTCCCTTTCTGGTTCACCTTCTCGATGACTTCTCTCCAAGTTCGTCTCCTCCAGCTCGTGATCTGACCATTCTGAAACAAGTTTTCTTCGATCTGGGAGTACCATTATCTGAGGAGAAGACCATGGGCCCATCAACCTCTTTGGAATTCCTGGGCATCACCCTCGACACAGTTAAATTCCAAGCTTCCCTTCCAGCCGAAAAGTTAGATCGCATCTCTCTCCTCGTCAGCAACTTCCTTGCCACAACCTCCTGCACTAAACGTCAGCTTTTGTCTCTCCTCGGCCATCTCAACTTTGCGATGCGTATCATCCCACAGGGCAGCTCCTTCATTTTGCACCTGTTGACTCTTGCTTCCGCTGCTCCTTCTCTCCTCAGTGTCATTACCCTCGATAAGTCGGTCAAGTCCGAGCTGCGCTTTTGGCGATTCCTTTTGTCTGAGTGGAACGGCATTACACTTTTCTACCAAGATCTCATTTCCGACCCGGTCGACATCCAGCTCTTCACTGACGCAGCTCCCTCAGCAGGTTTTGGGGGTTTCTACCAGGGCACCTGTTTTTCCGCTCCATGGCCCCCAGAGTTTCTTCACTTCATTCACAAGTCCGGCCCGTCGTCTTCTACGTTATTCGAAATCTATCCAATTGTCATTGCTGCCCTTCTGTGGGGCCATAAGTGGAAGGCCATGTGCGTCGCCTTGCATTCAGATAACCTCGCGGCGGTCGACATAATCAACAAAGGGAGAAGCAATTCGCTCGTCATCATGCCTTTCATTCGCCGTCTTACCTGGCTGTCGATCACTCACCAGTTCATCCTTAAAGCCAAGTATGTTCCAGGGCATCTCAATTGCATCGCTGATTCCTTGTCTCGTTTCTCCTTTCAGACATTCAGAGCCTTGGCGCCCGATGCGGACCAAGATCCAACTCCGATTCCTCCATTCTCAGCTACTCTGTTCAGCTTGTGAACCCTGCCATGGCCGACCTTCTCGTCATCTCCCAGTCTGCCATCCTCCACAGTCTAGCGCCCAGGACCTTATCAGCTTACTGGACCGCTTGGAACAGCTTCCGCTCCTTCCATAGACTCTTCAACCTTCCTTTCCCTTCGTTTGACGCCCTCTCTCTCACTAACTACATCTCGTTTGCCTTTACTTATCAATCCCTTTCCCTCGGGACCATCAAAGCATATCTAAGCGGCATCAACTTCTTCTCTAAATTGCTCTCAGGCAAGCCACTCCCAGTCTCTACCACAACCCAAACGTCACTGGTCCTCAAAGGCTTCCAACGATCTAGCACCCCAGCCATTCACAGAAGACTCCCCTTGACATCAGATCTGCTCCTACGATGCATCTTAACAGTCCGGTCTCACGTTCTGCCTCCTCACACAGCTCGAACACTGGAGTCCATGTTCCTTCTTGCCTTCTTCGGCTTCCTCCGCTGTTCCGAATTTGCTCCTTCTACGTCAGTCCACGACCCTTCTCTCCATCCATGCATCAACGACATCCAATTCGCGTCTTTCGATTGCTTGGTTTTCCACCTCAAACAAAGCAAGACCAACCATACCCGTCATTCTACACCCATCTACTTGTTTAAACTGAACTCAGTCCTCAGCCCTTACGAACCACTACGTTCCTTCATCCAGTATCGATGCTCTACAGGCGCATCCCCTTAGATCCACTCTTTACTACCGAGGAAGGACTCTTGGCTTCTAGGTTCTGGTTCCTTCCACTTTTCAAGTTTGTTTTGGCTAAATCTAACATATGTCCGGATTTCTTCTCCGGACATTCCTTTCGCATCGGCGCAGCCACTTCAGCATCTAGTCGAGGGGTACCTGACCGCATGATTAAAATCATGGGCTGATGGTCTTCCAACGCCTTCGAGACGTACACCCGCCACAACCTGGCAGATCTTCAATCAGCTCATTCCACTCTTCTGCGTTAGGCTTCTTTGGGGGTATCGAGGCCCGGAAGCCGCCAGCCCTCAATGGAAGCCCCAAAACCGCTACATACTTCCACGATACATTTTCTGTTCACGTTTTTTATTGTTTTTCTTAAATAAAATTTCGCATCATACGCTGAGGTTGTGGTCCTTGCTAGTGAAATGAAGATAAGCTATTA
Organism: Mugilogobius chulae; assembly: GCA_038363315.1. NCBI lineage: Eukaryota > Metazoa > Chordata > Actinopteri > Gobiiformes > Gobiidae > Mugilogobius > Mugilogobius chulae. The sequence goes on along the minus strand of JBBPFD010000703.1, from coordinate 132,543 downwards.
TCTTAAGTTCGGGAGCAGGACCACACCTCCTCCCCGCCTTTTCCGGTGGATACACCTCATAAGCCTCCTTAGCCCGCCAACTCAGTTCTGTTCGTGTCTCAGTGCCCCTCCCTCCCACCCTCTTATAACATTATTTCTTACTTTCAGATGGGGTATCGAGGCCCGGAAGCCGCCAGCCCTCAATGGAAGCCCCAAAACGGCTACATACTTCCACGATACATTTTCTGTTCACATTTTTATTGTTTTTCTTAAATAAAATTTCGCATCATACGCTGAGGTTGTGGTCCTTGCTAGTGAACACTGTAAGTACCATTTGTGTCGATGCACTTGAAATAATACTGACCAATGTATTTTTGTTTTCATTTGGAGGAGTATGATGGGCTAGCTAGCCCATTTAGCCTATACCATGACAGGTCCCTTGGATTTCTGTGGAAGGATAATCTTGACCAACTATTTCCTTTTTTAAAATAAGTTATAAGCAAAACGTACATGTGTTGTTTGTTTATTTAATGTAGTCTGTTTATTTATTTAAAATATTTGATATGTTAACATATATGCATGACGCAAATGACTCAAGCGTACGCCATACATTGAGACGCAAACTATACATTTGACAGATTGCGTAAATTGCATACATTTGCACAATGGATCCCGAATTGCACAGAGACATTCTGCTATACAAGCAACATCAAAAATATAAAGATGGTCTGAGCAAAGTGGAGAAGACTGAAATACGGAGGAAGGCCGCAGCGTTTCTGAAGGTAAGCTGTCAAAAAGAATGAATGAAACGAGGCGTGGTTGTAGTATGCTAATTATTGAGGGCTTGTTGCACTATGCTACTGAATGATTTATGTGAAAAGATTTCTGAGTTATTGGTTGTCATTACAAATATGTATTTCATGACATATTCAACAAACATGCATTTCTTAGTGAATTAGCAATATATATATATATATATATATATATATATATATATATATATATATATATATTCTTGTATAATCCTCCATAAATGTAATATTTATTAATTACGATGTCAGCTAAGCAGACTCCTTACACAATCTGCAAAATCAGAGGTCAAATAGGATTTTTTAAACTTTTAACCAGGTTTTACCACTAGGTGGTAGGGTTTCCAATTTAAAAATATATATCGCTTTCTAAGATATTTTGCAAACTGTGAATGCATGGACCCCTTTTATTACAGTTTTACAAAATAAATAGAAATATCAAAAACACGCACCATCTTCAATATTTTGTGCCCTGTAAATCTGATTTGCTGTTCGTATGAAGCCTAAACCAGTTCATTCATAGAAGGCAGGAGTAATCTTTTAATATGGGTGCTTCTGGTTTAAGATAGTAAAAATCAAAAATGCTTTGTCTCAACAAATTTGAATATTACACAAAATTATTACAAATGTTTAAATAAGAGTATTAGATTTCTCATTGCTGTGCATTAATATTTGGTTGTGTGTGCTTTTGATTGAGTTACTGTCTCAGTGTGGTGAGATCAGATCTGAGGTCAACCCGAGCAGTGCCACAGACTGATCTCCAGACCTCATCACACTGATGCAGGAACTCATGCAGAAGGACACGACCAAGTAGCATAGAAATGTACAGACTTTTCAGAACCCTGATCTGTTTTTTCTCTCTTTCTTACTTCCCTTCCCTGTCTTTACAGCTATCCGGAGGACTTTTAACTCATTTCATTTTGTCAGATAACTTTGTTGGTGAGATGTATTTTAAAACAAGGTAGGCTATTTTCTCACCAACAAAGTTGTCTGGTAAAAAGAAAGAAGTTACTTTCGTAACTAAAGACAAACAAGCATCACAGAAGTTATTTGGGGACTAGCAAGCACAGAAAACTGTTTGTCTCTGCTGCAGCTGCCTGCTTGCCAGTTGACTACAGTAAAGTCTGCTGCTGTTTCTGCAAATGTCCACTAGTCTGTTTGTGTTCTGTCTCTGCTTTTTCCTGCTTACTTTCATATTTATGTTGTACTTTAAATATAAAGTAATACATTTCACAATAATAGTTTCATATACAACACAATACAGGCATATTTTGCAAAACATAAACTTGTATGGTGTTTTCAAGGCTTAGTTTGGGAGGAATCATGATTCATATACAGCGTTGTAGTTTTATGCAGCTCGGATCTAGAACAGTCTTATTTATTTATTTAATACTCTTGTTTTCTTTGAAAGCAAATGTTTTAAAGGAGACCTATTGTGTAAAATCCACGTTTCTGACTTTTTAACCATGTTATAACAGTGTTCTCTCAACATTAGCTTACCCAAAGTTATATTTAAATTGATTTCTGTATGTTTGAGTAATCTTATGTTGTTCTTCAGCTGAAGGTCGAGTGCTCTCACCTACTACCTCTGCCCGCCCATTTGTCTGTGTTCACTTGTGATAAGTTAAAGCAATCATATTGTATAATCATATAATCAAAATTTAAGTCATTTAGCTACATTTCTTGGCTCCAGAAAGTGTAATTCAAAATGTTCTGCTTATTAAAGTGAAGTTTTGCAATGAAGAGGCGGGGCTTATCAGTTCTGCAGTTTTGAACATGAAGTCTGTTTTTATTTCTACGCTGTTTAAGATCAGTTTTGTGTTTCACAATGAACAAAATACAACTTACTGATCTACATATGTTCTAGTTTGCTACTAAATATACAGAAAAAACACAATAGGTCCCTTTAATGGTTTATTGGCAATACTTTTGTTTTGCATTGAAATTTGAATATCTTGTGAAGCACTTTGAAATGTTTTTGTACGACTTAAGCTATACAAATAAAGTTGCCATGCCTTACAATAAAATGTTTTAACTTCTTAGATGGGACTCTGTACTATCGATCAGTGCACAGAAGAGTCCTTTGTGGCAAAGAGGCAGCTAATGAAGTGTTCCTCAATTTCCCATGGGCGCACATGCTGGGCAGAAAAAAACCCGTGATGCCATCAGTCAGCGTTTTTACTGGCCTGGTATGAGCGAGGACAGACAAACGGGTAAGAAAGTGAAAAATGAACAGTTACAAATAGGAACTAAGAATAATATAATATATTAGAATAGGTCATTTTCAATTTTGTAATTTCATTGATGTGAGCGTATATACATATATTATATTATTATATATATTTATTTATTTTTTTAATTAAACAGCTTCCACTTATAGAATATTAGATAAACAACAGTTTTGTGCAGTATTGCTCATTTTGTTCTTGGAGTACTTTACATTTCATTTTAGCATGTACAACAGGCCATTGAAAATTCTTTTTTTTTTTTTTTTTTTTACAATGCCAATGGTGACCTGGCGTAATTACAAATCATTTGATATTATATCAATGCAGCTACTTCAAACATTTTTTGAGAAATACTTTCTACTATTGTAATTTTAACGACTAAAATGATTGTAAGGGGATTCAGCTTCGTTCATACTTGAGTAAAACATTTGCCTCGCCACGCAAGTCAACTAAATATTAATCCCAAGTCAGAAATTATGCAAAATGGAAAATCAACACAGGGCTTTCACCACACTGTCATTGCTATGATGACAATTTATATCACAAATTACAAATATGGATATGGGAGGGTGACCACAAAATTGTCTGGGAGTAAATGTGAGACAGACTAAATATCTTAAAATTTAAAGAAAGCAAATAAATAAGAGTTAGATACGTACTTGATACTGCGCTGTCCACAAGCCCAGTGATTCATTTGTCCAATCTGTCAAACCTCTCAGAACATCATCCCTTGTTTCACTGGAAGAATGGGTGGTTTCTAAAACCTGCACAGAAGAACATGTGGTCGTACAAGCAGTGTACCTGCTAGTCACACTAAGATCTCACATTTTCTTTAAACTTCTTTATTTTGCAGGTGTCTGAATGTACTGAGTGCCAATCTGCACAAACATCTATAAAAGAAAAGAAAGAACTCACCAATATTAAAGAAAAAATGAAAAATGAAATCCATGTCATTTTACGATCATTGCAGGTAACACATCCATTTGAGTTGGTGGGAATGGACACTATTGGGAAGCTGGCAGAGACGGAGGGCGGGTATAAATATATATTGGTTTTAATAGACTATTTTACAAAGTGGCCCCAGGCCTATCCCCTTAAATCAAAGACTGCAGAGGAGGTGGTGGATAGGCTCCTGTCTTTTCATCTATTAGTTGTGTACAAAGTGTATATTTGCAACATTCTTTAGCATGTACTTTATTGTCTATGCCTTTCTTGGATTAATATTTGTTTTTTGTAACTCAATGAGGCGTTGTGCTGCAAATTGCAAATAAAAAGGAGTCTATGTGCTCCTTACCATCCAGAGACAAATGGCTTGGTGGAGCGCATGAATGGAACGATTCAGAGGTATATTTCATTCAGTCTTTCTCTCTATATTACTGCAGATTTTGTCTAAAATTAATTGCTTTATTTAGGGCTCTTTGTAAGCTTGTGGGCTCTAAACCTAACCCCGGTCTCACACCGTACTCCTGTCCGGCGTACGGAGGCTTTCCGTTTCTTGAAAAGTAATGAGAGGCTCTCACACCGCGATCCGTCCGGTCCGGCGAGCCGCGCGGCTCTGCTCCGTACATCCGGATCGTTTCCGTTTCATTGAAATTTTTCCGGACTGCCGGAGCGCTCCGGAGCCCTTTTTGGTAAAGTTGTGAAAAGAAGACACGACAAACAGGAAACCAAGCGCTCGCGGGTGAAGTGAATCCGGTGGTTTTCAAAGTAAAAACATTACGTTTCTGCTACTACAACAAATACAGCAAAATGCTCGACATATTGTGACTATTGAACACACAGGATGTAAATAAACGTCCCGTACTTACCCATTAGGCGTCGAAAAATCCAACAGAAAATGAAGTGACGTGAAATAAACCCAAAACTGGCGCATATGTTCTTTGTTTACATATCATGTGCCAGAGGTACGTAAACTCCCTGAAACTCCCAAGTTGAGCGTGAATCCCCGTGAACTCGTGGTCTCGCGAGGCCAGCAGAGTCCGTGCATACGCATGCATATTCTGGTTGCAGTGTGAGTGACGACCGGACCCAGACGGATCAGGATCTGGATCTGGAGGCAGTGTGAGCCCGGTGTAAGAGCTGGGACCTCTACCTGGAGGCTGTAATGTTTGGCATTCGAACCAAACGCCACACAACAACTAAGTATCCCCATACTTTTTGATGTTTGGGAGAGAGGCCATATCTGACACAGATTCCGGAAGTGTACAGGATAAAAGATGTAATGAATTGCTGTAAATCGTGTTAAGGTTATCATAACTTAGTTAAACAGTTTTTAAACCACAGTGATCTTGAAAGGTTAATTTGTGCTTTTAACAGCAGTGCTCTTTATGTCGGTGTCTCACAGTCTGCTCTCAGTCGTCTCCAACTTGTTCAAAATGCTGCAGCTAGTTTTCAAAAACACCCAGACGTCAGCACCTCACCCCAGTTCTTTTTGATCTTCAAAAAAGTTTTATTTCAACTGGATGGCAAACAAGTTTAACATGATTGCGGCCTCCTTGCTGCCTCTCCTCCACCGTTGAAAAACCATAGGCCCACCCAGGTGCACGTCCGACTCAGGTACACACCACCTATATAACCTCGAAATAATTCACGAGTAAATAAATTAATCAAACTTAACTTTAACTTCGCAAAAATGTGACAAAATAAACTTAATATGTAAATTAGCTAAACTTAATTATGAAACAAATAAAAACGAAAATACGAAACAAACTAAACAAATATACATATAGCTCCTACAATGTTATTGTATGTTTTAAAGTTTAATAGCCTTGCTGTCTGTAGCTAGACTCAAACACTGGGGTGATGTAGCTTTCTCTGTGGGTGGTCCCAGGCTGTTGAACAAACTGCCTCAAAACTTGTTCATAATAACAGATCTTGAGCTTTTTAATTGACTTTTAATTGACTTTATAAATAAGGGTTTTGATTGATGAATTTTCTGTGATAGGTGGATAGCAAAATGTGTGGGGGAGGAAGTTGTGTCCCTGGGAATACAGAGGCTAGATGAAATACAAAATATTGTCGATGACAATGTGGCCAAGTCCCAATCGAAAACTAAAGCGCGAAATCAATCAAACAAAAATCAGGAATTGTTCAACATTGGAGACAAAGTTTTGCGCCAAAATGTTCGCAGCCACCAGCGTAAAGGAGGAAAGCTGAACGCAAACTATCTGGAGCCTTTCACAGTTGTATCCATTCAGGGAAAATCTGCCAACCTTATTGAAGACGAGAGTGGCACCAAAACCATAACAAAAAAGGTAAACGTTGACCATCTGCGACATTTTAAAACACAAGCTCCAAGAGTACCCCACAAAATATCACAGAACCATCCAGCTCCACCAGCCTCTCCTCCAGCACCAACAGTCTCTCTTCCAGCCTCTCTCCAGTCACCAACAGTCTATCCTCCAGCCTCTCTCCAGTCACCAACAATCTCTCCTCCAGTCTCTCTCCAGTCACCAACAGTCTCTCCTCCAGCCTCTCTCCAGGCACCAACAGTCTCTCCTCCAGCCTCTCTCCAGTCACCAACATCTCCTCCAGTCCTCTCCAGTCACCAACAGTCTCTCTCCAGTCACCAGCAGTCTCTCTCCAGTCACCAACAGTCTCTCCTCCAGCCTCTCTCCAGTCACCAACAATCTCTCCTCCAGTCTCTCTCCAGTCACCAACAGTCTCTCCTCCAGCCTCTCTCCAGTCACCAACAATCATCCTCCAGCCTCTCTCCAGGCACCAACAATCTCTCCACCAGCAGTCTCTCCTCCAGCCGCTCTCCAGGCACCAACAGTCTCTCCTCCAGCCTCTCTACAGTCACCAACAATCTCTCCACCAGCAGTCTCTCCTCCAGCCTCTCTCCAGTCACAGCAGTCTCCCCTCCAGCCGCTCTCCAGGCACCAACAGTCTCTCCTCCAGCCTCTCTCCAGGCACCAAGAGTCTCTCCTCCAGCCTCTCTTCAAGCTCCAGCAGACTCTCCTCCAGCACCCCCAGCCTCTCGCCCATGTTTACGAGCAAACTCAAAACCACCAAAACCCCCACGGTCTAAGGCACCTCCTGCATCACAACCAGCAACTCAATCACGTAGCTCCCTGTCACCAGCCTTATTAGCCTTATTATAATTTTTTTTTAACATTAGGCAGTGTAAACTTGCAATATCAAAATTAATATTCATTTATTTTAATAGTTTGTATCCATTGAATAATTATGTAAAAACGTATCTTGACGTTACGCTAGCGTTGCTTTACGTAATTACGTAAGGGCTTTTATAGGAAGGCTGTTGATGAGCGCTTTATCGTAGCATCGACTTTCTGGCGAGGTAAAATGTAAACACTTTGCGTTTTCCGTTGGTAGGTTAATAAATGAACATAACATCAGTCTGTATAAACATCAATGCGACATGGAAAGACATAAATGGACTCGGTTACTTGAAAGTTTAAGATGTCACCCGTCTTTTTATTATATTTATGTCTTACAATGACATAAAAACTTTCTGTTATTCCTGTGTTACTGACAGAAAGGACTATAGGTTGGTTAATTATGCATACAATAAATCAGCAAATTGTACTTTTATGTCATAGATATTGAATTCTTAAATAGATTGTAATCAATAGGAAGACCTGGCTCCTATCTTTGACCTGGTATTCTGAGATGAACACACAGACTCTGACAACAACCGGTCTGATTTGAAAAGTTCACATGATTAAGCAATATTGCACAAATGGGTTGAGTTGTGTTGTTTGTTTTTGTAAAGATAGAATATTAGAATAAAATGTGTGAATGACATGTTTTTGACTCTTCTGCAATGCACGCAAATGACAATCATTTTTACTTTTTATTGTTATGATTTGGGCTGAGCGATGCTGGCAATATTTGTTATTTCATTTATTTTTGTAGTGTATCTCGGTTACAATCTCCTAATCACAAATTTCAATTGAAATGTGTTTTGTGATTTTTTTAAAATCCTTTTATTATTTTCCTATTTCACTTTGAATGACTTTGCACAACATTTGTGCTGTGTTACTAAACTTGCCTTGCCTATTTGAAACCTTATATCATTTGTTCATGGTAATTTTTATTGCTGATCGACTCTTTCTGTTGATTTTTTTTTATTACTTCAAACAGTCTTGATTTTTGATTTTTTTTTCAGAATTTCTTTCTCCTTTTGACGATCATCAACCCTCACAGAGAAGACCTCTATAAAAGCAAAGCCAAAGGCACTTTTAAGAGCCATTCTTAGTTACTCTGCATTTCACACCACTACTTTCCTCTTCACCATTCTGTTTTATCCTATCTATCCTAAACACTTTTATCATTTCTGCATACTTACAACTGCTGCAATATAGTTTTTTGTTGTTTTGTTTGTCTGTATATCTGTCTGTCTGTCTGTCTGTCTGTCTGTCTGTCTGTCTGTCTGTCTGTCTGCCTGGGTGTACACTTTATATGAGTTTGGACATATAGATATACATAGATATACAATGGCAGGCTCCATAAATGAAAATCTGCTTGAGGCAGCGCTGCTATTGGGTGAAAGTTTTGTGGAATGTACGCTAGGTTCTTCTTTCGTACAACCTGGTCAGCGCCCAAGAAAAAGAAAACGCCTCAACCAGTTGTCAAGAAGGTAGAATTTTTGTTTTAATTTGGCAAGAATCAAAATATGTTAATATGCATCATGTGGTATTTGTGTTATCAAGCAGAAGCACCATGTATGCATGTATGCATACATGCATTAATTCGTTCATTCATTCTAATATTTTCTACAGAGGCACTCCTTCAAGAACTGCAGGAATATGAGAGTTTGGACAGTCAGCTTCACATGACTGGGAAACCAGAAAAAAACAGGAAGCTGAGCGGTGGAACGACGCCAGACCTGTTCTCCTCAACAGTGCAGTTCAGGCAAAGGCTGTGCCAACCACAAGCTGCAGTAAATGCAATATAAGAAATGCTGTGGTGCAGTGCAAGGACTGTTTGCCATACAGCTATTTGTGTGAGGATGTGACTGTGCGATACACAGGGGTATTCTCTTGTGGTAGTTTCATGTCCGTTGGGCTTACAAGTGAAGCGCATCCACTATGTTGTTACCTTGTACAAAATCTTGTTTTAAGGCAAATCTGTACAATTTGCATTTATATTGTTACATTGTGTAGTGATAAACATTTTGTGTGAAACTCTTTAGTTGGTTACTTAACAGCATCTCTGTTGCAGGCCTCGTCAAGTTTTTAATAATGTTTCGGAGATTCTGGCCTGCACAAGTAAGGTGTGTGTTTTTTGCTCGGCAAGGGAATTGGGCAATGAGATCCATTTGCGAAAAAAACATTTACAAAAGGCTGTTTGTTTTGTTTATAAAAAGACAGGTAGGTCCTGCTGCCAGAACCTACTTGTACTCTTCATATTATTTATTTTTTCACAGAACAACTTGTTATTACTTGTTATTGCAAAGATAAAACAAACAATAGAGGCCATTACCACTGCCCATTATGTAAGTTCAAGCCTCTTGTCAGAGAACACGTTTTTAGGACTCATCTTCAAAAAGTTCATCGTAAGTTCAAACATTCTTTGTTTTTTTACTGACATTGGTGATTTGATATTAACGTATGTGTATTTATAGATTTGACAGCAATTGAAAAAAATGGTATGTACATATGTTGAAATTGTGTTTACTTAAGTGTTACTTATTCTTCCTAAAACCTTTGATACTTTTGTTTTTCAATTAAGAATCACAGAATGACAAAGACAAAAAAGAAATGGATCTTCAAGAAAGTGGGGACATGTTGCAGACCCAAAAGCCTTAGTTGTGAGCACTGTTCATCCACCTTTACTGTTGCAAGCAACCTTAGACGCCACATGAGAGAACTTCATAGTCTTCACAATAATAGACCAATCATTTGCATAGATTTCAGAAATAGAATCTATATAACATCAAAATCTGAAGAGGGTCCATTCCTGCCTATACATGTTGTCAAATCAACTTTCTTGTGAAGTGGCCACATGTCAACAAGTCATGAAGATGGCAGCAGCTATTGGAAATCCTGGCACGGAATGTTGTCATCTGGAGAAAATTAAAGATGCTATTCCATACACCCCACCACCCAATCTGAGATTGGATTCATTAAATGACATGGTCACAAAAGGTCTTGTCTCAACAATATGGTGTCAGAAAGCTGAAGAACTTTTTGAAGCAACAAAAAAAGAAATTGTCAATCCAGTTTATCCGCTTTTCGTGGGCAATTATGGATTTTCAAAAAGATGGTACTTTTTTCAGTTTTCACCAACACTGAGGATAACTGGTGCATATTCAAGCGTGTTTTTGTAACCTTTGATGGTGTATCAGGACGATGGAATTGTCCTTGTAAAACAAACAGGCAGACGCATCGCTGTATCCACCGCATTATGGCTATGTGGTTGCTATTCCAACAAGCACCACAACTGCTCAGAGACAATTCTGTTGCTGAAGTTTCTGACACTGATGACTTGGAAACTGGAATTCACATTTTAGAAACTGAAGCCACCTTGTACACAGACAGTCAGAAGAAAACATCTGCAATGCCTGAGTATTTATATGCCAAGAAAAGGATTCCACCACCTGAAAAAAATCCACAGGAATTAAAAAACAATGAAAAAGAACACCACCGCTTGTAGTGGAAACAGTGTGCCCTTTTTGTCCAGGACCCACACCACCAACTCTGTTAAATCCAGAAATTATCACTAAGCATGCTATAGTGTACGGTTATACATATGTAAAAAAAAAAGGTATGTATCTTGAAAAACATGCTTTATAAAATGTACATATTAAAAATATATATATTCTGATTAACATTAACTTTGTTCTCCAAATTTTACTTTAGGTATTTCAGTTGCTATCAAGAGCTGCCCTGTGTGCCAGCTTCATGTACGATTTCAGGAGTACCAGTCTGGTTTTCATAATTTCACCGAATCTTCATTATCCTTTTTTTTAACATGTCTCATGCTTTGTTAAAATCCTACCCTAACAGCAAACTAATCAAATTGCAAATATGTGCATAGAACAAAACTGCTCCTGGTCGTATGCTGTCCACAATAACTCATTTTAACAACAATCAGTTTCACCATCAGACTGTGAGAAAAGCGTTCTGTCACTTCCTCTCATTAGTTGACTTTAAGTTTGCATTCTCTTGCAACCGCTGCAGAAATCATCCACCTGTTATGATAGCAGACGCCAACTGGAAAGTTGCGTTTGAATTGCCAGGTTAGTATTAACTAATAAAATTTAAACTTTGGGACAAAGACTTAAAAACACTTAATGAACTATACTCTATACTCAGTTGAAACATTTAAAAGACCAGACTCAGCAACATTTGTGAAAGCGACTTGAATGAACATGGAAAAACATGGACAAGGAGCTTCTGGCCGAGGGATTCATAACTGGTAGGTCACTTTCATTATATCATACTAAAACAAGGACTCATAACACACCATTTCCATTCCATCTCCGTATACTCATTGCCCATTAGAATGTGAGAACTGGTATTATGGTATGTTTTTTCATTTTCAATTCTCAAGTTCTGCTGTTCAGAATCCCTTTCAAAATAAAAAGAATTACTCAACTTTGGCTCCGTGGATGGGGAAAGATGTAAGGATTGCAGACGTTCTCACTAAAACAGAGGCTAAAAAAGGAATCAAAAAAGAAAGGATGGGTGTCCAGACCTGATGAATGTTGATGAGGACACTGTATTAACACTCCTGGACTCCAAAAATGTAAGTGTTTCAAAATCACTAAAATATCCATCAAGGAGTATGTGTGAATGTTTTCTATTTAGTTTGACACATTTTTATTAAAGAATGAATATTTATTATGTTATCTTTATCAGGGCAAGTGAACTGTTACAGTCAAAAGATCTCAAAACGATTAAAAACTATATATATCCTTAATTTTTTTTATTTGCAGTGTTAGTGTTAAGATTAATAATTAATGAAATGTTTTTTTTTTTTACTTTAAGTTGTTTTATTACAGCCTCAAAAGAGGGATCTCAGGCAAGCATATCTTGCTCTTGGGGTAAGTGATGAGGGCTCTGTCTCTGACCTCATCAGTCGCCTTGAAGAGCTAGTAAATTTTAAGGAGGTATACCCCAAGCTATTCCTAAAACTTCAAAAGACTGGAGGTAATTATACGGATGATGTTAGTACATTAACCTTTGACATTAGCATTGTGTTTCTAACTACTTTTTTTGGGTAGGAGGCTTATTGCATTTTTCATGCCCTCATGGAGTCGTTTATTATCTGAACTTTTTATTTTGGACCGAATCTGCACGGGACCATGTTGATGGGTTGTTAAGTTTTAAAACATTTCCAACTTGCTACATCTCTGATGTGTCCGGTCAAGTTGCACGGCACATGAATAATCGTACCAAGCAGCTGTATTTTCAACCTAATGAGGGAAGACTTGCCCCACCTACAGAGGCCAACATAAGCAAGGCAGCACAAAAGATGCTCGTGCTGGAAATGCCATAGGTCAAAAATATAGCCTCTCCCATACAGCTTCCTTCTACTCCGGCTGAAGATCGCTGGGAAAAGGTTCATCCAACTACCAAAACTGTGGAGAGATATGCGCTCTACGACCGCTTCCACCAAAAAAAACAAAAAAGACCCGAGGAAACAATGCGTGCTTTGAATCTGTGCCCAGAGCTCAGAGCCCAAGTGAATTCATCTGTTGCTGAACAATTCAACAGAGAATTGGCCGCAATAAGATACTCTCTCACACAGATGAATGAAATTCATTTTAAACAGTATGTGCGAGTTCTTGTTGAGCTACACAACGAGACAATAAATAGCCAATTCAGGTCAGCTGTGGAAAAACAATGTTCAGTACCACTTGTTATTGGAGAGAACGGTGTTGCAACATTCAAATCAGAACGTAAGTTTTTGATAAATAGAACCATCTTATCAATATAGCTACACAAATTAATTCTCTAAATTATTGTTCAGAGACAAACCAGGATATCCAGAGATATCCACAGTCATCTACATCGGTTGCACCACCCAGCAATGAGGCTTTTGATAGCAAAAGATATTCTGCAAGTAACAGTGACAAGGTAAGTCAACTACTGTACAGTACATACCAACAAAACTGAAAAAGACACACCTTGTGTATTGTCAAAAAAAAAAAAAAAAAAAAAAAAAAAAAAAAATATATATATATATATATATATATATAATATATATATATATATATATATTATATATATATATTGTAGGCACTCTAGGCTGTAAACTATTGAGTGGCATAGATAGTCCAAAAATGCAAAAAGGTAAGCAGAAACTTATGTCAGTACAGCTATAGAAAATAATTTTATTGTTACTGTGTTACACTCAACAAAAATATAAATGCAACACTTTGTTTTTGCTCCCATTTTTCATGAGATGGACTTGAAGATCTAAAATTCAGCACCAGCAACGTCCGCTCGCTCCCCAGCCGCACATGCGCATTTGATTGAGCTGTGTGAGATGCAGCTAGGCGAGCGAAGTGGCACACGTTAATTAGCTCGTATATTCACTGTACGCAATACGCATCTGTCCGCGGAAAACGGCAATGGTGGAGGGACGAGGATGGAGGAGTAAATGTGTTTTGACGTCGCTCAGAAGCAAAACTCGAGTGATTCTGGTGGAATCAAGGACGCGATGGCGAGTTGAGAAATCTCAAGTCGAGCTGCCAATGACGCCTCCGTAGCAAACTTTCTCCCGGACAGGTACGATTTTCATTTACTTTTCGTTTATGTCATTTGTATAAAATCTATCTGTAGATTAGTGTTGTACGAAACGTGCACTTTTGCATTGCATTGAGAGCTCAAAACGCTGTTTGTAGCGTATGTTTTGATGTCTAATCAAGTAATAAGATAAAAAAAAATAGCCAGCGTTAGATTTTTCCTCTGATCGTTACGGATGGGAAATTATATTTCTTTCACTCTTTTACAGTTACTACAGCACTGTCACGTCTTCTTCTGTCACACTCACAGTGGACTAGGCAGCCACAGCCTCCTGGGTTCTCATGTCTATATAACTGAAATGTAACTATAAACTCCTAACAAACTAACTATCTGGCTAACTAGGCCTACTATCAAATATCATGGTCAAAATCCCTCTCAAAATCGCTACTCTCGCCTCTCACAAACCCACAAGGATAGACCAGGGACAGACGCGCTAAGTTTTCATTTAAACCTTTTGTGGATCGGCACAGCTTGTCCTGCTCCGTGGTTCGTTCAAAACACTGTCAATCAAACTCCTGTTCGAACCACAAGCCCCCTAGTGAAACACTCGCCAAACTACTGCGGTTCATGAAACACTGGAGTTTTGAATCACGTTTCGGAGCACTGCTTCGAAACGCATGCGCTTCGAAGCTTCGGAACCAGAGTTGCCAAGTCCGCTTCTTTAAAGCGACTTTGGGCTTCTTATTTTGGAAAGTCGATTGTGAATTTTGACGGTCGCGGGTTGCGGTTTTCTGGGCTTGCTCCTTTGCCACCCTTTGACGTCATAAACAAAATTACCCACTAATGACAAAAAAATATGGAGTTTTTGCATATTTTCATGTTTTAAAATCTTTATTAATGATAAAATACTATTTCAAATATGCAAAAAATCATTGCCAACGTTTTGCTGTGACAGATAATGTTGAATTAATTGCTTATTTTAACTACTTTTTATTGAATGCCTGAAGTCGCTTGTTTTGGGCTTTTTTTCAAAGGCCAGGTCGCTTGTTGCTCTCTGAAAATCTGGCAACCCTGTTCGGAACTGTTTTGAAACGCCCGTTTCATTTGGCCCTTCACTAACTTTCATCATGGTTCGCTATTTGTCTTTTGATGTCAGACAGAAATGTAATAGTCAATTTGTTACCTGCCTATAGAGGATCCACTTAGCCTCAATTATATCAAAGCAATAGAGATTTTTTTTTAACTAACCTCCTCGGTGGCATGGCTCCGGGTGTGGATGAGATCCGTCCTGAGTATCTCAAGTCTCTGGATGTTGTAGGACTGTCTTGGCTGACACGACTCTGCAACATCGCGTGGCAAACCGGGACAGCACCTCTGTAAAACGTATTTCCTTTAAGTCCAACCATCCAATCCATACCACAGTGTGTAGGTCTAATAGAGCAAGTGCACATTCAAAATGTCTTATCACGTTTTTTTATAAATGCAACAGATTATAACTGTTCATACGTCCTGACAAAGAGTTTCTGACTTTAGTGCTTTCTGGAGCTTCTGTTTTCAGAACAGAGAAAGTAGAAAGTGGAAAGTGAAGGCTGCTTGTGAGAACTGGACTGAATGGGGATGGTTACTAAATATACAAACTCAACATAGTTTTTGAAGAAAATGTAGACATACGACAAAATGTCAAAAACGTACGATTACATACTGTATTGTATGTTTTTGCCATTTCGTCACACCGTAGCCTATCTACATTTTTTTCAGCAACTGGGCTGATCAAAATACCTCCCAGAGCTGCAATCTCTCTTAGATATTTGCAAAAATAATTTTCAATGAAACGATTCAGAAATGGGTACTTTTTTATTTTCAAGAAATTGTGCTGCTGGGCATTATTGAACAGGACCACCAAAAAAGCTTCAACAACCCTCTATGCAACCTTTAGCAAAACTCCCATTGAAGTAAGGTGTTGGTTAACAGTCATCAAACATTAACTCTCTAAGTTTCACACAGTTGTTCGGCTTCAAGTCCAACTGAAGCTCAAAGTTGTTAAGATAGAGTTTTCCTTCTGAACTCTCATTCAAAAGAGTTACAAGACCAACATTTACAGAAAACCATAGGAAGCCTCTATTTTGTAGCTGTAGGGAAGAATTTTGGGGCAGGTGTGAGCTGGGTATCTAATAAGCTATACCCCAACCCAACACTCTTCCAAAAAAAAAAAAAAATCCCAAATATTGAGAGACATACTGCACTAGAGAGAGAAAGGAAAGAGGAGGGAGGTGATACAGCGGTGCATTCAAAGACGGGCAGAACAAACGGCTCCAAAGTCAGGCGGCTAATCCATCCCGACAACAGTGAAGCCTCTCCACAGATCCGCTCCTCCCCTGACACCCAACGGCACCCAGGGCGAGCGAGGGGGAGGAGGAGAGAGAGAAAAGCTGAGGTGCACCCGTGGGCGATGCGGCGGACAAGACCACTACCACAATAAGAAGTAACCTCCGTCTGAATGATGGCTTCACTTACTGACCACCCACGGATCACGCTTTACTGCCAAAAGGAGACACGGAGCAGGAGACTAACTAGAAAAGCTAGAAAATAGGGGATTTGTTAGAATTCTTTGGGTTGGTGTGAAGCTCTGAGGCAGGTCATGGTGATGCTTAGAAATCTGTCCTAAACCACTTTTCACTGTCAAACTATAGGCAGTTCTGGAGAAGAAAAAGTGAAAGATATGTAATGTTGTTTAAGAGAAAAACTGTTTTTTGACATGACAGGATCTTGATCTTTAATATTTTTAATTACACTTAAAATTGAGGTTCATTTATTGACACGGAGACTAAATAATCAGTAACAACATGTTATTCAATAAAATCTCTAAACATCTGTCAGATCACTGAATGACCTGGTAGATTTTTCAAAACATTTAGTTCACCTCATGATAAAAGTAAACTTACCTGGACACGCTATAGAGAAAAACAAAGTATCTGTCAAAAAAGCTTTTGGTTGATGAATCAGGATCAGTATGTGTTTGTAAGTATATGTATATGAGTATGTGTATGTACAGTATATGTATGTACAGTATATGTATATGAATATGTATATGTATGTGTTTATGTAAATATATATATATATATATATATATATATATATATATATATATATATATATATATATATATATATATATATATATATATATATATTGTGTGTGTGTTTATGTAAATGTTTAAAGATTTACACTTAAAACACTTTTGTGTTAGATTTTTATAGTTTTAAATTTATATTTTACTAATTATATGTTTATAGTTTTTTAGAAGTGCTTGAGTATCTTTGCCTTGGTGTCTTCTACTTCAAATCTTAAAAATCTCATTACAGTAGTTAATTGTAGAGTCATTGAGTCTAAGTTGGCTTCGCAAACCGCTCTGTCTGAGTGATCTCTGCACATTTATAGATCAAGCTATAAAATAATTAAATTTATCTTATCTCTTGATCAGATGCATTGAACATAGTAGTGTTCAGAAATGCTCTTGAGGATCTTTGCTTTAGCGTCTTCTGCCTTAAAAATCTAATTATAGTTTTGTATTGTCATTGGTGATCTCTGCACTTTTATACAGAACCACCAAAAAATCAAGCTATAAAATAATTCAATTTATCTTATCTCTTGATCAGATGCACTTTACAGAGTGGTGTTGTCACAATGCTAAAGTGTCAGACTGGATTTGGATGCCAAGGAAAATACTCCATTCTTGATGCCAATTTTAATACCACAATTGATTGAGGTCACATTTTTAATAATTATTGACATTTTAGGCACAAATTATTTATTTTTCATAGGTTAAAATTATGGTCTTTGTAAAATTGTTTAAAAAAGACCAAATATTTGATATTGCTCAAATGAGTAGTTTTGATAATAGTTTCAGTATTGATGAGTATCTGACTTTCAATACTTGTGACAACCCTAGGACAGAGCACTTTTTATGTCTTTTTTTTCTAATGAATGAAGAAAGTCGAATGAGAAATGTCCCATTCCTATTTAAAGTACCTTTTCTTCATTCTGCGAAGCCATTTGCTAAAGCGGCAGAAGACGCAGCCTTTTTCAGGCGGTGAAGATGTTTGAACTCCAGTGTCTATGGATGTTAAGACTGGAGTCTGGACACCAGTGTCCACTGTTGTTCCAAACAGAGTCTGGACACCAGTGTCCACTGTTGTTGTGACCGAGGTCTGGACACCAGTGTCCACTGATGTTGTGACCGGAGTCTGGACACCAGTGTCCACTGATGTTGTGACCGAGGTCTGGACACCAGTGTCCACTGATGTTGTGACCGGAGTCTGGACACCAGTGTCCACTGATGTTGTGACCGGAGTCTGGACACCAGTGTTCACTGATGTTGTGACCGGAGCCTGGACACCAGTGTCCACTGATGTTGTGACCGGAGTCTGGACACCAGTGTCCACTGATGTTGTGACCGGAGTCTGGACACCAGTGTCCACTGATGTTGTGACCGGAGTCTGGACACCAGTGTTCACTGATGTTGTGACCGGAGCCTGGACACCAGTGTCCACTGATGTTGTGACCGGAGTCTGGACACCAGTGTCCACTGATGTTGCGACCGGAGTCTGGACACCAGTGTCCACTGATGGTGCGACCGGAGTCTGGACACCAGTGTCCACTGATGGTGCGACCGGAGTCTGGACACCAGTGTCCACTGTTGTTGTGACCGGAGTCTGGACACCAGTGTCCACTGATGGTGCGACCGGAGTCTGGACACCAGTGTCCACTGATGTTCCGAAAGGAGTCTGGACACCAGTGTCCACTGATGTTGTGACCGGAGTCTGGACACCAGTGTCCACTGATGTTGCGACCGGAGTCTGGACACCAGTGTCCACTGATGTTGCGACCGGAGTCTGGACACCAGTGTCCACTGATGGTGCGACCGGAGTCTGGACACCAGTGTCCACTGATGTTCCGAAAGGAGTCTGGACACCAGTGTCCACTGATGTTGTGACCGGAGTCTGGACACCAGTGTCCACTGATGTTCTCACAGCTGAAGGAAGTACTGTGGTCCTGCTGACAGCGGAGCTCCAGACAGGAACAGAGTGGTCCTCAGACTGTGAAGAAGACTCCAAAACAGGGACGGTGTTGTCTTCCAGCTGAGACAACAAGATTGGAACAATTTGTTCCTCAGACTTTGAGAACTCCACAACAGGAACTGTTGTTCTTCCAGATTGTGAAGAGCTCTCGATGACTGTTGAAGTCTGGTCCTCAGACTGTGAGGTCTCCAAGACTGGGACAGTCTGGTCTTGAGACCCTGAGGAAGACTCCAGGACTGGAACCGTCTGCTCTTCAGACTGTGAGGTCTCCAGGAGAGTCACAGTCTGGTCTTCAGACGGTGAAGTCTCTGGTAGAGTCACAGTCTGGTCTAAAGACTGTGAGGTCTCCACAACAGTCAAAGTCTGGTCCTCAAACTGGGAGGTCCCAAGTACAGTCTGGTCCCCAGACTGAGGTGAGACTTCCTGGTCTAAGGTTGTCCCTGGGTCAGTGGCAGCATCTGTCTGTGGTTCTATGAACTCACAGACTTCTGCTGCCGTGACCTGTGTCACAAACATGAGCAGGTCTTTGGAGAACCTGCTCAGTCTCCTCTGCAGCTCGTGTTCTGGGAAGATGTCCCAGACTTTGTGGAGGATGTTGTTCACCATCTGGTCTCTGATGGAATGAGAGAAGGTGACCTCCACCTCCGTCGTACTCAGACCTTTCTGCACTTTGTGCAGGACGGCCTGAGCCAGGCTGACTGCAGGAGCGCTCAGCTCGCTGGAGGGCATGCTGAACTGGGTGGAGGACGAAGACGGCTGCCACAGACGTGTAAATGCATCTGTGACCACCTCTGTCACCACCTTCCTGGGAGTCAGCCAGCGAAGAGGATCCAGATCCTTCTGGGACAGCTCCGACGAGTAGGAACGAGCCATGCTGATGACTTTGGGAGACAGAAAAGATGAGGGAACTCTTGCTGGAGTCTGGAGAAGTCTTCTGGCCTCAAACATCACGTCTCCCATTTTGAGACCGTTGATGACGTCCCAAGTCTGAAACAAAAAGAGACAATGGTTAGTGTGATTGCACCACAGTTTGATTTGATTTAACTTTAGCATTAATACTTACCAAGGTCAGAAGGCGTTTGAGAACTTCCTCATCTATCATCTCAAGCTCACTGGTCCACATTCTGTAAAGAAAACATATGATGTAAAATCTCCAGTACTTTCCACATGATCAATGTTAACGGTGTGTGTAACTTACATGTATTTGAAGGACTTCATGTCTTTCTCCAAGAGAAGGTCCTTCATGTGGTCTTCAGTGATGTCCGGAGACAAGAGCCCTTTCTGTTGCAGATTAAACCACTCCAACACCACAGCAATGTTGGTTTTGTAGATCTGCTGGACCCAGCAGAGCTGAACTGCTCGCTTATACACGGGAGTTTCAAACAGCATCTGTGAAAAACAAAACAGATTAAGGTTAAAACACATTTAGTCTTTTGTAGAATAGAGTAAATGTTTATTAAATGGTGATGTTCGAGCTTAAAACAGTGTGAGGAAACAGAAATGTAACTTACCTTGATGCGTTGGTAGATACCGTTGCTCTCTTTAACACTAGGACCGCCGCGTTCTAAATTTCCCTGCAACCGCCGGCAGCGGTCATTATGACCGCCATATGCTAATTTCAATATCGTGCACATTTATGAATTATTATGTATATATTTATTCATTAACTGTTCTGAAATCAACAAACATTCTATAATTAACGTTATTACTAATTATAAATGCTAACAAAATGCAGTTATTGTCCACAAATAATTTATAAACTCAATCGCGCTGCAGTTTCAAAAATGTTGTCACGTCGCATTATTGCATTGCCGCTGATAAAAAAATCCTTCAGCTATTCTGTAGGCTATATTTGTGATAAGCAACGTCTTTACACATTTTATTTGCAACTTTGTAAAAAAGCAGGTCTATTTATTCATTTAGACCATTAGACCACAGCGCGGGCGTTGGTGGCTGAAGAGGCGGACCACTCCGAACTCGTGCTCAACTTCACAGAAAGAAATTAAGCCTTTTTGAAACCTTAACAAATCTTTAGGATAAATCAATTATTAATTAGTAAATTACTTAGACTGTAGGCTATAATCTATTTCTACAAAATATCTTGAAGTGATGCAAACGAGAGGCTATCGGTCATTTTATGAATGACGCGCGTCAACATCTGGACTCTTTATAGTTTGTTAGATCCTGAAATTATAGGCCTTTTCGTCTTGATTAGATTATTGCAGATTTGTAATTCATTATACACATGCTTCATAAACCTTAGAAAGACTACAAACATTGTCAATGACTTATTTCAATTGAGGCCTAAGAATTCGTTATGTCAGGCCTGGGATTAAATTTACGCATAGCCCAGGCGTTGAGAAGACACGCGCTCTGTCTGGCGGTGGTCTGATGCGCACCAGACCACTGTTTACTCGCTCTGCACAGCCCTGTCGTTGGCACAGGCCACTATCGTCTTGCTTTGACACTGGGAGAGGCACGTCCAGCGGCTGCTGTAGAGCGCTCTTTTTGAAACGCACGTTTTACCAGACGCTCGTCGGGGTTTCTTAGGAATCTGCAGCTCATATTTCGTAGGTTTAAATTAATACACCTTATTTTATCCAGGAAAGTCAGTGTTTGTAGGCTGTAGTAGCCTAAATGAGTTCAATCAATGAGAAATAATTGAGCAAAAGAGTACGCACTGTCTCCACTCAAAACATTTGTTGTCTGCTTTTTACCATTCAAACTCTTCACAAATTAGGCTATAGTTATTTATGCAACACATTTAGGCCAATAGAAAACGTAGTTTTCCAGGAACCCTTCCTCTTTCAGCTAAAGTTATAGTTCCGCGCATCTCGGGACCTCCGCGCCCTGCCGCCTCCCCGGCTCTTTATCCAGTGGATTATTTTCATCACGTGAGTCCACATTAAAATCAAACAACTCACCTCCATCGGACTCTGCCTCAGTCATTTCGTAAAATAAAGCCAAATGCCTGCGGTAAGGTTTGTGTTTCCCTGGTACGTTTCATTCTGAATCACGCTTGTTTGAATGGCTGGTAACAGGGCTGGACTGGCCATCGGGAGCACCGGGAGTTTTCCCGGTGGGCCGATGCCGTTTTGGGCCGGTCCGATCTGAATAACGTAATACAAATCATATGTTACAAGCAAACAGCTGCCCAGCAGCCCAGCGCAGGGAGCGCACCGGCCCCGCCCGCGGCCCCCGCTCATTCACAGCAGAGAGTGATAACTGCACACGTTGTGGTGCCGGTGTCGGTACATTTTCGTGTTTGCGTCTCTCTGTTGCAGCGCTCTGGGTTTTGAGCGCGAGACCGCGCCAGACACACGCAGACAACGGCCCCGACACCGCGCGCTCGCTCAACTGGGACAGAACAGCGCCAACAGGCCGCGTGTAGGGGACGCTCAGCCCTCAATGAGGAGGATGATACAGGCCGCGTGTCCGCGGTATAACGTCTGATCTGCCGGATCATTTTACAAACGGTGGCTCTGATCACTTGTGAAATAAGCACAGCTCAGTTTTGGAACGAGTGCAGCCTTTTCAGCCTGTGCAGCTGACTACACTGTAAAACTAGCACTGCAAAAATATGAATTCATAAATAATATAAACTTAGTTGGCTAGTAGTTATTTGCTTTGTGTAATTGCACAAAATAAAGTTAAGATTTGTTCATTTACATTGCCTTTTTCTTTTGTTAATGTTAAAAGGAATACAATTTTAGGTATGCAGTTTTTAATGACTTTTGTAGATAATAGTCTGATTTTTAGTGTTCACAAATCTCAATTTTGTTATTAGTTATTGACATTATATATATATATATATATATATATATATATATAATATATATATATATATATATATATATATATATATATATATATATATATATATATATATATATATATGCATGGGCCGGTCTGAGGCAAAAATTCCAGGGCCGAATTTTTATCCCAGTCCAGCCCTGGCTGGTAATGACGATTCTCTTTCTCCTTTGTCTCCTCACACTCACAAATAAACACACACATACCTAAATAGTTTTATGTGTCCAATAGCAACCAAAAAGATACATTTAGTGGCGGGAGGGAACCCCGCGAAATGACGTAAGCGAGAGGACCGCATTCGCGCCAAAGTTACAATGTAACCTTATGGCGGAGGCAGCGCAGGCAGAGGACGGAGATGTAAAAGAACGTCATAAAACAGTGTGTATGACTTTATTGAACTAAACAAATGTCGTAAATTATAAAAAACACTTTGAAATTAAAAGTCACTAAGCCTTAGGGAGATACATTTTGTTTAATTAATAGTAATCAATTATGAAAATATGAAACGGTCATTTTGACCGTTGCTGGCGGTTCTAGTGTTAACGACATCCATAGTGTGTCAGAGAGCAGTGTGTAACAACACGACAAACAGTAGTGTGAAACAACACAACAACAGTGTAAAAACCAGCCAAAAAACGCTAGTGTAACGACTGTCTCTAAATGCAACTACCACCAATGAAACTCACTCAACAAATGACTGGATTAGCAAGAGAGGTTCCAAAGTGAACTTGTAGAATGTGAGCAGATTACATCACTGTTTCTATAGAGACTATGGCGACGGCAACATTCCACTATATTTCAAATGTCAACAGTGAAGAGCAAACAGGAAGATGTATTGAAATAACATTATTGACAACAAATAAACAACTCTTCTGAACATCGAGCTTTTGTCTGAAATCTATGCAGAAAAGAATCAAGTAAACAGTGGTCTAAAACCACATTTTCCACTGATACAAATGTAAAAATAATACAATCATATTTAGTACCCGTTTCTCATTCAAATAGACTTCTCTAAATCAGTTAGATAAGAAAATGTGTTATGTGTAACTAAAATACCAAACTTCTGTAAGCAAACAAGGCTGATTTTTTTAAAGGGGACCTATTATGTAAAATCAAATGTCATATTCAAAGATTTTAACCTTGCTATATTGGCCTCCCTTGATCATTGGTTTCCTCAAAGTTATATTTGAATTGATTCCTACATGTTTGAGTAATCTTATATTGGCTTCTCAACAATGAGAGGAAACATTGTCTGATCGGTAAATAGCTTGAATTATATTTGTAAATTCAAACAAATGAACTTTTCTGCGTTGTAGCTAAAAATAGAACTATGTATTGTACCTGCATGGTCATTTGTGTTTTCTTTTACTTTTTTGATACAGGGATGCAGATTTCTCTGTAATAGGGGTTGAGAGAATGGCTAGTAGCAGCAGCAGTGGTGGTAAAGAGAGAATACAAGACCAAGGTGAATACATTTTTGCTGATGTTTGTTATTTTTATTAGAGCCTCTACCTCAGCTAATGTAGGGTTCATTGATGAGGATGACTTCAATAGTCTCCAGAGTTCTATGTAAGTAAAAGTATTTACTGTAAATAATCAGGGCTGCACAAGTTGAGGAAAAAAAGCCAATTTAAATTTTTCTGGGAAATATTGCAATTATGATTCAATTTGTGATATATGTTTTAAAAATCTGATTCTGTTCACATTTCAAACATGTCCAGGAAAATGGCAAAAAAATAAAGATAAGCAGTTTTACTTGAAAAATGCAGTAACTAATCTGCTGAGTCTCAGTACAGTTTGTGCTTTCAAAGTCTGACATTTCCAAAATTGGAAATTTGGACATTTCAATACCTGCAAAGTTTACTATTTTTATTTTTAGATTTTCTTTTTTAAGTGCTTGTATATTGTCTGTCTAGTTTATTGTTGAAATTCTAATGTCATTTTTTTTTGCAGACACTGATCAATATAAAAACAGTGGTGCTAAACACAATCTGAATATTTGGCATGGGGCAAAAAACTCGGAAGATCGCAGCAGTAAGTATTTTTGAAAATCACACTAACAAACAGAAACACAGACACCAACTAATATGTTCATATACATTTTGCAGGCTGGAGAAGGATTGTGGTCTTCTCCTGAGTTGGAACGGAAACATTAGCAATCATTTTTCATACTGCTGTAAAGAAGCTGTTATGAAGCTTATGAAGTTATGAAGCTTTTATGGTTAGTAATTTATCATTGTGCTAGGAGGCTTTTGCATGTGAAATGCTTTGAGATTCACTAAATGTAATTTCTATATGTTCATGTTGTCTTGTAGGACCTGTGGACTGGAGTGCTACACATGTCACTGGTGTTCCTGTGTGTTGTTTTGGATCATGCAGGCATGCACCATTAGAGGGTTAGAGGAAAGCCAAACAAAGAAATACATTAGAAAGGGCTCCAGAAAATTGTTCTGGATACACGCTGGCTGAAGTATCTGTCTTTCAAGTATAACATTCATTTCTCAATTCTGCGCAAATTGCTGTATTCTCTTAACATTATTTTCAGTAGATCGACTGCAGAGCAACAGTCCTTCCACAATCACATTCTGATGTATTTTTCCCATCTTCTCCCCACCGGTTTCTAAAGCACGAATCTTGCTGGCTGGTCTGGACCACAACCATCGCCACTGTGAAGCTCATGGGAGGAGGATACATGCAGATGGCACACATCAGTAAGTATACAATCATAGTTTGCTACTTAGAAAAGTATGGTATTTATTACAGTTCAAAAATAATTTCTGAATAATGGCCAAAATTAAAAATGTAAAATATATCTCTTGCTCTTTCTTATATATGGCAGATTGTACAGCAAGTGCTCTAAAATGTGGCGACACCATAAAAATACAGAGTACCGGTTGTGCCAATGTGCATAAAAGACTGCTGGCTGCAGGAGAGTTATCAGAGAAAAGACCTGAGACTATACAACCTACGTAGGCTGGGGCTTTTGTCTCGTGTTCCAGCGCTAACAACAGAGGAACTGCACCAACAGAAAGCGTGAGTTTTTTTGTTTATTGTATACGTTATTACTGTTTTCAAGTTATGTAATTTGACTGACATTGCTTTTTTTCTGTCTCCCACAGGACAACCATCTCAGCCCTGATCCTTTTCAAGTTTATATATATATATTTATACACACACACTTGCAACTAATGTGTACATTGTAAATATGTGAAATAGGTCATTAAAAACTATTCACTTTTTTGATAAATTTTGAGTTATGACAGTTTTTTTTTTTTTTATCTGTTCACTCACATAACTTCAGAATAGATTGAAGGAATTTAACAAAATATTTTGGTAAATCATTTATTAAATATGTGCAAAAATGAGCAACAAAAATACAAACTTATGTGCAAATATCGCCGCACCACAAACTGTCTGTGGCTTTCTTCAAGTTCCTGGACATCCATGTCTGCTCTTCAGACACGTCTTGCCAGTCTTAGAACTCCAACTTGCACAATGTATGTGATGTTATGTTCAAGTAGGGTGGGCATAAGCTTACAGTTCCTGCAGACACACCAGCAGTGAGGTTGCTCTGGATTTGGCGATCCTGGTGGTGGTGGATTATCAGTGTGTGTGAGAGGATGTCAAAGATGAGGCCTAGTTCACTCTGTGGAGCCGCTTCTGACGCTTTCCAGGGCCATTTTCTAAATTCTTTCCTGTAAAAAAAAAGATCACAGTTGGACATTTTAAACTTTTGGATTAATAATAAATCAAAAACAATTCATAAGTTACATGATGTGTTCTAAGCAATTCTTATAATGTGGAAAACTGTCATTTATTATGGGTGCTTGTCACATGAGGGGAACATTGTAATAATAAGTGATTTGAGTGTGAAAAGGCCCTACACCATGGAGTAGTAAAAAGTTCAGTACAAACAATATGATTCCATAGTCTTGTATATAAAATGTGGTGTTATTCTTTTCATGTATTGTCAAAAACATAACTTGGTCACACACCTTTTCAGTCTTCATCCTTTCTGCATGAAGAAGTTTGATCCTTGCCATATTCTCAGGTAACAGACCAGCCAGGATCCTCAACTCCTCTGTGCTTTTGCCTCGTCTGCTTTTCTTTTGATGCTTTGGCTCCCTGTACACCGGTGCCTTCGTCTTGGTTCTCGTCTTGCAGTTGGTAGTATGGGACGGCCCATCCGTCTCCTACTACAGCTGGCAGCCCATCCGTGGGTCATCCTGGCTTTCGTCTTCAATTCTCTAATCATACATGTAGAAAATAATATAAATTTATGAGCGATATTGTTGGTAATAGCTGGCTAAACCCTAGCGTGCTAACATACAGCATTCAATATATTGATTCTACAGCATTTGTACTTTCAAGTTTTAAAAACATGTCCATTAATGCCTCCCCTGACCCTCCCCCAGGGCTCCCCTGCAAAAGAGATTCTGAATCTCAGTGGGACTTCCCTGGTTAAATAAAGGTCAATTAAAATTAAATAAAAAAAAACATACATAGCGTTTTTACATATCAAAATTGATAACCACTTACTGGTGGACGACGCGACACTTCCAAAATATTTACATTTTCTTTCAAAGATAATCCTGCGAAGTGATTCCCGTGTCCGGTGTTGTTGTAAACAAACTCATGTGCTGCTAAGTGCTAACAGGTTCTGCCTCTGCGTGCGCGCACACGAGACTTTGTGGGCGGAGATGCAGTGAAGGAGGGGGCTGATCCTGCGCATGCGCATTTTTTAAAAAGGGACTAACAGTCCTGGGAGTTTGAAATCCAGCAAAATCGTCCATGCCACCTTTAACAATGTTTGTACACACAGCCTGTAGACAGAATCTTTCTGCCAAGGATTGTAGGACACAGCACACCTGAAACAGGCAACCACTTTATTCTATGGGTTAGTATTTTCTTTTCTTTTTTAAGTATGTAGGTTACAGGCTAAGTTTATCAAATTACATTTTTTACACTGCATACAATTTTCTTACTTACTTTGTTTACTTAATTATTTCTGACATGACATATGACATTATATGAAACTCTAGGTGTAAGATATCATTCTCATTTTAATATTTTTTGCCATGTCAGTAATTCTCACTTGGAATAATAATGTTGATAGTTTACTCATATTGGTTTAAAGGTTAAACCAAACAACGTCTAAAACAAGAATAAATGATGATAAAGTCATCTAAGAATTGTATTCAATGAAAGGACAAGAATGTATGAAGGTGTCTCAATTAAAAATGACGCAAATATAAAAAAAATAAATACATAAACAAAAAAAATGCTTACTACCAGTTATAATTTAAGTACAAGTACAAAGCTTTGCCTGTAACTTGTATTTCTATTTGTTTACACTTTTTTGGCCAAATAGAAAACATTTATTACATCTCTTATTGTGTAATGTGTTTGTAGGTACTGGATTTTCCTAAAGCAGAAATAAGAATTTATGACTCATTAA
Organism: Mugilogobius chulae; assembly: GCA_038363315.1. Taxonomy (NCBI): domain Eukaryota; kingdom Metazoa; phylum Chordata; class Actinopteri; order Gobiiformes; family Gobiidae; genus Mugilogobius; species Mugilogobius chulae. Next base: position 104,517 of record JBBPFD010000703.1, on the reverse strand, counting down.
ACATTTACACTTCCATCAGTGATGAAGACATGGCTCTTCTCAGGTTTGTTTTAAAATGAAGTTCTTATTTTGACATAACAGTCCTTATGAAAACTGTATTAAGTGAAAATGTTTCATTAGTAATGTTTTCAGAGACCGTGGAGGCCTTGCTGGATGGCATACAGCTTTTCCTCATCAGTGGAGGCAGCGAGATTCCTATAATTGCTTGTGTGCTCAGTATGTATTACTTATTGTCAAAACAACAGTGAAAAACACAGTCAAATCGATTCTTCTATTTTTTTTATTATGTTATTGTCAGGCAACAGAGAATGAGGTTCAAAACACTGAGGTTTCAAACCAAACCCTCTCACTCTCACAGTGCCGAGAACTCAGAATACATCATGCAACAAATATGATAAACTTCCTCTGTGTGGATGTATGGTTATTATTAATATACTTTAAGATGACCTTTTACATCTGTTGTTAACACATTTTTGTGTTGTAGGAGTTCCCCCAAACTGAAGAAGAAATAAAAAAAAGAGATGAAGACGATAGGCAAATAATGAACAAAGAAAGAACACTGAAAGACTCCAACTGCCACTGCCTCTTGTGGGATTTAGGTGCTTGCACTTTCCAGCGTGAGACTGGCACTTTCAGGTTTATAGTTGTAACTGTTATAAATAGTAATTAAAATTGTAATATTGTATTTTTAACAGAAATGTCTTTTTCTTAGAGCACTGCACCCTGAATCTAAAAATATCACTTGGCTCCTATGAAACAAGACAGTATATTATGATCACTGTAATTCTATTGACAATGACATTTACTCTTACAACTTACCATAAACTCTTCGTAAGTTTCAGCCGTTTTACAGCAGTACCAGAAGTGGTTGGTTATATCCCGGGCCCATCTGAGAAGCAAAGAACACTCTTTTGTTCGCCCTGCCTGGAGACACAAAAAGTCTAGATTTAACATTTAAATGCAAAATTTAAATAAATCTTTCACTTTAATAGACAAAATCAACATACAGCTACAAGTTTTTGCTCAAATTTTTGGCCCCATGCCAGATGTCTAGTGAGTGCTTTATTCCACTGTCTTTATAAATTCCTTTCTCTATAAAAGAAAAATTAGCATGGTTATAAATTCATTACACAAACAATCTTTCCAAATATAAGCTGCTTACTGAACAGTGCAGATATCTGAGTGTGAGCATCTGTGCAAACTTCTTTTATTTTCAAGTCTTTGACAATTGCTTCCATACATTGTTGAAAACAATGTTTTTCCATGATGACAGAATTTCTTTAGGTTTCACGTTTGTCAGAACTGTACATGTAGACAATTTTTTTTGTGTCATTGTCCATCATTGTGTACGTGCTGTATTCTGCACAGTGCCCTGGGCTATCCATTCGACCGTCACCTTTGAAAACACAAAGGTTATAAAAAAACCAAAACAATCAAAGACAAGGTAACTGATTATTATTCAAATTGTTTTATAGTCTAATTACTTACCAAGCAGAACAACAGGTTCTTTGCTTTTTAAATCATTAATGATCCCTTCAGTGTCAGACTTCCAGAAGCTGGCAATATTATCCACACAGAAGCCATCTTGGATCTTGTGAAATGTGGTAGGATCTATCATTCCTATATTCATGAATTTGAAAAAAAGGGCGACTTTTCTGAAGTTGTTTCCAGACAATAACACATTGACACCTAGCATGAAGTCTCCCACCAGCATCCCATATTTGAAGTAGCGCTGGGAGCTCCACTTCCACACGGTGTGTCCATTTGGACATATCTAGTAGGCGATTTGAGGGGGGATGCGAGGGGATGCCATCCCCTCTGCTGACGACGAAAGGATTTTTTTTTTTTTTTTTTATCGTGCATCCGGCATACAGTGTCCCGCTCCGTTCTGTTGTTTTAACGTGAGTTTGTGCATTGCTTCACTGAACAACCTTTTCACATTAAAACCTCCGATGCAGGTAGTAAACACGAGGACTTTTATGTTGAAAACTCCACACGAGAAGCTGTTACTGAACTTGACGCAACAGACACGCTCAAACTGTCAAACTTTTGTTGCAAAGCCAGGACTTTACAGTGCCTCACGGACCACAATAAAACACGCAGAAACAGAAAGACAACACATAAGGATTGCATCGGAAGAACAGATCGCTCGTGCATCAGACATCAGGTGAGTTTACGCTGCTCCGGGGACGCTCGTTCTCATGCGCGCGGCCGTGTCTTCTTTCCCGATACTAGACTGACCACACACACGCGTTTTCGCATCTATCCACGGTCCCGTGTCTTCTCCCGTGTCACCCAATGAGCAATGCGCCCTTTTCTCTCCCTCTCCCTCAGTCCACTCCACACACAGAGGATCTCTTCCGCTGTAGTTATTGCAGTGGACACGAGGAAGAAAGGTCCCCTGTACTGACAGTGGGACAGAGACGAGTCTGAGCTCCGTGTGAGTGTTTAAACCGTCCAAAAAGACCAAAGAATCACGGAGATACGTCCCGTTAAAGACTTCAAACCGATAACACCTCATTAAATATGCCCGCGGCCGCGGAGAATCAGCCTCGATCAGCGGCGAACTTTTACACACGTGTCTGTGATGTTTACTTTGAAAACGTTAAAAATGGGATCGTTTCACTTCCCACAGTGTATTTAGTGAGCACAGAGCTGGTTTTAACCAGGACTATCCCAGAACTAGACCAGGTTTTCTTCAGGACTGAAAATGTTAGTTACCTATGTAACTATAGTTCTATGAGTAGCTAGAACTAAAACCATTAGCTTGGTTTTATACATTTCTGTTCAGCCTAAACAAAATGAAATAACATTCTGATCTTAAAAAATATTAAAACTGATGAACACTGGTAATATTATTATGTAAAACTGAGTTTATTCATTGAACTACAAATTAGACATTTTTAAATATAATTTGGTGTTAAAGTTATGCATTTAAACCTAAATACCACAGACAGACAGTTTTGTACTTTTGCAGATTTATCTATTAGTGTTCATTAATTGTATATATTAAGAGCACAAGTGCAAAAACATGCTCCACAGCCAAGTCAATCAAATAAAGAAATATAGGCTAAATATATATATTTTTCTGGTTTAGATTATTTATAACTTTATAACTAAATTTGATTCAAGCTAAAACAACTACAATTAAAAATGATTATTTTGAATTCTAGTAGTTTTAAACACTTTGCAGTGTAAAGAGTAATGCTTTACTCAAAAACATGCTGGGGGCCCAATTAAAACAGGTAGAGAGTCACACCTGGCCTTTGGGTTTTGGCACAGTTTATCCAGGTCTGTCTTAAGCTGTGAAAGAATAATGTCAGTTTGATTTTCAACCGAACTAAGTTAAAGAGGCCCAATCAAAAAAATTATTAAATGAGTGTATGCTCTTTGCTCTTTGCTCTGTGCTCCCACCTCTGTCACCTAGTGGTCAAACAATCAAAAACATCTTCATATGTATTATTTAAAAATATAAAAAATATCTAAAGTAGGCTTTATAGAGTTTGTTCTGTCTTACATTACAAGAGCAGCTTCATTTTACTTACAGTGGATAAATAAACTATGCAAAGTGTGAGTGAAGTGGATTTTGTATAATAATAATAATAAGCTAAACCTAAGTATTACACACACATTTTACCAGGCTTTCCTGTGGAATGTGCAGTGGATTATAATCAACCATCACATTTACATTTTTGCCCCAAAGTGCACCAAATTAAAGGAAATGTGGTCTGCTGTGTTCAAAATTTTCTGGGGGAGGGCCCCCAGACCCCCCGCCCTTTCGCAGTAACCCCCCCAAATACCATCCCCCCTGTGAAAAATTAACAAATCGCCTACTGGACATATCTATGCAAAGAAAAAAGCAAATATTAATGGTGTAGGTGCAAATTGTGAATGTACATAATTTCTACTTATACTAAAGCTACTAATCCTGATTACACAAATGTGTTCTTATTCCAGAAACTACTTCCTAAGATCTTTTTACAACAATTTGGACAATCCTTATGCTTTAGCAACTACAACTCCTTTTGCCTGTGCTATTACTAAGCACATACTAACATCTATTGTGAGCTTTTGACTTTGACTCACCCATTCCGCTATTACAGCTGTGCACCGTCTTTTTAATGTAACTTCAAAGGGTCTTGATTCATTGCATGGCTCCTTAGTAACTGGATCTTTAGCTGGGCATTTGTCAATTGGCAAATGTAGATAGTCCAGAAGCTGCTTCAACACATCATGATAAATGATAAGATGCCAGTTGTCCCAAAACGTCTTCCTCAGTGAAAGCCATAGCTGTGTCTAGTGGGGTGGTATCATGCAGCACTTCACAGTCATTTGGGTCGTCGTGAACGGTTTCATCCACATGAGTTTGTGGCAAATTTTCAAGTCGAAACTGTGTTTTTAGTGCACCACCAGCCCTGTTTTGTGAAAAAGCATACAGTCAATATACAACAAAGAGTGAACAAAAAAATCAGTCTTATCTTCTGTATATACTGTCTTATAATGAACAAAGGACCTTACCGCAAACACAGTGGTGGAATGTAGTCCTGATCTTCACCATCATCAGAATATGTGTCATATTCTTTTGTCTCATACTCTTCAGAAGAAGATTCAATCTGGGTTTGCATTTCAGGAGTCCAGGTTTCATCATCCCATTCCACACTAAAATAAATATTTACATCACTTGCTATATGGCAAAGCCAAAAAAACATTGATTTAGAAAGATTGCATACGTAGTATTATGAAGACTGTTGAAGTCTTCTTCATTTATGTTTTCTACTTCTTCATCTCTGGAGGTGGATTGTCTAAATAAATAGCAAGTTACAATAACAAATTAAAACACTGCTTTACATCATTATTGCAGATGAAATAAAAGCCTATTTTATGTAAAATTACTATTGTAAAATTGTATTAGCCTACCTATGTTGTTCTTGTGCTGCAAAAGGCTGTTCTTCAGTACTACTGCTGCTGCTACCCAACTTTTCAATTCCCATCACAGAAAATCAGCATCCCTGTAAAGTTTAAATTTTTTATAAATGTGATTGTGAAGTAATAACAATAAAAGGTAAATAATAACCTGTCCAAGAGCGATTCCTTGGCGATAGTTGAAACGGGAGGTTGTGGCGGTCTTGTCCAGCTTGTGTGTGGTAGTGGCGTGGACGTTACATTATAATAACTGCAAAATAAGGAAAGATGAGAAGTAGGAGTAACTTACGTTAGTGTAATACGTTATGCAAAGCTCCGATAATTATCGTAAATAAATTGTCATTCATTTGGTCTATCAGAATAGCGATAAGAACACGCGATTCTGCGCTAAGCTAACAACACATTACACAACAGCAAACGGGGGTTTCTTTTACATTATTTATACATATACAGCATATATCGTTGGTGCAAGCATTTAAAACTAGTCTACGTTTTCTAAAATACATGAAAATTACCTGTCCAGAAGAAGTTTAGCTACCATCGCGTCTGTTTTCAGACCCTTCGTCTGCTTCAAAGCACGCCATCGTTGAAATAATCCCCCAATAATAACTTTTGTTTGGTTTCGATCTTTTTCATCTTGTCTCCTCCTTTCAGCAACTTCATAAACGGACTTTCTTTTACGGCTGGGTGGTGGTACATTCGTATCTGACATAGTGACAAACTTACTGCTAACCGAGGAAAGCTACAGCTTGAAGTAATCACTGCGTAATTGTAAACAGGTGCGTGCGTGACAAAATGCGTAACGTGCGTCACGTTTGGACGAAGTCACTTTGATTGTCAATTTCACGACCCAATAGATAACGAGGTACCTCGTTATCTATTGGCGAACGTATTTCGGGCTCCACCACGTCCACAGTTTATGTATTTTAATGATTTTTTTTTTTGTTTTCCATCAGTACAATACTGCTACATAACTATAAAGCAGTTTTCAACGAAGTGTGACAACCAGAAATTTGTGAAAATCCTCCATACAACCTTTAAAGGTAAGCTCACCCCCTAAACTTCACCCACAAACACATTTCAAACACAGCAAACTCATTGAAAAGCATTGGGGAAAAGGGAAAGGAGGGGCTCAGAGAGGAGAGCAGCAGTGTGATTGGATTGACAGCAGGTGTCTGCAATTAAAGCTCGATTTTGAATGGACAATACACGCTGAGGTCACAGAGAACCTGGAGCTGACATGAGAGACACAGCCAGTTTGTGACTATTTTGACCTGAAATCTGCTAATTTACTCAATTTGCACTAAAAATGCCAAAAAATGACTTAAAACAGTAGACAATGCTATTTAAACAGCATATACACAGTTTAACAGCCCAAAAATGGATTTTAGGGTTTAGCTTCTCTTTTAACTTTTTTTTTTTCCAATGCCAATCCTCTTAGTTTCAGATGATGTTTGTTTTTTCGGTTTCACTTCACTGTCACCATTCTGACGGGGGAGGGGAGGGCACTGGGGGCGGGGCCAAGCAGAGCAGGCTTCATGCATATTCAACAGCTACTGAGCTCCGGGAGAGGAGGAGGACGCTTTCAGGCCGGGCAAAGCCGCTTGCTTAGCCCGGGACAGATGACCGTATCCTGGGGTGTGTGCAGAGCCATCCCGCGGCACTGAGAGGTACAACCGCCCGCCAAGCTTTTGGTTTTCCCGTTGACAGATACGTGACCTGGGGTACACGTGTGGAGCCAGCTCGCGGGAGACGGGTTCTGGTGTGAGACTTGGAGCAGCCCGGTTCAGTCTGAGAATGAGACGCTGAACCGAGCTACCGTGATGAATGTGTGAACAGGGGTACGTGAGAACAAATGGGTCCCATGTCTCCGCGACTACAACGGGAGCTTCCGCTGAATGTGGCCGGCCCACGTTAACGTTGTGTGGGGAGATGCTCTGTGAAGTAGCCTATAGCTACGCCGGTGTTATGCCGAAAAATGCATCCCCTACTCGCGGGAACGCATACACTCCTGTAAACTGGAATTTGCGAATATTAAACATCACAGAAGAACTTTATATCCTATGTAGTGCAACACTTTGTGTTGAAATATTTACAATCATTAATGAGACGTGTTTTATAGTCTTAGTTTGGAGGTTAGCTTGTAGTGTGCAGTAAATGGGATGCATTTTTCGGCATAACACCGGCGAAGCTGCACTTCACAGAGCATCTCCCCACACAACGTTAACGTGGGCCGGCCGTTGAAGTCATGGGACTCACTTGTTCCCACGTACCCCTGTTCACACAACCATCACGGTATGTATGCTCGGTTCAGCGCCTCATTCTCGGACTGAACCGGGCTGATACCAATCCAAGTCTCACACCAGAACCCGTCTCCCGTGAGCTGGCTCCACACGTGTACCCCAGGTCACGTATCTGTCCACGGAAAACCAAAAGCGTGGCGGGCGGTTGGACCTCTCAGTGCCGCGGGATGGCTCTGCACACACCCCAGGATACGGTCATCTGTCCCGGGCTAAGCAAGCGGCTTTGCCCGGCCTGAAAGCAGCACTTCCTTCTCCTCTCCCGGAGCTCAGTAGCTGTTGAATATGCATGAAGCCTGCTCTGCTTGGCCCCGCCCCCAGTGCCCTCCCCTCCCCGTCAGAATGGTGACAGTGAAGTGAAACCGAAAAAACAAACATCGTCTGAAACTAAGAGGATTGGCATTGGAAAAAAAAAGTTAATATTGAAAAAACTCAAAGTGACTGAAATGTATTGTTTTGTCACTGTAATTAAAACAATGATAATTGAAGAAAAAAATATCAACCAATTTTTTAAAGATTGTAAATTAATTGAATGAAAATAATTTTGAATATAAAAATTTCAATGCCAACATTTTATTTTTTGGTTACGAAATTATTTTCAATGCCAAGGATCCGCTGGCATCGTTCTGGCTCCATAAGAAGCGCCCACCATACTAGGAGCTCCATCAGTCATGATGCCAACTAGCTTTGACCAATCCAGGTTCAACTCCTTCATGGTTTCACACTTTTTGCCAAAAATATCATCCCCCGTTGTAGTCCCTTTGAGACTTTTGAGGGTTGCTAGCTCCTTGCGCATTTCAAAGTTCGCACAAACTCCACGAATAAAAATGAGCAACTGTGCTGTATCGTGCACGTCCGTGCTCTCATCAAGTGCTAATGAGTATAAGTCAAATTATTTTGTCTCCAGCTGCAGCTGGGCATATACATTACCCCCGATTTCTTTAATGCGACTTGTGGTTGTAGTCGCCGACAGACTCACAGAATTAAAAACATCTTTCATCTCGGGCACACCTAATCTACGACAGCATTCAAACAATTCTTGACAAATTCCCCATCAGCGAAAGGTTTACCGCTGCTTGCTATCAGGTGAGCTACCCGAAAGCTGGCTTGAAGGTATGACTGGTTCTGCTGAGTTTGGCGCACAAATGTATTCTGCTGAACAGTCCACTTTTTAGCTTTGAGATTTTGTCTGCTTGCATTTGGCCTTGCAAGCTATCATACTTGTCTTTGTGACGGGTTTCATAGTGTCGGCGCAGATTGTATTCTTTAAATACAGCCACTGCCTCTTGACAAATGAGACAAACAGCCTTTTCTTTGATTTGAACAAAAAATACTTGTTTGTCCACTGCAGGTTAAATACTCTGTATTCTGAATCAATTTTCTCATACCTAATCTTTTCACCATTATTCTGTTTTATTTGACAGGAGTAAGCTATATCCTGGCTTGTTTACAGTTGTCACTCCCTTGTTATAATGCTGTTCACGTTTCACTTTTTTGTGCAACTTCGCTTTGCTTTTTTGCTGTTTCACCCCGGGCTCACACTGCATCCAGTCCAACTCCGGTGCTGTCACCGGACCTGTCTGCTACGGTGGGTGACTCACATTAGCTCCGGTGATCTGCAGTCCTGCTACAGCCACAGGCTCTGCTGCCGACCTCGCAAGACCCCGAACTCACGGAGGTTCACGCTCAACTTGGGAGATTATGCGATCGCTGAGCACATGCATGTGTAAACAAAGAACACAAGCGCAGAGTTTTGAGCTTGTTTCACGTCAGTTTATTTTCTGTTTGATTTTTCGCCGCACAATGGATAAGCACGGGAGGTTTATTTACATCCTGTGTGTTATGAAATCATGTAAATGTAGTATTTTGACCTTTTTTTGTATTATTTGTGGTAAAGTAATGATTTTATTTTGAAAATTACCGGATTCACTTTACCCGCGCTCGCTTGGTTTCCTACAAATTGTGACTGCGGTCAAGCTAGCCGCTCGTGGTCAAGTGAGTCGCTCCTAAAAAATGAGTGCGCGTTTGTATCCGTGTCTTCCGTCACTGCTCGGCTCCAAGACCACGGAGTTTGAACTACCTTTCGTCACGGACCTTCGTTAAGCGAATTAAGCTTGTCCTTGTGATTTATAAATGTTAAGAAATAATTTAAAGACATTAATATAAATATTAATAATATTTTTTATTATAAATATTAATAATAATGTTTTATACCAATCCAGAGAAAATAAATCGATGTAAATGTTAGCAATATGATTACTTACCAAAAAAAAAAAAAAGTCACCCTTGTACACATGTGCTAAGGCTGTTGAGTACTACCACTGACCAAATTATCAAAATATTTTACTATAGAATTTTGAAGTAATCCAAGTACTTCATAGTGAGCAAAAATTGACAATTAAAATATTTTAAAGGGTATCGGAATGGGACTTACACACGTGCTAAGGCTGTTGAGTACTACACTTGACCACATTAAAATAATATATTTTGGAATTCTGAAGTAATTGTATTTGTAAATTGTAATTGTCAGGCAGAATTCTGGTTAACTTCTTCAACCTATTTAACACGTTTAAAGAAATGTGTGGGTCTTTATTACATTTAGTCTATATTACAGCTTCAAAACATAATTTCCAAATATTGGGGCCTAGGGCCATTTCATTACACGACATTAATACTGTCAAGTATTTATAAATACACCTGAAGTAACACAAAGTCTATTATTTCAAAAATGACTTTATTTTAACATTGAACATACAGCTACAGTTCTTAGGAACACACACTGCAAAACCACCTCTTTTTTTTTTACGGAGGCTTTGAGACTGGGACAGGCTGCTGCAGGTTTATTAAAGGAGTAATTTTTATGCATAACTGAATTTTTTTTTGTTTCTAAAACTATTTTATATACAAAAATTTGCAAAAATACATAACCTACAATCATGTATAAATTACAATTTTTGACTGAACCATATAAGAAATAAAAATCTGAAACAGCTGATTTTTTGTTCTTACGAGTGCTCCTCAGTGTTCTTAGGATTTGTTCTTACAGACAACATTTGTGAATCTGATTAACAAAAACAGATGTACAACCAAACCTCTGGAGCCAGATAGTGGAATATACTGTATGTTAAGATACATTTTATTTATTTATTAGTTCTTAAGTTGCATCGTTGTTTACAGCTTCATTAATTTACAAAATGTATTTTAAAGGGGCACTGTGTAACTTTTTTTCCTTTCATTTTGATCTACTTGTTGAACTAAACCTAATATTAAAATGTGCTGGCTTACTTTTACTGAGCAGTGGTGTTAAGTTATTTGGCTCTTATTTGGCTTTGTTTTTTGGAAGTCTTGTTCTCTTGGTATATTATTTCACAGTGTGACATAAAACAAAACTATCAAAATTCAGTTTTAAATGTATATTTCAACTTAATCTAGTGTTGAGAGTTAGCGTTAAGTATAACGACGTTACAATGGCTTATGTTAATGAGCAACGAGTAATCTAACCAATTACTTTTTCATCAGTGCTAACGTCTTTACTGTGACAGCGTTTCAGCAGCACTGACGATTAAGCAGCTGTCTTTTGCAGTGCAGGTGACAAGCTTTTTGTGAACGACACAGATGCATTATATGGGAATAAGAGGCGCTAATGGTTAAAAAAATAAAGACCCTGACTGTAAAACTTGTCAGAAGCAGCGTTACTCTTTACTCGACATTATTTTCTCCCGTACTTATCTGCACATATTTGTTTTGTTAATGTGCATTTCAGCGTAGATCGTGTCACTGTCCACTTCCTGTTTTGTATATACTCTCGGGTTTTAGCATTTACAAACCAAACAAACTGCTACAGGCTATAAATTAACCAATCCATTATGAACACACCCTTAGATTAGTTTCTCTGGAGATTTTGGAGCAATGCTTAGGTGTCTTCGCTTGTCACATGCCAACTCAGCTGAGCACCTGAAAAAAAAAAAAAAATAATAAAATCACACAGTAAGTAGTCTGTCCAGAAGTTATCTTTAATAACAATAACAACAATAATAACCAATACTTCAAAAACGCTTTGGTGAAAAATAGTAACAACTCCTAATTGTTCAATTCATAATTCATAAGGTGCAAGAAGTTTGTTGTTGCACTTGAAGCTGTAAGAACAAACTTTATACTTCAGAAGTTCTGCTGCTTAATCCGGTTGGTGCTAGATAGTGGGGCCCAAAGGGACGGAAGTGATGACCCACTGACAGCTGATCGCTGAAATCATATGGCTGAAATGCATGGATCCATGAAAGGTTCACTAAATGTTTTGTTTGATTAATAAATAATAACTTAGAGTTGAAGTATTTAAGCCTATCTAGATGTAGGCCTATTTTATGACAACATAGTTATGTTTATCTAGCATAGAGGCGCGACAAAACAAGCATTCAATGTCAAATGTTGTTTAGTTACAAAAATAAAAATGAATAATTATCATTAATAGCATACACATGTTTACCAATTCTTTAATCTAGAGTAAAAACAATAAAACAAGCAAACTATACAATTACAAAAACGGGAATAAAGGGTAAATCAGATGTTTCTGATTGTATAATTATAGCCTATACCCTTTTAACAGTTTGATTATGTTTAATTATACAGGCAAATAATGGCCATTTAAAATCAACACTAGTCATTATAGAAATAGAAATCACCAGACATTGTGTGAAGAAGAATGTCTGGTGAAGAATGTCGAGAAGTTATCCTTAATAACAATAGCATCAGCAGGGGAGATGTTGACAAGACAAACTCTCTTTAAAAATAACCTATTCATTATAATATTGAGGCTATTTCAAATGAGGCTGAAGCAAAGACATTTGAGAATGCAAATAAGAATATTTTCAGAAAAAAAACATTTAAAGACATTACACACTGTGTGCAATTGCTGCTCATAGTCATAAACTTCTTTTCTCAGCTTATTTTTGGAACTTGTTGGATTTTGTTTTTTCCATTAATAGATTTGTTTTGATGAAATGGTTTACTTGTTGCAGTCGCAGTATATTTATAATGAGTTTGCTATTCTATAACAGAGACATTCTGTGTGCTTCTTTCATTTTCTCAGCATGAGCTACAACTCTGCCACTAAATCTTTTCTTTGACCTGCCAATACTTCTTTGAGACAATGCCATAGGGAGAGTTCTGATGGGAAAGTGTCAGATCAACTTCCTCTTCTTGGACTCAATATAAGAGGCATTCCTCCTTCATCACGAGTGAGAGGTCTCAACTTTGTAAGCACATTGCTCAAAGTTAGTGACACCTCTTCAAGGATGTGCTTATCATTTGTAGGGTAGACCAATTCTTTTGACAAATTGACACATTTTTTCCAAAGCTGTGGTGGCAATGAGTCAGTCAATATCTCATCTTCTGCAAAGAGAAACAAATATTTTGTTAAAGAGATTTTGAAAAGCATTTATGCAAGTTTCAAATAAGTCAGGCCTGGAACACAGTTCTTTCCCACATCAGAGAACTGCCTACACTACCAGCATTCTCTAAGGCTCTAAAACATGGTTGTTGGAATGTCAAACATGTAATCACGTGTAATATGATGATGACTTAATTTTAAACTCTGTAATTAACTGCTTATTAACTTCTTATGAACTGTCCTTTTATCTGTCTGTGCAGTGAATGTGTGAGTCCTTGTGTGACTGTCTTTTTTCTGTCCTAGATGTTCTTGACATCAACCTGCCAAGGGACTAAAGATGGAAATTAGCCACGTTGGCTATAATCTTTACATATTTACCTGCAAATGTTCATTAATATGTGTTGTCCCTTTATAAATAAAGAAATAAAGAAATAAGAAATAAGAAGAAAATAAAATGTATTGTTTTTTAATGCTTCTGAGTTGGAACTATTCTATTTGATGTGTAGATTATGTAATTACCACATATCCTTTGTCTCCAGTTCACTTTGGATTTTATAAAAAATGTTTCCCCTTTGTAAAGTACATTATATATTTGATTGAAGAATCTTTTTGTGTGTTTGTTTTTAACTCATTCTTCATAACCTGGCCAATCAAATGAATTCTCTCTTAGTATTTGTGAATAGCGGCTGAATCAAGCAAAACAAAGATGGCAACTCTTGTGGATGTACATGTTTCTGCTGCTATTGATTGTGTTTTAACAGAAATACAGAAAAGTTCCTTTTTGAAAGACGTGTGCATTGGATATACACCAGTACAATTTGGTTAAGCACAAACTAAGGTCACCCAACCAGCTCAACGTGTTTCAGTAAACATCCAACTTTTTTCTGAATGTTTTCACTAGTGGAAGTTGCAGATGGATAATGTGGAAGAGTTAAGCACATATTTATTTGGATTGAGACAGGTTACATTCTTTATTTTTCAGTCAGGTGTGTGAGCAGAAGGGATCCAAAAAAATTGAATAAAAATAAAATATAATAGAACATCTAGTTACTCACTGGCTGTATGTCAATGAAGGCTTGTCTTGTTTCATAAGCGCTTGGACGAAACACTTTGTGACCTTCTTTGTAGTTTGCTGCCTTGAGGAGGACTGGGAAAGCAAGGTCTCCTTGTTCATCTAGTAATAAAAAATAAATCAAAAAGATATATGAGCACTATTCTTTGTAAGAGAAATGGGACAACTATTATAAAATGTCTATGCCCTTTAAGATATGAGTGTACACATTTTAAGTTTTCCAAGCACTTAACAATCCATCCTTGTGATCTGAGAACTGGCTATTTTACTTTTATTTGAAATTGGAACATAGATAGCTTCAAATAAAATAATAATAATAAAATAATAACACATAAAAAACTTCACACCGGCCTTTAAAGACCGAGCAAAAACAGTGATTGTCTCACATTTAGACCCCTTGTGTTTGGTCTCTTCTCCAGAGTATATCGTCACGTTTTTTGTTCTTCTCACTTTCACACTTAATATCGATGCAGGTGTCTAACCTATTGACAGTAAATCGCTGTCAGTAGCCAGTTCCTCAATAACCTTCTCCTTTTTTGCCATCTGAATGATCTTTGTAGAAAAATGTTGATTCCATTTTTCAGTTAGGCTATCAGCAGTATCTGGATGCAACACAGCAAAATCCTGTTCAATCTATTTACTCCCATGTCCTTCTGCTCTGTCGCTGCTCTGCCTTTGTCTTGGGCCAATTTGAGGAATCAAAGAGGAGAGGCCAGTAGAAAAAAACAGTCCTCGTCGATTTTCTCAGCTGTAAACAAAAAAAACAACAACAATGGGATGAACTGATAATAGATCATTACAAATGATAAACTGATACATAAGGCTTTTTTACCCAATTGGCTGGTAAAATAGAAATGTTAAACAAAAGAAAAAACACAAAAACAATAAAATACACATTTGTTTGTCATAGGATCAAATGTATTTTTACTGTCAGAATATTTCACAAACCTTAAATAAAATTGCTGGGTTTCAGATGACGTCGAGGAAACAGCGCGAAATGCAAACGGGGCTGTTTGCAACTCAGCCACGGGATTCCATGTATTTTCCCATAGACGTTAGCATTAGCCTAAAATAAATTAAAGTTAAGAATAATTCTGATAGTATCAGCTGGTACAAACCCACCGACCACATTTAGGAGGTAAGAGCCTCGTTAAAAGACAAAGATTTTTTAAAATAGTAGCGTGTAGTACGTATGTGTAACAGTATTGTACGTGTCTGTTGTGGAGTGTTACTGAAGTGGGAAAGTTGTGAATGTAAGGGCTACACCCCTCTCTAGCGACAACCCAAAATGTCGACATTAAAGTGTAATTGTCGATGTTGCGGCATTAGCATATTTTCTCTCCCATCCCGGTTCTCCGACACCTAACATTTTTTTGTCGATGTAGTGGTGTCGATGTAGTTCTATTGTTCTCAGAAATGCCGCTTCTCCGACAAACTTTTGTGGGTGCTTCTATTAAATAATTATTTAAAAAATATATACATAGCGTTTTCTCGTGACTGTTTACTGATCCAAACATGACGCTAAGTATAAAAAACAGCGCGTTTCTTCTTTCTGTTTATTCTTATTTCCGTTTTGTCAAACTCTGCTTCTAAGGCCCTTGTCCCGGCTTCTGTCCATGGTGCTGAAGTTAAACGCAGGAGATCGATCAATAACTAGATAAATAAGTAAATGGATAGATTGAAAGGATGATGTTTGAATTATTCATACAAAATCCTAAAATATCCTTCTTTTAGAGCCGCAGTCAGGCTGCGCTTTTTACACTCAACAATCTCCGACACGTTGTTGTGCCTTTCACGTTCCAGAGGAAACAATTAAAGTTCCCTACAACAAACTGTCAGAATGTTATAAAAAAACGCCCTTCTATCATCTTTCTGACTCCTTATTCACCGCGCACAGTGCACCCTAGTCCGCTTTGAGAGCAGCCTGCAGCGGCCTCGCCAGCCTCACACTACTGCTCAGGCCCTCTTTTACAAATGTACATATTTAGGCGCTGTGGCATCTAAACCACGAGAGTCTTAAACATTGTCTTTATTCAGGCCTATATTTTAAAACAAAAGTTTGTAAGAGAACGTTGTGAATGTGGTCTGGACTTTTACTGGGGTGAAATGATGTTTAACTTTATCTATTCTGAATATTGTTCATTAAAATGCATTATCATACTGGTTTATATCCACATTTCACACATGAAATTTCTCAGTTACGACTGTAACCTTCATGCATCATACAACGTGAACGATTGGTCTCTTTAATAAAACAATAGTTGTTTTTAAAGCAAGAGACATAAACAACACCATGGCCTACCTTTCTCTTGGTTCTCGTCGTTCCCACGGAGCCTTCACATGACAATGTTCACAAAAATCCATGGTAATAAATCACAAAGTCTTCAAAGTGTAAAACATAATCCATAATCATGTGCAGAGGCTCCTGTCCGTGTGACTCCGCACATCCTTGTGCAGACGTCCCGTTAAAGCGTAGCGTTATGGAGAGGTTTATTACAGTCTGCCAGCTCAAAACCACAACGTATAAGGCCAAAAAACACGGACCTTTGAGGCTGTCTTCCGAGGCGGACTGAGGCGGAGCAGAGCTGCGTGTCCGTGGGATCAGGCGCGTTATGTTTGTCGCAGCAGCAGCAGCTCTGGTTCAGCAGGACGATATGGGCAAAGTCTACAGCTTTATTCAAGTCAGAAAAGCAAAAAATGTTTAGAAAAAAAGTGCTGCCAGTAGATAGAAGAAAAAAGACGCCGTCAATACGCGGAAGCTTGGAAAATAATGTTAATTCCGAAATGAAATTCCGCCCGACTTTGGCTTAAGCGAGCGAGTCCAAGTCCAGACTCGAGATTCAGTCCAAGTCCCGGTCTGAGACCAGGTCTGCACGAACACTCCATTGCTCTGGCCGTTTGGAGTGTTAAAGCAGAGGATAAAGTTTTAAAAGTATTCTGTCTCTACGTCTGTCCAAAAATTACTTCTCTGTCTTACCGGGGCAGCCTGTCAGAAAAGCAACGTGAATGAAGGACGCTTTGTAACCGAGAAATAAAAGTATAATTTTTAGCCTACTTAATGCGACAATAAAGTTGGCCACCACACATAGGCCTATTGGTCATTATGACGTTCACTGTCTGAGTGTGTGTCGGAGGAGCGGCACCAATACATTCGGAGGACAGGGATGTCGTAACAGTGGGATTTAAAAATAAAGACTTTCGGATAACGGCATGTCGATAGAAAGGCCTGTCGACAGAGAGGGCTGACCCCCGAATGTAAGAAGACTCAACAAGAAAGTGGCAGTGCTTCAGATCCATAGTTTATGTTTAGTTAGAATTCTACAGATCTGCCTCAAACAGCCACAGCCAGATTAATAAACAAAAAATAGGGCTCCTCCTTATGTACTGTGTTTCACTCACTGTGCCCATTCAACAGCCCTAATTCTGTGGGTCTGGTTGTGCTAACCTGTCTAATGAGAGACAGTTTTTCTGCGTTTGTATTAAGCTGCTACTCACTCAAGCAAAAACAAGACGACTGTCATTTAGAGCTTCCTTGGATCCTAAGCGTTTGACCCGATCAGAAACAAAATAATTGTAAACTTCAAGTCTTTTGAAGGCTTCATTTGGCTCAGTGTAGAAGGACATCTGCCTCATCGCAGGTAAATCCTTCAGATTGTATGAAAAGTCTGTCTTTTTCAAACTGCAGGGGTCATATCCGACATGTACAGTCATTTTTTCCTGATATCGTGTTTGTGCTGGTCCATTTAAGGCTTTGAAGTACTCTTTGTCGTTCACTGTGCTGTGTTTGAATGGGAGCAAATCACTTCTTGCCCCCAATGTGGAGTTTGCGCGTCCCCGAGGTCACATGAGTGAAACCCAGCAATAATCAACTACAAGAACTTTATAAACGCAATGCTGCAGTGAGTGAGCATTAATGATTCATGTGAAACTTCATTTTAGTCTTAACCAAACAACATTCCCACGTGCATGTTTCAAGTCTTATCGTGAAACTAGAACTATTGGCACAGCCTGAGAAACGGACATTTAACATACCTTCAAATATTGGAACTAGGTCCTCCAGGTTCCATTTTGTTAATGTGTTTTTGTCCATCAGCTGATCTAAAAGGAGACATGAACAGAAAACAACAACAAAAAACAGCTTAGCCATAACAATAATTACATTTATTCATTTCACAGGCCAATATATTTTCATTTTGAAAGAGGCTGCATTTTAGTTCTCTAACTCTCTCATTTAATTGCACAAAAAATATAATAGCACTGTCTTAGTTTGGAGTTTTAAAAGCAGATTTTTGTTCAAATGAGAGGCTGTGTGAAGAGAGGAAAACCGGTAAAGCAGGTTGTTTATTCTCACACAGAGAGCAGAGGGCGCATTATCTTTCTCTTTCTCGCCCAATTCTAAAAATTACAGCTGTGATTCTGTCATGAGCTCACACATAACCGTAAACACTAAATGAGCAAAACGCATGTTTTCATCGTACATATGCGTCAAAAATAAGTCTAAATGTGCTCAGGCTTACGAAAAGCTCACTTATATAATACAAGTGTTTGCTGTTTTGAGGTGCGTACACTAAATAACAGGCATGACTACATATCTTGGCCAGTAAAATTAAGTTCTGCACCGTACACACGAGAGGAGCCTGGCTGTATCATCAGAGGAGTTTGCATGTTTAAATATGTTCTGTGCTTCGGGCTTCTTGAGGCTTTGAGTCAGTAGACCTACGTGGTTCGTTACTTCGTTAATTTGTTATCGAATTAGTTATTATTGTGGCCAAATAAGCTCTGAATAAAAAACACAACGTCCCTTCAAAAACTGGACAGTTTGAGCAGACTGAACTTGACAGGAACAGATCACTTAACTTAACTTAACTTGCTCACTTGTAAATGGCATGTGCCTTACTTTGGCCAAGTTGAATAAAGTTCTTAGCCGCTGGTAGCTAACCATGAGCTAATGCGCTGTCTGCACTGTCGCTCCATTTCCAGGATGCACCATTCCTGCCTTCTTAGAGAGAATGTCTTCATCATCTTTACTTTGACGATTGTTACGAATCATTATATCCTCCAGTATTTCAAGGCAAATTATTTCTAAAAATTTTTCATTTTCTCCTGTTGGGTAACTAGGTAAGTAGGACACTTCACCACGTTTAGTTTTTTTAATATCAAAAGCTGGACTTTTCCCTTGTTTTCTGATCAAGGCATTAACACACACTTCTGGACATCCTCCTTTACGAAGCTCACGTCTGTAATTAGAGAGTTTATATTTCAAGCTGACCTTCCATCCTTTATAGCCAATTGCTGATCTCTTCTTTCATAGACATGGATACTTTTTTACAAGAGCCTCCGCTACTTCACTATTTGTGGCATATAGTTTATGCTTCATTATTTCTTGACTAATCCACCAAGAATATCTTTCTTCAGCTTGGGGTCCGGGTTAAGAAGTTCACCAGAGTTTAAATAGTTGTTCTGCACTCAGCATCAAAAGGAAAAGCAGGAATAGTAAATAAATCTGGCCAAGATGAGCTTGAGGATGACGACTCTGGTGAAGAAAGAATGATTGTACTATCAGAAGAGTCATAAAGCGATGAACTGCTAGACTGCTGATCTGGTGGTTCATAATGTATTGGTGAGCCAAAGGAATCATTCAAAAATGTAACTTTGACTGTGCCTTTGTTTTCAATTTTGTCCATGCATGTTAAGTATACAAACTTTTACTTCTGCTGCAGCAGAAGATTTTCCAGAGAAATATTTTGAGGGGATGGCCTTATCACCGACTGTAACAACACAAGTTTCATCTGATCCACTTGGACCTGTGTCATCTGTTCTCTCTCTTCTGCTCCTCCTGCTAAGGCCCTGACCGAGCCAAACCTCCAACTGCACCTGCTCCTCCTGCTAAGGCCCTGACCGAGTCAAACCTCCAACTGCACCTGCTCCTCCAGCTAAGGCCCTGACCAAGCCAAACCTCCAACTGCACCTGCTCCTCCAGCTAAGGCCCTGACCAAGCCAAACCTCCAACTGCACCTGCTCCTCCAGCTAAGGCCCTGACCAAGCCAAACCTCAAACGGCACCTGCTCCTCCAGCTAAGGCCCTGACCAAGCCAAACCTCCAACTGCACCTGCTCATTTTCTTTCACCGTCATAAACTTTGATTTAGAAAAAGGACGTTATTTAAAAAGTTTCTCGTCAAATGGTGAATGAAAACAAGAAATTTTAAATGCCTATAAAAAGAGAACGGAATAATGGGGAATAACAATTTTTCTTTTTAAATGAAAGTAGACACTTGTAGGTCTCATTTGGTGTATAACATGTCATGATTCCAGTTGCATAAGGTTTTTTGTGGAGCTGTAAATATTGCTTAAAATGAGCAAAAATGCCTGGCAGGGAAGGAGGGTCAAAGTGAGAATAGGGCTGGCAGTGAATAAGTTTAATACATGTTTGCACAGATCTAAGCTTAAGAACGATCTTTTGTGCAGAAAATAACTGGAGTTTTTTGTAATTTGTGAAGGAAATTATGGTACTGTCAAAAATTGGCAACCTTTGTGATCAATAGATCAAAAAAGGTTTCTTAAAAGCCAAAATCACAAATACATAACACTACTAACTAATCATTTAAAGAAGAAATATCATTTCTATTCTTGGTTCTTTTTTCTTGTACAAAAGATCTTCTGCTTTAGACATTTTACAGTTCAGAGTCTCATTTTGGGCTATATCAAAATATCAAATAGCAATATAACCAGTATTGTAATCACAATTAGATTTACAGTGTGTGTTTTAATGAAGCTGACAAGCAACTAAAACACATACAGTATTTTGAACATTTTAAAACAGATATTAACTAAATGATCAATCACGTATTTTGTGTGTGAGGAAAATTATGGCATTTAAAAAAAATTGTGCCTTTGCAATTTGTTAATTAAGTCTAATAAAATTGAAATATCGGTTCAGTTTTGATAACGTGCAACCCTAGTATTTTTTTAAACCACACTTTTTTTTTTTTAGATTTGGATCATGTAAGATTTTAAGAGAATTCATCAAAATATCAACTAAATGCAAATATGACGCCGTAAAAGCTCAAAAAGTAGGCCTATACAGTATTTTGCTTTAAATGTACTTAAAGAAAACCAAATAAATCATGTTTTATTCATCAAATTGGAAGTTATGTGAGATTAAGGCATCACTGCAAGAAATAAAGTGACATGACTGACAATGCAGTAGTGAAATACATATACTCTGTCATTCTGTGGGATATTACAGGTAAAAGGAATAAAATGACTGTGTAAAAAGTAGAAAGATTCTCTTCTAGGACAGTGGCTCTCAAACTTCTCACACCAAGTACCACCTTATACGAAACTATTCCTTCGCTAATTAAACTTCCTCGGTTTGTGAGAGAGACGAGGTGTACGGGCACGCACAGCAGTCATCCACATGCACAGGGAAACAGAAAAGTGCAGCGGGATAAAGCGCGAGCACAGAGACGGTAGTCAACACCATGTGAAGCTTATTTCATAAAGGCTGATTTAGACTTCCCCGTTGGGTGAAGTCCAGGCAAGGGCTGCCATTGGAGCTTCTCTTCTGAATTAATCAGGTTCCAGGTGCGTCTAGTCAGTTGCACCAATCACAATCAGATCACAGATCAGCTGTGCGTTTTGACGCTATGTGACTTTTGCACGTAGGAGCACGAGAACAGCACGAACACGGCGCAACTGTTGTTGCAAGCTTTCTGATTGGCTACCAGAAGCCCTGGAGAAAAACAAGAGACAGAAGATCCAATGGCAGCCCCTGCGAGGACTTCAACCAACGGAGAAGCTTAAATCAGCCTTTTAACTGACACATCCGCGAGGACCGCAAGGGTCAGCACGGTGGAACTACGTAATTTTGGCAGACACACCCCCTCAAGGTTTTCCGCGTCGGCGTCAGAGAAAAATCAATGGCAGTTCCCTTACTGTCCTCTACAAGCAGCCGCTTGAAACACACAAACTATAAACACTGTCAGCATCTGCTCCGCTCTAGTCCATGCGTCTCATTCCGTGACTTATATAAAAATATTTACATTTCAGCGATCTGTCATATGCACTTTAAATAAACTAAAATGTGTGCCTGAAGGAATGCTGTAGTCTTTGTCAATAAGATACAGTGACGTTGAAACAAATGTTTGTGGCTAGTTAAATTCATGAAGTACATCAAGTACAAGCAGTAGTAAACAAACCAGAGACGCACCATGTCAAGTGTTGCTGCCGAAAATAGGCTTCTTTTGTAAAACTCGGGCTTGTACATGTCAAGCCATGTGTCCACGTCTTCAGCTGTTGTCAATTATATATGCAAATTAAGTAGTTCTCGGTCTTTGGATCACTGTTGAGTTGGAAGGATTAAGAAATGGGTGGAGCCAGCGCATTGCGAACCACGCCCAGTCAGACCAAGCACAGTCACGCCGACTGGGCGTGGTCTGAAGTAACACATTTGCGTTTAAAGAAACGGAACCAAAGCGAGAAGAGCTTCAATATAGCCTGTCGAACTAAAATTACAGGGTTTGCGCAGGGTCTTAAAAAGTATTCAAAGTCGATAAGTTAAATGAGTTGAAATGATAATTATTAATTTTCAAAGCTTAAGTTTTATTAGAAAACACTTTAGACTATAAACTATTTACCACTGTTTTCTGCAGAACGAATTATTTTATTTGAACCCCTTCTCATGCGGGCCTTTTTTACCTCACACGTCTGACTAAAATCGGTAAAAATTCAAACTAAAACTGTTCCTGAACCCTTTGGAGCACAGGCAAATGGCTGGGGTTTTTTAAAGCTGTATCCCTGTAGTTTTTGCTTCTGATGTCCAACAGGCTCTCATCAGAAGTGAGAACTTTCTCCAAGCAAAAGAAAAACAAAATCTAAATTCCGCCTAAATTTTTTTTGGTAGATATAAGGATTGTCATAGCTGGTGTTGAGCTGAGACATAAATGACACTAGATTTGGCATATTTGGGGTTTTGACAATTCCTCTGTAAAAGCTGAAGGCAATTGAGGTAAAAATGAGTTTTAGGGACCCAAAATTACTCAAAAAAATTTAGGCGGAGCCAATACAAAAGTCCTATTAAAATTTTTGAATTTTTTGAGGACTTTTTTTTATTTGGAGGCTTAGAGCTGAAATCTGAGTCTGGATCATCCCAGAATGGCTGATTTTGCTCTAAATAAAAGGGATTCAATGGGATTTTTATATTTAACCTTTCCAGGTGCTTCATAGTATGCTTTTTTCAGACACTCAACAAAATTGAATTTTTAAAGAAAAAGTGGGAGGGCCCTTCGAAGGGCCTTAATATTTTAATTGAAAATATATTTTATGTTGGCTATTAGGTAGTCAATTTTTCTCCACTCCATCTGTCTCCCCTCCTCTTCTTTTGTCGTCTTCTCTTGCACTTTCACTCCCCCTCTTCTCTCCATTCCCCTTTCTCCTTTTGCTTTTCCTCTTTCTCCTCTCCCCCTCTCTCCTTTCTTTCTAGTTGCTTTTGCTCATAACCACATAAGTGTATGTTGTGTGTTGTATTTGGTGGTCTAATGTCAAATGTCTAAATCACTATATGTAACTGTTTTACAGAATGACCTTCTGAAGTCCAGGAACAGTTCTTTCGTTGAGGACCATTGAAACATAAAAGTACAAGCACAATATGAAATCATGTCTTGGAGATATTTTTGATACTAAAAATTGCTGAAGCTATGGTCACAATGACAATACGAATAAATTGTTCGTACGAATCTCATAGGTTGTACGAAATTTGGACTTTGTATGATGATTGTGGAGGAAAGTCTTTTTACAATGTGTTATTGTAATTTGATTTTAATCATGATATCTTTCCATTTTTCCACACAAAGTATATTTGTCACTCCAAGTGCCACCAGATCGAGCTATGGCCTAATTTAGAGCTTCTAATGATATAAAATGAAAACGTTGCCCAAAATGTATTCAAATTTGTAATAATACAAATATTCAAACTGCAGATGACTTTCTAATACCATCATAGGAAGCTGGAGTACCACCAGTGATACTACGAGTAGGGTCGGACTGCAGCTAGGGCGTTCCTGATAAGGCTCGAGAACCCAAACCCTTTACCCCTTTCCTAAACTTACCCATTCCCTTAAACTTAATCACGGTCCCTCCAAATCCGACTGTCTAGCGCTAACTTCAATGGAGGCGTTCCCATTTTGAACTGGAACACCCTTTTTAGCTGCAGCTGGATGATATTGGATTCTACAGTACTACAGTTTGAGAGACACTAAATAATCCAATATACATATAAGAGTATAGTATTTCTGAGTTTAGCACCAACGCTACACCCGGTCACTAATGTACAGTAGTCCAAGTTTCCTTTATCTGCATGAATAATTGCACGTGACATAATATACAACTTACCAGAGGTGTTTAGTTGCATAGTCAGGTTTTCCAGGAGTCTTCTTTTGTATTTGACGTACTTTTCCCTTGTTATAAAAACAATCATAAAATTCAAACAAATTTTTGTTCTGTTGTCCTTCAAATTCGTATTTTTCTTTTCTTTGTTTAATGTGTCCTCCTCATCTTCCCCTGAATCCTCCTCGTCACTTTGGTCCGGTGGCTCAGCTTCAGCTGTTTCTTCTTCCTGTTCACTCCTCCTCCTTGGTTGCACCTGTCTTTTCTCTGTAAACTTTTTTTTTCGCTTTGGGACCCATTTTGACTCACAAAAATCAGCTCTGACTTCGTGATCTGCTAACCACTGTATTTTGATTGTAACAACAACTTACTACTGTTGCAAGTGAGCCGCAGCCGCGTTTGTATTTCTTACGACAGACAAATTACGGCTATTTTGCGACATATATAAGGTCAGAGTAAGGTCACCGGATATCTGATACAGATTTCTGACCCACGATCGCCGTGTGTTGTTGCGCGATTGTCCACAAGGCCTCAATAAGGCACTTGTAAGAACAGGGCATTCGTAGACTCATCATAGAAAATCTTTGACAAGTAAGTTAGTGATCTTTATTTTGTATAGCGCATTTCACAGAGTGCCTCACAGTGAGATGAACCCCTCACTCTGTGACAGTAAGCTGCCCTGAGAAAGGCACCGACGTGTGCGGGGATCGAGCCTGCGACCTATCCGCTCTGCTACCTACGAACTTACGAATGGGCTGCGAGCACTGTTATTTCATAATAATAATAACGCCTCAAGAATGACGTAGGAAATTAGCAAAAAATCGTTCGCAGAGAGGTCGTAGCAGGTCAAACGGGTCATTGTGACCATAGCTTTACTGGGGCATTGTTTTAGTCATAGTATATATGCCAAAGAAACTCCTCTTCCTTGAATTTTTGATACGTCATTGCACATAAGAGTCATTTATTGTGTTAAAAATACACTTATCATGTTTACATACACAAGAATCAATAGCAGTAGTTTTGACTGGACTCAAACGTCAGCAGAATATATTTCGGATGAAGCTGTAGTTGTAGAACAGGGGTCCCCAACCACTGGTCCGGGGCCCAAAACCGGTCCGCGAGCCATCTGCTACCGGGCCCCAGAGGATCTTTTAAAATGTATTTTATAGTTTATCACTGTTTCCTTGTGCTTTACTATGAACATATTGTGCCATTTAACCAAATAAACTGCAAATTAAAGCAATAGGAGCTAAAAATATGCACCATAAGCATTTTGCGTAGTTGTTATTAGCGCTACCCAACCTCAACTGGCCCCCAGAAAAAGAAAATTGTGACTGTACCGGTCCTTGCAAGAAAAAAGGTTGGGGACCACTGTTGTAGAACCTGTAGGTGACGGCGAACATTCTCTTGAGCCGGAAAGTTAATCAAACAGTACTGAAGATACAGTTATTATTGACACAAGTATTGCAGATGGGCGCCTCCAGGCAGAGCTGCAGGACTTTTCTGGTTGGTGTAAGGAAAATTACATGGATTTAAACCTTAAAACTTTGGGTCGTGCACCTGTTGACCTTCCATCACTTCAATTAGATAGACAAGTAATAGAAAGGGTAGATGAGTACAAGTATTAGGGACACTCATTTGTCACAAAATGACATTTAAAAGCAACTTGGATAAAATTTTCAAGAAAGCTTCCTCCGAAGCTGAAAAGGCTGCAAGGTGAACAGATCAATTCCCTTTTTTTTTTTTTTTTTTTTTTTTTTTTTTTATAACAGCTTTATCTTGTCCACTCTAACCTTCAGCATCCTGGCCTGGTTTGGTTCTATGAGTGAGATGACTAAGAGTCCCCTACAAAAGATCATTTTTAATGCCAGTGTTTGGAACAGTTTTCCAAACACTGGCACTAAGAAGGCTTCTCTTATCTGCTCAGACTCCACTCACAGCCCTCATGATCAGTACAGACTGCTCCTATCTGGAAGAAGGTTTGCCTCCCTTGTCTTAAAAAACAAATGGGCAATGTCTTCCTTTGTGCCAACATCTACTGTATTAGACTTTTAAATAAGCAATGATTTTACTAATCATCTTTGGTTTGATTTCTTTGTCTTAACTTTGTTTTCCTTTATTTTATTATTTTTTAATAGTATTTGTATGTTTTTACGTGTGTTTGGGTTGTGTGTTTGTGAGTGTCTGACCACAAGTGAAGTTCCCTAATGGGAAAAATAAAGTTCTTTGAATTTGAATAAGTTCTTTGAAGATATTGAAATAGAAGATGTGTGAATTAAAATGCAAGTTGGGGAAGACTGTTTCTGATATTTCTGAGAGGGCTTGTCAAGACATTTGACTGATCTTAGAGAAATTTTTCTTCTATCAAAGGCCCATAATGAAAGATGTTGTGAAAACACTACAAAAGCATTGTAGTGTTCTGGATGATTTGGTTGGTTCTGTACAGAATGCCAATTGCCTTTATTGAAACCACAGATGAAGGTGAATGGCTATCAACTGTCAAATGAAGAAAAAAATATATTGAAAACAATTTCCCAGTAGTCAAGCGCCAGTTCAATATGTGTTGGAGCAAGAAAGGACAGCAGTTTACATTCCAATTCCTGAGATGATTCAAGAAATATTCAAGCATACCGATGTGGGCTATAAGAGAATCCTCTGTTGTCGTCTTCTGAGTTTACACTTCATTAATACTGTACCTTGAAGATTTGGAAATTACAAATCCACTTGGAACATCCAAGAAATCCACAATTAAGTGTGGTATATTGGGTTTTTGCTGACTTACCTGTCAAATATAGATCAGCTCCTCATGTCATTCTTCTAGGCGCACTTTGTAAAGTGACAGATGTTCAGCAGTGTGGCTTTCAAAAGGCTTTAAGACCTTTGTTTGAAGGATCTTAGCACTTTGGAAAAAGATGGTGTCTTTATTGAGAAGCTTGCCATGACTTTCGAGGCACTGTTTCATGTGTTGTGTCTGATAATCTAGCAGCTCATTGTTCAGCTGGATTTGTGCAGTGTTTCAGCTCTGGGTATGTTTGCAGATTCTGTAAAGCAACACGCAATGAGATTCAGTGACTTGATGGTGAATTCAAGAACAAGAAACAGTCATGACTCTGATGTGCAAGCAGTCATTCACGGCAATCTACCAAATTTGTTTGGTTGGAGGAAAGACTGTATATTATAAAGCGTTTTCTTCTATATCAGACAAGTATCGGTAAGAGATGGTTTATTACCTGACTAGCTTCGACGGGTCACTTCCATCTTCGTCAGAGACGTCGCACGTCGCCTAGGTGACGTGTCTTATCAGCTGCTGTTCCAGGCGTGGCCAGCCCAGCGGACCGTAAGGTCTACCGGGCTGACCACGCCCCCCGCCGCTCGGTGGTCGCTGGAGAGGCTGCTTCATGTACAGGAGCTCCTCGTCTCAATTCAAAGTACGTGGGCCTCGCTTTCTGATTCTATTGCCTCTTTGATCCATTGTTTGTATTTGTTGGTTTCTTGATTGATAATCCGTGCATTGTCCCAGTCCATTATGTGGTAATTACGTTTACAGTGGTCTGATATTGCCGACTTCAAATTGTCCTGTTGCGTCCTCTGTCGTTCGGCTCTTGTTAAGCGTCCTGTTGTTTCTTTCTCGCATTCTTTTTTGTGCTCATTTTTTCTGATGTTAAAAGCTCTCCCTGTTTCCCCGATGTATGATTTTTCACATGATTTGCATGGTATTTCGTATATTACGTTGCATTTGTATTCTGGTTTTATCTTGTCCTTGGGGTGTACTAACAGCTGTCTAAGGTTTCTGAATGGTTTTACGGTTGTGCCAATGTTGTGTTTTCTCATTGCCCTTTGAATACGTCACTCTATATGGTAGAGTGACAGTGTCTCTGCTCTGATCTGACGTGCGACGCCTCTGACAAAGACGGAAGTGACCCGTCGAAACTAGTCAGGTAATAAACCATCTCTTACCGATACTTGTCTGATATAGAAGAAAACGCTTCATAAATACTTTAAGAAGACATGATGAACATCCCTAACCTAAGACTGTATATTGCATGAGGCCTTGGATCATTTCTACCCCATTAATGGCTTTCCACCTGATGCCTTGCATGAACTTTGGAAGGTGTGGTGTTAGCATTGTGTATTAACAGAATGATTCGTCCAAAGTATTTCACTCTTGATTATTTGAACAAGCTAATAGAATCATTTCCCTGTCAGTGTTCAGATATTACTGACAAGCCATGACCAATCTCAAAATCCTTCATTTTCAAAAGAAACATAGGCGGCAATGGCCATGAAAACAATGCATTTTTGAGACTACTACCACTAATGATTGGCAATGTAGTTCCAGAAAAAGATGGAGCTTGGGGAGTGTTGATGGATTTAAAGGAGATTGTGGAGCTTGTTTTGTCTCCAGTCTTTGATGAAGAGTTGCTACAATATTTGCAAAGCAAAATAATGGTTCATCGTCAAATATTTCAAGAAACTTTTCCAGAGTTTCCACTGCTCCCAAAGCACCACTACAGTGAGCCAGCCCTACCCTTATCTCATACATTGTTTTGGACCACTTGTGCATTTGTGGACCATGAGGTTCGAGGGGAAGCACCGTTTTTTTCCAAATGTGCAGTTAATGATGCACAGAACTTCAAAAATGTGCTCAAAACTCTAACAACAAAACATCAGCACATGATGGCATATTACCTCAGTGCCCCTTCGTTTTTCAAGCCACTCTAACAAACTTCAAATGTTACATCAGCAAATGTGTTACAGCTTCCTGAAGAGGCTAGACATCATGTGACACAGATTACTGATGCTAAGCATATTTATGTAACATCAAAGGTTTTACTTGATGGAACCCAGTATAGGTCTGGGATGTTTATGTCAGTGGGTCAGGGAGGAGGACTTCTTAGGTTTGGGAAAAACTGAGCAAATTTGTTGGTGAATAACAATATTACATTTCTTTGCAATGATCACAAATCACATTACATTGAGCATTTGAGGTCATTTCAGTTGTTGCCAGGAAGTACTGCAGTTCACAGCTTTACTGGTCTCAATGATTTACTGGTCTCAATGATAACTTGCCACTGTGTGCTTATTTTGTTCATGGTAAACTTTTGTTGATCCCCAAACATTTTATACTTTCTCGGAATAAAAAAATCTCAACATACATTTTATTCTTGTTTATACTGTACTTGAACATACTCATCCAAATTGTATTCAATTCAAAATGTTAATACAACTATTGCAAAACAACAACAACATTGTCTCTTGTTTGCCAAATTGCCATATGAGAATGGTTATTGGTAATAATAGTTTTTGTATTTGACTTTGTTGAAACTAGTAGTGGGAATGTTCTTTTAAAGATGGAACATCATTTATATTGTTTAGTTAAAAAAACGACACAAAGATAATTTGCACTGAAAATGAAGTGATGTGGGCTTTTAAATAGACGAGCAGAATTCATACAAATAATTCAAAGTGCTTTATAAAACTGGAACATAAGGGTATAAAAGGAGATTGTTGCACTTACAATAGAAACATGTCTATCTTAATATCTTAAAGTTGGTAACTAACTTTTTAGTTGTAAATGTGTGAACTTTTTGTTTTTCACCCAAAATGTGTAAGTGCAGGACTGTGGAGAAAATGAGACCACTGTACTGTCAGAAATGAATAAAATAAGAATTTCAGTGCTTGTAAAAAAGTTTATAAGCTGTAATTGTAGCCAAAATGAATACATGTCAATTTTATAAGGATTTATGAGAGGAAGTTGTCAGATTTAAATCAAATTATGTCTGCAATGTGAAAATCAGCTGCTCCATCTTTACGCGAATAAGTGCTTAAATTACTTACTAAATTTGGGTTTTAGTGTTTTACAATAAGATGTGTTCAAAGTGTTTCAAGGCCTTTGTCTTAGAAAATGCTTTTTTAATTGGTAATCTCTTTTTCAAGACAAAATAATACTAAAAATATAATACTACTTTATTGTAAGGACAATTTTTTACTTAAGATAAGTTTTGTTGTGTGTTGACAAATGTAATAAATAAATTGCAAGTAATACATTTGAAGAGAAGTTTTAATGTTTTTTTGGACTACCTGAATATCATCCAAACATCACTGAGATTGCTCATTCCTAGTTGACACATATGTAGTGATATTTAGTGTGTTTAAATTGAGTTGTCCATCTCATAACCCACTCAAAAATCTGGCCACTGATGAATCTGAATTGCCCTGTTCTGAGGATTAGCTTCAGTATTGGAATTTTCAAAAAGATCTATTTTAATCAAAACGTCTATGAATTTACCAGTAAGATGATGCACTTAAGGTCAGAATTCAAACAAAGGGGAAAAATTAGCATTTTTATTGATGTTTTTGTCTTTATTTCTATCACGCTGCGGAACATGAATGCAATACCATTTCCATTAGACAAGTCGGTGACACTGAAACCGGAACAATTTATTATTTGTGCTGTGTAAAGCAGGAACTGCCTGTAAACTTGTACTAAATAATTCATATTCCTTTCAATGTCTTGTGTAGGTATCCAAATGCAATATGCTGATGTATCTATATATCTATTTTTCAGCTTCCTTCTAGTCATGTCTGCCACACCAAAGTATGTTCTCAGAGTGTTTATTACTCCAGAAATTCCAGTAAAGTTGGACATGTGCTCCCAGGTTAGATTATGAATTTTCCCTGCATTTTGAAAATCCTGATTTTGATGGACACCTTTGTTGCCTCGTGGACATGTGCAAGTTTCAGACACAGACAGGTTAGAGAGGAAATATTAATATTTCTGTAATTTTCTTACCTTAATAGTAAGAAGTTGAGCATGAAATTTAAGGTGTTTTTGAATGAACATTTTTACTCTTTGAAAGGGCTCTTTTATTGACTCGGTTCAAATACTGATATTCACTAGAACTAATATTAAATTGGTAAATATAGTCTTGTTATAAGTACAATAAACTTACAAATATCCAGTTAAATTTAAAAAACTATTTTTTTATTTAACTAATAGATATAATTTGATACACTTTTAAGTTATAAGTATGACGAACTTTAAATGAATGAAACTTGTACATTGCAAGTGGAGTAAATTTGAAGTGATAGAGTTGCAAGAAATGTATTCTTTAAGTTTGCTTAACTGACTAACTGAGCCCTGTACTACGAAGCTAGATTTGGGGTTTAGTGAGGTAAGTTCGAGGTTAAACCTGGTCTGGTCCTACGAAACTGGATCACGTCCTATCGGGGTTGATTTCTATGGTAACATGCGGCAAACTCATAACCTGCTCCGGACCAGGATAAGTTCCCGAATAAGTTAAAAAGACGAGGCGCTGGCCAATCAGAGACGAGAATTAAGCCGTTTGTGAAGAGGGAGAGAGAGAGAGACGGCCGCGGAGAAATGAGGAAATGTGAAAGTTACAGCGTTTTCTTTTATATCAATGCGATGCGCACTTAACCTATTTATTAAGAGGAGGATGAGATCTTAACAGTGACTGAATAATCTCGTTTAATCTGTGATGATTAATACATTCTTTCATTGTCAAGAAATAATGAATGACTGCACTTTGTGCACATTGGGCTGTGGATTTTTACGCATCAGTTTGACTCAGATAAAGGACACAGCTCATTCAGACTAAACGGTCGATCTATTAAATGTTTGTGATGTTTGCACATTTGTGTTTTAGTCTGTTATATCGATGCAGGACATTTAAATGAACTCTGTAGCCTACCTTCTGTGTCTGTGATTGGCTGATTAAGCACAGACTTCATTTGAAGTTGCAGCGCGTTTCCTTCTTAGATTTTAACACGTATATTTTGCTTCATGATTGACGTTTCCTCATGTTTGAAGTCCGCAACTCGGTTGTTCTGATTGGTCAGTTTGTGTTAACCCCGCCTCTGCTCCGTGAACACGCACACCGTGGTAAAGTTAGCCGCAAATTCCCACATTCGCGCTTCCGCAGTTAATAGCTCATAATCCAAACATTCTCAGCGCATCCAAACTGTACCTGTAACATCCCCGGGATGAGGACAATCCACTACAAACATTGTTTAAGACAGACGTGCGGTAGTGTGACCGAAAAATGACTGAATGTCTTGAATCTGCAGATGGTGAAGCAGCGGATGCTTAGGGACCGTCTCAAAAGTGCACTGTTGAATTGGAAAAATTATTTTAGATAATTCATAACCAGGATGTTAATCTAATTATGTCACTGTTTTGGATTTGTCTAATATTGTTGCATTCTAGAAGGATTATATTAGCCTACTGTAGTGTATAAAATGGTTTAAGAAGGTTATACTTCTTTGTTTATTGTTTGACAGAATAACATTTGCAGAATTAGGTGTAAGAAAATTACAAATAATTTGACACAAATTGTTTCTCCTTTTTATCAGAATGAAACCATTTTAATTTTCTTGCAAGTGCCTTTTTGTGAAAATAAAAAAAGTATAATTGTTCTGTAGAGAATATCGCACATCACACATCTTCATTTACTCATCTACCATTCACCTGCTATAATTATTATTTCTGTCTTTTCTTATTTGGATTATATTATTCATTGTCTACAATATATTATGCTCTATTTGGCTTAATAGCTCCAATATTGTTGAGTGTAGAATACTCAGAATGTCTAAAACATATCTCTCCTTTCACCCTTGACCTACTACAACTTTCGTTTGGGTCATTTAGCACATTTCATAACATTATTACAACATTTTCTATCATATTTGGTTTAATAGCTCCAATATTGTTGAGTGTAGAATACTCAGAATGTCTAAAACATATCTCTCCTTTCACCCTTGACCTACTACAACTTTTGTTTTGGCCATTTAGCTCATTTCATAACATTATTACACTTAAACAACAATGTTAGGAATTTCTTTTTGACCATATTTGGCAACAATTTTGCAAATCCCTTTGGTTTTAAGTAAATCAAAAACAGTCCTCCTTACAGGCACAGAACAGTTTATTTGTCAACATTTCATGTCACATACAAACTTTCACCTAACCGTTTCACAGGCATTTTCAATTTGATCATGACTTTTAGACAAAGAGGGAGTTATGTCCATTTCCAACTCCAAGCACCAAGTGCAAGCGAAGGTCCTCTATGGTTAGCAGCATCAAAAAAACTCCAGATGCCTAGAAAAAAAAAGGTACATTTTCATTTGTCAGAGACAGGCAAATACCTTCAAAGCAAGCAGATAAATATATTATTAAATGAAAATTACAAAGCCAAATCTGGCAAACAATAACTTCACAACAGACGAAGTAACTACTGAAAAAAGGTGATTGTTGTCTTCAGTGATTAGCTCTCATGGATTACCGTTACTTTCTCAAGTAGTCAAGAATGAAAGCAATTAATCCATCAAGCAAAGTTAAAATAATTTTAGTCAAGTGCATGTTTTGAGACTTACCAAAAGAATATCACAAAATCTGTGGCAATGTCTAATGATCAGCTTAAAATAGGATCATTGAGCAAAAAAAACCCACATTTATTGAATTTAAACAACTAAAAATCAACCAGTTATGTGACATAATCTTCACACAAATTATCTAGTCCATAGTGTAGGTAAGTAGTATCTGTAAAACAAAGCATGAATTAAATTATTACAGCAGCACTAAAGCAAATGATATTAAACAGAGAGACATACTTCTCAGGAGCAGAAGGTGCAATACCAGATGGCATCACCGGCTGGTGTTGTTTCTTGTGTCATTCCTAAACAATTTAGGTGATACCATCTTTTGCAGTTGTCACATTGAATCTAATAAAAGCAAATCAAACAAATGCAGTTTATAAACTAACAAACAATGTTAACATGCAGGAAAGTATTAAGCTTTTACCCAGTCCTCTTTTATTTTTTTTTATAAGGTTTTTCTCCACAGAAGCTGCAGAAACCACTCCTAGGAACTGAAAAATAGCAGAATGAAGCAAGCAATCAGTAACCCTTATGAACCCTTATGACATCTTAGCAATACTGACCAAATTTGAAGTGGGAGTTTCTCAGAGAAAATTAGATGATCGATTCAAACTTTTTGTTTGACATAATTGACAAAAAAACACTTTAAATAGTGTAGGGATTTTCCCAAAATTAAAACATGCAGATTAGTTTTTACTCTACTGTTTTGAAGACTCCAGCAATAGAAGATACATTACAAAAATGTATTTTTTGCGTAAATTTTGCTATTCTACAGCATGTCTTCTGGAGGAGGTGGTGGCATTTCAGTATAGACTATAAAACTGTTATGGAAGTTCAGCGAGCAAAAAAGTAATAATGGTAATAAATAAAAAGAAGCTTAAATCGGCTAAAAAATAAAATACAACAATACCAAAAAAATTCCCCCCCCAAAAAAAAATTCTTATTTTCAGTATGTCCGAGACTGTAACAAAAAGTGTAGAGGTATTAGATCCCCACCTTTGTAAGGTTGTGTTTGATGTCACACTAAAAAGAAACCTTGCAAAATAAAAAATGTTAGCAAGACAAGTTGGAAAAAATATGTTCTCACAATCATCACAAAAAGTAAAGCCAACATTCATCCAAAATTCTAGAGCACATGTGACAATTTTGTCTGGTCTCAAGGTTTAATGAGACATTACCTGAGGCATCCAGAATTTCTGCCGCCATGTCCGATCTCAATTTAGTGACACCTTGCCTTGAAGCATTTATATTTATGCAATTAGGCAATCCAGGAAAGGCCTCAATGGCCATTTTTGCCATCTACAGTGTAAAAGGTTATCAAGGTTATCATCAGGATTGTCAGTTAAAATGCAGATTTTTTCTATGAAATAGCCATACCTGCATAACAAAGAGCCCGCAACTTGTGGCATCTTCCTGGCATGTGTGGGCAATACAGCCAGGTTGCCACTTTATCTTCACCCAGTCTTCTTTCCCGAGCCTGTTTCGCCTCATCTTGAAGTATTCTCTACATTTTAAAGGGAAAACACAATCAGCCCGATCTTGCCCCTTTGTCTTAGCCGGTCTTAGCCTTGGTCTTAGTATTCCTCTGTTGGCCACTAGTGGCTCTCTCCAAGCTCTATACACTGTCAGTATAGAAGGTCTGGCTCCAGCCAGATGTGAGGGTGCAGTTTTTTTCATTGAACCTGACACATGCTCACGCCTGTGACAAGTGAGCAGCTGCTTTAGGATTACAGGCAAAAGAGAACTGTAGCAGCAGCTTCCAGTTTGGAAAAAAACTGTAATAATATAAATTTATTTGGTGAAAGTCTATGTACTTGACAGACTTTAACAACTTTGTCTAAAAAATGTATCTTTTCTTTTACATAAAGCTTGTTGACTTAATAAAAAAGATAATCAGATGTGAGAGTGAACATGGGTCAGTGTGAATGCTATGGAAAGGCCAAAGAGGTCATCATGTATTTTTTAAACCATTTTTTATGTGTCAACACGTTAAAAAATGTTGGCCCTCATTTTTAGACAAAGTTGATCAAGTCTGTCAAGTAAATAGACTTTCACCAAATAGATTTCTATATTGCAGGTTTTTTTTCAAACTGAAGCTGCTGCTACAGTTCTCTTTTGCCTGTAATCCTAAAGCAGCTGCTCACTTGTCACAGGCGTGAGCATGTGTCAGGTTCAATGAAAAAAACTGCACCCCCTCACATCTGGCTGGAGCCAGACCTTCTACACTGACAGTGTATAGAGCTTGAAGAGAGCCACTAGTGGCCAACAGAGGAATACTTAAGACCAAGGCTAAGACCGGCTAAGACAAAGGGGCAAGATCGGGCTGATAGTGTCTCTGACATAGAAAATATCGCATGGTCCAGTGTCATTTTTTCTTGTGATTTGTTGAGAGGGTCCAAGAACAAAACATTGGCCAGAGAGAGCATGAAGATACTGGATAGAAAAAAACATTTCAAAACACTTCAATGCAGATTTGAAGTACATTTTTGGTGTAATTATTTACAGTTGACACATACCACAAATTTCCAGTGCACCTGACGATTCATAAAAACCAAATGGCTCCATCAAATTCTGAAAATTTCACCTAAAACACACCATGCATTCACACTGATAGAAAACCTTGACATCCTAAAGCAAACTTTGTGCCTTTGCGCAATAAGAAATATATGTCTTCTTTACAAAAATTGGCCTTTGGTTTGTTATCTCTAGGTTGTCTGTCAAAGTGACAAAATCTTTATAGTGTGATTTAAATCAGACTTACTTTTCCGCAACCCCTGCCTGGCCATCTGTTCCCTTGTCCCATCCAAAATCAATCCCAAGCTGTAATGGTTGATCTGTAAAAGTTTCGAGTTGTGTGATTTAGCACTGCCCGGATGTAGCACTCCATCACCTGTGGCATATGTGTTAGATTAAGTTAGACAGCCAACATCATTCAGATTTTTTTGTACAAGTTATTTCAAGTTTGCCTTAACTTTGCCCTTGGACCAAACAAGACCTATGACAAAAATACTTTAAGTGCTCATTTTATTTCACATACCTCGCCAATCAGTAATTCATGTGGCTAAGGCTTAGGAAATCTTTATGCCTTAAAGGAAAACTGACATCTTCAGATGTATTTTCCACCACCGCCACAACTATCTCTGTGGCTTTATGAGACCACAAATCTTGAACCTTTGTGAACAAAACACAATATTCAGTATTCCTTTTTCACTTTTTTGAAAAAGGATGATTCATGTATAGATATGAAGTTAATGTAACTTATAAGAGATCCTCTATAAACAATCAGAATAAAGAATTAGAATATGCAAAGCTGATAATTGCTTATTAAAACTTCTTTTAGGAACTGAAACACAATTTCATCTTTAGTTCAACAAATGTCAAATTGCTTTATACACTTGCCTCTTGTGTTGTAATCAGGCCTGTTCCCTGGTGAGAGGGTGCAGAGGCTGCGGCTGTTCCCTGGTGAGAAGGTGCAGAGGCTGCGGCTGTTCCCTGGTGAGAAGGTGCAGAGGCTGCGGCTGTTCCCTGGTGAGAAGGTGCAGAGGCTGCGGCTGTTCCCTGGTGAGAAGGTGCAGAGGCTGCGGCTGTTCCCTGGTGAGAGGTTGCGGTGACCAGATGAGAGGTTCCAGTGACCAGACTAGAGACTCCAGGGGCTGCGGTAACTGGGTGAGAGGCTCCAGTGACCAGACCAGAGACTCCAGGGGCTGCGGTGAATTGGTGAGAGGCTCCAGTGACCAGACCAGAGGTTCCAGTGACCAGACCAGACGTTCCAGTGACCAGACTAGAGACTCCAGGGGCTGCGGTAACTGGGTGAGAGGCTCCAGTGACCAGACCAGAGGCTCCAGGGGCTGCGGTAACCAGGTGAGAGGCTCTAGAGACCAGACCAGAGGCTCCAGGGGCTGCGGTAACCAGGTGAGAGGCTCCAGTGACCTGACCAGAGGCTCCAGGGGCTGCGGTAACCAGGTGAGAGGCTCTAGAGACCAGACCAGAGGCTCCAGGGGCTGCGGTGACCAGATGAGAAGCCCCAGAGACCACACCAGAGGCTCCAGAGACCACACCAGAGGCTCCAGAGACCACACCAGAGGCTCCAGAGTGACCAGGCGAGACACTCCAGGGGCTGCGGTGA
>JBBPFD010000703.1:20884-66126 GCA_038363315.1 Mugilogobius chulae | reverse complement strand
GTGACCAGACTAGAGACTCCAGGGGCTGCGGTAACTGGGTGAGAGGCTCCAGTGACCAGACCAGAGGCTCCAGGGGCTGCGGTAACCAGGTGAGAGGCTCTAGAGACCAGACCAGAGGCTCCAGGGGCTGCGGTAACCAGGTGAGAGGCTCCAGTGACCTGACCAGAGGCTCCAGGGGCTGCGGTAACCAGGTGAGAGGCTCTAGAGACCAGACCAGAGGCTCCAGGGGCTGCGGTGACCAGATGAGAAGCCCCAGAGACCACACCAGAGGCTCCAGAGACCACACCAGAGGCTCCAGAGACCACACCAGAGGCTCCAGAGACCACACCAGAGGCTCCAGTGACCAGGCGAGACACTCCAGGGGCTGCGGTGAACAGGTGATAGGCTCCAGTGACCAGACCAGAGGCTCCAGGGGCTGCGGTAACCAGGTGAGAGGCTCCAGTGACCTGACCAGAGGCTCCAGGGGCTGCGGTGACCAGATGAGAAGCCCCAGAGACCACACCAGAGGCTCCAGTGACCACACCAGAGGCTCCAGAGACCACACCAGAGGCTCCAGTGACCAGGCGAGACACTCCAGGGGCTGCGGTGAACAGGTGATAGGCTCCAGTGACCAGACCAGAGGCTCCAGGGGCTGCGGTAACCAGGTGAGAGGCTCTAGAAACCAGACCAGAGGCTCCAGGGGCTGCAGCAACCAGTTGAGAGGCTCCAGTGACCTGACCAGAGGCTCCAGGGGCTGCGGTGACCAGATGAGAAGCCCCCAGAGACCACACCAGAGGCTCCAGAGACCACACCAGAGGCTCCAGTGACCAGGCGAGACACTCCAGGGGCTGCGGTGAACAGGTGATAGGCTCCAGTGACCAGACCAGAGGCTCCAGGGGCTGCGGTGAACAGATGAGAGGCTCCAGAGACCTGACGAGAGACTCCAGGAGCTGCGGTGACCAGGTGAGAGGCTCCAGAGACTGGACCAGAGCTCCCAGTGACCAGGTGAGAGGCTGCGGTGCGTGGTTTGGGAATTTGTTTGGGCTGACTGTAATATTTGGTGGTATATTGTGTTTTTTTGTTGTTTTCTTTTTCCAGGTTTCAAATGCTTGTTCCAGATCCGTTGTTTGTTTTTTGAGCAGTTTAATAGACAGTTTGTTATGTAAATGTGTTCCTTATATCGGATTTGGAGATGAGTGTACATTTTTCTCACAAATATAGCTGGTCTGAGACGGCGTGAGTTTTCAATGATGGATTTTTTGAGAATTCCGAACCATGTCTCAATGTGACAGTTTGTGTCTCTAGATGGATGAACTGGTTTTATTTCAATATGTGTATGTCGGGTTAGGTCTCCAAGCATTACCCCACTCCATAAAGGATAGATACCCATGTAGTGGCTAAACAGCATTTGTAAAATGTTTGGACAGTGGTATGGGTTATGGTTATGGCCGGTGGTGTCATTTTCTAGCTCTGCCTGTACCTGATCATATATGTTTTGAAAGTCCTTGTGAAACGGTGATGATTGAAAAATTTGCTGATCTGGTTTCTCTTCCCGGAATGCAATGTTTTGTTGAGACTGATCATCGTGTGGAGTGTGAAGTGAAGTGGAGTTATCATCCCTGCTGAGGTCATGCAAAATCTGCAGGTGATGGTCCAGAAGGGGGGTTTTGTGTGTTCCGCACAAAACCACACACAGTGATCTAAAAATGGCCAGTGCATCTGAAAAAAAGTGGTGTTTTGAAGTCTGGCAAAGACAAATGTCGCAAAATCAGCCAATCCACGGTCAGGGGTTCGTTTTATTATACCTTGTCGAACTGCTTTTATGATGTGGGCTGCACAGAGGTGGAGGACTGTAATGTTGTTAAACAGCTTGGAGTCTTGCTGGTGTGTACAGAGAGAGTATGAAAGTGAAAGATAATGCTGAATATTTGTTTTATTACATGATAGCATGGTGCTTTGGATTAGGGCCCAACTGTAGTCCGTTTCTATTTTGGGGATTTTGCATTTGGTGAATCTAGAAACTTGTCTGAGGTATTGCATCAACCAGTGGGTTATGGAAGGTATGCTGTGGTCATTTGTTAACATTTCGGCAACTGGAAGGGGGGGTATGTTGGGGCCCCCACCTGGCAAAGTGAGGGCATAATAGAGGAGAGGCTTACCCTGGTGTGGCGGCTTGGTAGCAACATTGCCAGTGGCATCAAGGTATAATGACAAATTGTTGTTTTTTTTTCAAATGTTGAATGAGGATGTTGATGCGGTCTCGGTGTATAGATGGACTGAAAATGGACAAACTTGAAAACTTTGAATGTAACCTTGTATATGATGACTGTTGAAATCACATTCTTTGAAAAGTTGTTGAGTTAGATACATTTCTGTGATAACATCTTGGTGTAACCTTTGTTTGCTATTGACCTCTGTGTGGATGGCTTTTGATGACATTTTTGTTTAAAATACTTGAATAGTTTCCGGAAATGAGTTCAACTGTCGAGCTTTTTTGAGTTTCTTGTAATATTGATGAGTTATGTTCTTGATGAATGATCTTGCAATTGAACTCCTCCTGGTACCTGTAGCCTGTCGAAATTTGGTTTCTCCAAGTAAGTGTGTGATGTTCCATTTCTGTGTACAGCCATCTTTATGGGGAATCCGGGTTTTGGTTTTTGTTTAATTTTAAATGAATATTTTGCCTTACATGATCTGAAGGAGCATTTAGCAGATATTGATAGAAACGGTGCATTAATTTCCTGCTATTGTTTTT
Organism: Mugilogobius chulae; assembly: GCA_038363315.1. Taxonomy (NCBI): domain Eukaryota; kingdom Metazoa; phylum Chordata; class Actinopteri; order Gobiiformes; family Gobiidae; genus Mugilogobius; species Mugilogobius chulae. Next base: position 63,392 of record JBBPFD010000703.1, on the reverse strand, counting down.
TTTAATGTGGTAATGTTGAAATGCTATGGTGCAGCATGGGTTTTTTTTTTCCGAAAACAATTATAAAGAGTTGTGGTCCATGTTGGTAACAGTGATTGAGAGTCAGACAATGGATAGATTTTGAGCCATTTTTTGGTGGAATTGTTAAAAAAAAGGTTTTGGGAACATTAGGCATTTTTCTCCATATTTTACTGTGATGATTGCCCTCCTCACTGTTTGCCTCCTCTGCGTTGGCCTCCTCCTCTGCGTTGGCCTCCTCCCTGCGTTGGCTCCTCCTCTGCGTTGGCCTTCTCCTCTGCGTTGGCCTCCTCCTCCATGGCGCCCCCAGTGACAACGTCTTTTATTCCCTGCCGATTTTTGGTCCACATAACCCACAACCAGTGACGGTTTTTGGGGTCATCTTTGCCAAATATATTTTTAGATAACTCGGCCCAAATAGGTGAAGAGTATGTGGTGTTTTTATAAGGAATACTAGCCACTTTGAAATGATGCACAAGGACATCAAAGCCGCCTGCTTTTTTAATTAGGTCTTTCCTAACACATCTTCCTCCTTTTTTAGTTACTCCCATTTTGCTGTTGAACAAAGACATGAGTCAGTTAATTTTTTCCATCTTGTAAAAAAAAAAAAAAAAAAAAAAAAAAGCTCATCTGTGGTCGTTTGAGGCAAAAATGTACAAACGTGAGCTAAATTGCGAGAAACACACTCGTGTAATGGTTAAGATTAGGTTTAGGAACACATTTGAGAGCTAGCTAAAAGGACACTAACTTTTTGGAGGTGAAAAGCAAACTATGCAATTCATAGCCGAGATTGAAACATTCTTATTGAGGATAAAAATGTTTTCAAGTGTGAAAACGCTAAAGGAATAGAGATTTAAAAAAAGAAATGAAAACATCTTTATCCTCAATAAGAATGTTTCAATTTTTTTTGTTTAAATTTCCTATTGTGTATTTGACTTTTCACCTCCAAAAGTCACTTTAAGAATGTTTTAAGCAGAGAGAAAGAGAGAGAGAGAGAGAGAGAGAGATAGCAAGAAAGAGAGCAAGAGAGAAATAGCAAGAGAGAGAGAGAGCAAGAGAAAAAGAGAAATAGCAAGAGAGCGAGAGAGAGTTAGCAAGAGAGAGAGAGACAGAAGAGCAAGAAAAAGGAGAGAGAGATAGCAAGAGAGACCGAGATAGTTAGCAAGAGAGAGAGCAAGAGAGAAAGAAAAATAACAAGAGAGAGAGTAAGAGAGAAAGAGCAAGATACAGAGATTACAAGAGAGATACATATATAGAAAGATAGCAAGAGAGAGAGAAGGAGATGATAGAGAAATAATTAAAGACATTTGGACACAAAAATGTTAATGTCACTAACTCATTTACATTGATAGGCCTATCTGGCTTTAATAAATGCTGCTTAAAATATATTTTCTCACCAAATTGTACATTAAAGCAAATCAATCAAATTGTTTAGCATTTGTATTTGACTATTGAGGTATTTAGTATTTTTAAAAAATTTTTTGAAAGAGCCTGTTTTCGACCAAGTGTTTGTATAGTCATAGTTAAAAATATATACATTAATACAGGTTAAATATATAATAATTCAATAAAAAATAAATTAAAGTAGTGAACTTGTAAATTTGGGGTTAATTTTTCCCTCAAAAGAATATCGATTCTTTTAAAGAATATCCTCCCAAATATAAGGAGCAGGGAAGCTGGCGTCTGTGACATTGTAGGACACCAAAACTTTTTTTTTTTTTTTTTAAAGGCATGTAATTGCACTAAAATTACATTTACATGAATTAATTTCTTTACATTTGCTAGTTTGAAGTGTACAAGAAATATTTTAAGGATTTTTTGGAATGTCAGTGAACAAAATGGTGAACCCCACTTTTGAAAATGCTAAAAACTTTGATATGGTTATATGTTGTAGGACTTGAAACATTATTCTGAACAGAAAAGTTAAATTACCTTAGGTCAATAGGTCAAAACTTACCACAAAGTTGGAAGGAAACAAAATTCTGTGTTTTTGACCAGACAAATGTGGGCCAAACACACCATCCATCTGCACAAAAGACTTCTTTGAAATACCTGCTGACTTTAATAGTATCCTGTTAATTTTGATTGGCTTTTGAATTGTGGCTTTCGACCAATCTTCTTTACACAGTTAATTCCTAAACCAATCACCATGAAGCAGAATTTATAAAAGCTAACTGCTAATTCCTAAGCAGACCATTTGTGCTTTGTGGAGACAGAGGGACCTATTTCCAGATCATGAGCTAGGTTTAGTCATTAGTTAATGCAATATTTTAAACACAGTCCCTTCCCCCTGTAGTCAGTTATATTGTTGCAGTGGTAAATGCTCGATTTTAGCTCTCCAAATTCCAATGTAAGTAGGCACAAAGCAGTTGCTCAAGCAGCAGAATATTTCACTTGAAAGACATGAGGCCAGACAATTATTCAAAGAAGCTTAGAAATAATAGTGTTAGATGTTTTATTGATGTTTTTTCAGTTATATAACAGTTAAATTTATGTATTTTATCCTTGTTCCACAAGCACAGAGTAAAGACATAGACCTGCATAATGATGCAGATGGTATAAAGTTGTTTGGTCAATCAATGTGCAAATAATTCTTCAAACCTTTGAGCTGTGGAGCATCAAAATCATATCAGAGTCACTTTACCATGGGTGACAAACAGATTTTGAATCCAACATGTGACTCTTATACTAACCAATAAGGTCTCTCCACCTGTGATGTTCTGTTATGTGGAGTCCACTAGATGGTAGTGTTGACCCCTAATCTTAAAACTGTGAAGATGACTTTCTACTTTTGGAATTGGCTGGGTCTTGAACGCATTTCTACAAACTTGAGAGAGTAACTAGTGGTAAGTGACATTCATCTTAGATTTTTTCATTCTGTGCAATGGACTATCTACAGTGTTGATTGGCCAAACACTTTTTGCCTTAACTCATTCATGTTTTTGTTTATTTTTTCTGTAAAAGGTTTAAACCATGAATCCAGCAGAGTGGAGGTTGTCCTGAAAGCTTAATAAAATGATTACTGAAGAGACTGGAGGAGATGTTCCTGGTTCCTGCTCCTACATATTCAAATGCTGGTGTTTTAGTTCAAATGTTCCACAAAATACCATACAAACCTAGTCATCTATGCAGTTGCAATCAGTTTACATCCAACATATATATATATATAATATATTATATATATATATATATATATATATATATATATATATATATATATATATATATATATACACACACACATACACATACACATACACATACACCTGTAATTGAGTGGATGTACTGTGTCTAGAACAGGGGTGCCCAAACTTTTTCCCTCCAAGGGCCAAAACGAAAACTGACTAATAAGCCGAGGGCCAAACATAGCGGCGTGACATGATTAAAAAAAAAGGATATTTTGTATGTTAATTTATTTAATGTGTGTAATGCTTTTTTATCAATAGAAATAACATTTATCAAAGTAAATGTTGAACAACACAACAGAGCAATACCCTTAGTTCAAACAAAAACAACAAAAATGGCAACAATGGCCAAAACCTCACAGCCAAACACAATGAAAAATTCCAGGATTAAACCAGAACTAAAAAGCAGATTTAACCTAAAGCAGAGACTTAATCTCAGTGAGAGACATGAAGCTGGTCTTTTCCCTTCACTAGCTTTTCAATGTTAGGCTGCAGCTGGCTCACTGACAAGGTTAGAATGTCTTCCAGGTGTGAGTCAGTCAAGGTACCTCTGAGCTTGGATTTGTTAAGGTTCATAACACTAAAAGTTTGCTCACAGATGTAAGTGCTGCCAAACAAGGACAACATCACCTGAGCATGTTTCTTTATGTGTGGGTATCGTTGCAATGAGACTTGTGTATAAAAGTCTTTCAGGTTCAGTGCCATAAATTTATTTTTTAGTTCAGAGTCACACTGAAATTCAATCAGCTCCATCTGAATCTGGTCAGAGACTGAGTCAGGGCTAATGTTGAAGGGTTGTGAGAAAAGCTCCATATCACCAGCACTGTCCTTGAAGTCCACAAAACGCTGATCAAACTCCCTGTTTAGGTTCCTCAAAAGTCCTGCATATTCAGGCAGCTTCTCCCTCACCAAGGTCACCTCTCTCAAGCTGGGAAAGTGAGCCACGTTTCCTAAGAAGAAGCATAAAAGGCTAAGCTTTGCCCTCAACAACCAAGTGCAATACATTTCAATTTATTAGATGAGCAGAAAGCAGCCAAGTCCTGGTAACCAGACAATAAATAGCCTACGTACACGCGTCAATCACAAACAAGCACCACGGACAGCGAATATGGGAAAACGCAAGCGCGTGAGAGAGCACAAAGTGGCGGACAGATAAGACAGAAGCTGCATGTATATTGAATAAAAACGTTTAAAAACCTATGTTGTGTGTAGTTTGTATTGGCTTACCTGCAGATAGTTGTCGACAGAGTAGATCCAGCTTCATTTGAAAGGCCTTTACGTGGTCAAACATCTCCGTTATGATGTGTTCCTTTCCTTGAAGTTGAACATTCAGAGCGTTGAGCATGTCCGTGATGTCCACCATGAAAGCCACGTCACAAATCCATTTTTCGTCTGACGGGACTTGAGTGTCACCTCCCTTGGATGTCAGGAACTCAGCGATGACACGGCGCAGCTCGAAAAATCTTTTGAGCACTTTTCCTCGGCTCAGCCAGCGGACTTCTTGATGATAGAGTACATCACTGTATTGGGCATCTATTTCTTCCAAAAGAGCTCTAAACTGGCGATGCGAGAGCGCCTTCGATCGTATGCAGTTTATGATTTGATAACGTCGCGCACAACATTTCCCAACCCAATAGACTTGGCACACAGCTGTTCTTGATGCAGGATACAGTGATATTGTGCCACCTTCCCTCCACACTGGGCAACCTTCTGAGCAACGAGTGTGGCGAGACCTGCCTTCTTGCCAGTCATAGCAGGGGCACCGTCCGTCGTTATTCCAGACATCTTCTCCCAGCTCAAATTGCACTTTTCCAGTACTCTCCCAACTGCTGCAAACAAGTCCTCACTTTTTGTCGTCCCTCGTAGCGTTTCAAGTCCAGCCAGCTCTTGTGTTATTTCCATGCTGTCACTCACGCCTCGAATAAAAATCAAAAGCTGCGCTGAGTCCGAAATGTCTGTGCTTTCGTCGCACGCAAGTGAAAACGCAGCAAATCGCGATGACTTGGCTTTGAACTGTTCCTTAATGTCCCGACTCATGTCTTCAATACGCCGGGTCACCGTGTTGCGTGAAAGGCTGAGCTGTGCGAAAGTACGCGCCTGGGAAGGGCACATCAAAGAAACAGCAATAGACAAGCAGTCCTTAACAAAATCCCCCGTAGAAAAAGATCTCCCGGTTTTGGCAATAAGTGCTGAAATTTCATAGCTGGCCCGTGTCGCGCTGTCCTGGATGAAAGACGGCCGTGCAAGCGAGCCTTGTTGTGATCGAAGTTTAGCTAACAAGTCACCGGACTTCTTCTTACGTTCCTCTCCCTTGAACCTAGAAAACGCAGCATGTTTTGTCTCGAAGTGGCGTCGTAAATTGTACTCCTTCAACACGGCCACGGACTGGTTGCAAATGAGACAAACAGCCTTAGAATTAATCTCTGTAAAAAAATATTCGTCTTCCCATGTATTTTTAAAGTGTCTCTTGTCAGTATGCCACTGCCTGTTGCGCTCCATGTTGGTTTGTTGTGATCGCTTGAGAAAGACCGCGAAATTCATGCAGCTGATGCAAAGGCTCATGGTATATAATATTTGTTTTATTTTTATTACTAAAATATTTGTAAATTAATCAAAACAAAATATTTTAAGCATACAAATGCATGCACAAAAGCACATAAAATAGTAATTTTTCAAAGGCATTTATTTTAACAAGTGCTCAAACGTACTGTAGTGGCACCATGACTGAAAATAGCAAGCCATTTAGGACCCTATATAAACTAGTTACCACCTTCATTTGACAGTGCTGAGGTAATACAAATAACACACTAAAATTCACGATGAGGATCGTTTCAAATTTAAGGACACTCAAACGGGAAATAAACTATGACAATCCATGGCGGGCCAAATAAAATTGCTCTGCGGGCCAAATTTGGCCCGCGGGCCCCACTTTGGGCACCCCTGGTCGAGAATCTAGGCTTCAAATACACTGACTACCTCACTGCACTTAGTCTTTTTGTTGATGATCTAACGTGAAAGTAATTTAAACAATGTTACTTAATATTCTAAATTCAGATAAATGAGCAGTAGTCTATACATTTTATAGTGATTGTGATAATTTTGTTTTATTTTATATTACAATAAAATAGGCCTCTAGGGTTACAACAAGCAAGATTTTGCAGACCTTATTTTGTTGGTTTTGTTATGGTCTAGTCGTTCACCATATGCCTAGTTTTGAAAATGATCCTTTGGGGAAAAATAATGGACTTATAGCCTTGAGGACAGGCCTTTTTCAAAGAAAACTGAATTAAATACATACTGAAGCTTTCTTTATTTGTAACTAGTGTAACAAGTACAAGTAGGCTATACTACATATAGAACCAGCAAAATTGCAAATACACTGAAAATGTACTCCAAAAAGAACCTTACCCAGAAAAAAGCCCTCAGAATCATCACACAATGCAAGAACATTTTATTTGCAAACTAATACAAAAATTGAGTTTAAAAAACAAACAAACAATAATAATAATAATAATAATAATAATAATAATAATAATAATAATAATAATAATAATAATAATAATAAAAAGAAAAAATGTAATAATTACATTACATTACAACACTGACATTTAACAGCTGCAGATATAACAAACAAAACGGCTTCATGCATTGATAAGTCAATATTTCATATTTAGATGAAGAGATCCTTCTTGTAACCCACCACACTTTCATCAGACACCTCTTTTGTCCCACTGTTCTCTTTCTGCCCCAGAGAGGTTAATTGGAGAGATAAAAAGGTAAGGAGCTATAGGACCGTTGTGGCATTGGGAGCATCTGAGAGCCATCACTGGAGCAGCAGCTGAAACAATGTGGAACAAAGTGAGAAATTGTGAATAGCAATCCAAGTTTAGTGCTCATACTATCCTAGAATAACTACAATGGTAGTTATGGTACTTTTTTCTTCTGAAGCAATCAGTAGTGAAAAGTTGATTACCGTATGTAGTGTGATTGTGTGTTGATGTGTCTTTGTGTGTCAGCATTACGGAGTAATTGTTATGAAAATGTCACAATTTATTGCATTATACTAGCATTGTATTCACTCATACATTCTGTATGTAGTGTTGTTATTGTTACCACTTTCATAAATTTGCTGTGTATGTAAGAACCTAGTGACTTCCCAGCCCGTACTCCCTTCCAGACGGTGGCGGTAGAGGAGCAGGAAATGCCCAAAAATGCGTTTCGTTTAATAAGTTTGGACTTTTGTTACGGTCCCTAAACAGCCGTCATTCCATAGCAAACAATTCAAATTTTTCAGATCTTAATACAGCATGTTCAGCTCAAATAAGGTTTGTAGTGGATTGTCCTCATCCCGGTGATGTTAAAGGTACAGTTTGGATGCGCTGAAAATGTTTGGATTATGAGCTATTAACCGTAGTGATGGCCAAATGAAGCCTCATGAACCACTTGAGGCTTTCAGCCAATTGTACCGGTACATGAGCCGGTGCCTCGCAAATTGCTTCATTTAATCCAAGTCAATTCATTAAATGTAACAAACGTTAAATGGTGCAGTGTCATAAATCAAATAAAACACCGTTTTACTGAGACAATCACTCATTTAAGGCGTTGAAATTAAATATATATTATGTGTTCATGTCTGTAGCGTACTCATAAAAATATTCTGTTGTGTCACAAGTGGGGCTCGAACTCCTAACCTTCTGCGCGACAAACCTTCACTCTACGCATGTGTCACAGCAACCACGCGCACAGACTGAGCTCTATTATGTACCCAATAGTGCATATGTCAGGCTTTGTTGAAAGTGGGAAAGCACAACTTTCAAATGAAACTTTGATTTCCATGAATCGTTTAATATTAAATAGGTTTCTATAGGCCTATAATTAGACCAGAATCTGCAGCAGAACAAAGCACAGAACCTGTGCCACTTACAGCTCCGCCTAAATGAAGCAATTTCTCAACCACCTCTGCCAAATTGTGCCTTGAAACAACCACGATGTCTCTTGCTGGAAACGCACACTTTACAAGCTTTGCAAAAATTGTACCAAAAAACCTTTAACTGTATAGGTTGGCTCATTTAGCCAATGAAATTCTGATAACCTACACACCACAATAAGTGTGTTAAACAGGCCATATTTTGTAGGTTAAAACAAACTAAAACCTAGAAAAGCTTATTTTACATTTAAAAGCACAACTAAAAATAATGCAAATTATGTAGATAAAAATGAATGAAAGCTGTGTTGTGTGGGAGCGCATGAGTGAAGCGACTCTGTAAATGAAGCAATGACGTCATCTTCCCAAAAGCAAAGCCTCACATTCACAGATCACGTGGTTTTAGGCAAACTGAAGCAAGCCTCGAAGCAGGGCTTCATTAGACACACCCCCTGTTACTCGGTACAAGCCCCGATGCCTCGGCTTCAAATGGCCCATCACTAATTAACCGCGGAAATGCGAATGTGGGAATTTGCGGCTAACTTTACCACGGTAACACGCACGACTTCATTGAGAAAATCCAGGGTTAACAGATCCAATTGTGAACTCGTTTCGTAGGACAGCTTATCAAGAAAGGGTCATATCTGGGTTAGTCAACCCGGGGAAGAGAAACTTATCCAGGATAAGTTCAGCGCCGTTCGTAGTACAGGCCTCAGGTGCAAGTGTGTTAACTTACTGGTTTTTGGTATCATCAGCTGTAAATATGTAAGTTGAGTAACTTAAAACTTGTTACGTAATCTGTTTCCTCAAAAGTTTTGAGTTACTTGAATTTATTTGAGTTAAACCCAATTAAATTGCAGCAAATTCATTAACAAAGATTAAGTTGTTAATAATGAAGATTTACAAAACGTCCTACTAACTTAATTATGTTAAATTGCTGTAAGATGATGTTCTGTTGTGAGTAACTGTAACTAATGTTTTTGGATTAATGACAATTAATGTGGGTTTAAGTAAGTGAACATTAAAAACATAAATGATATAAAACTTACTGGAATTAACACAGCAACAGCAACTAAAGAGAGGCAAGAAGCACAAGCAAGACAGCGGCAGGAGAGACCAAAGCAGGGTTGTAACACTGAGTTTACAGTGCAGGTCAACCTTAGCGGTTTAAGGAGGACAGAGCAGAGTCGAGATTTTGTGCAGAATCTCAAGGACATTTATTTACATATTTACAAAAAGAAGAACAGGAGCAGCAGCATGTCCATTCAGCACCACATCAACTGTGTAAATGCCTTGAAGCACCTTTTATAGGCCTTCGCACTAATTGGACAGTTTCATCATTTCCAGCAGGTTAAGTACAATTTACCTTTCATCTCAAACAAAGGATAAAAACAAGAGTAGAAAAAGAGTGTAACTTCCACAAATTCAATCATTGTACAAAAATGAATTCTGTTTTTAAATTAGTAGAGAAATGTTAAAGTAAATCTATAAAAAACTGCTAAAAAAACAAACACTCCTCCTACACTAACAATGGTCTGCCCTGGAAACTTCTTAAGGTGCTCCAGCTCCCTGGGGACTCTTTTGGCTGGTGCACCTGAGGCAGCCAATGAGGTGAGTGAAACGATGCCTCATGGTGTGTGTGGCACATTTCTTGCCTGACCAGCCAGTCCCTACACGCTTTGACAGACACTGTACAAAGACGTAAGGGTCTGGGATCAGAGCGCCGGGGTTCAATTTCGAGGACGGGCTTTCCGACCGCGGAGTGAACCAATCACAGAAAACCCGGAAATTCCCCCGATGCAGCGACGCGCTAAACCGGTTGGTATAGTAAATATGTAGCACGAGGATTTTTTCAATGGAGCAGTGACCTATGTGAAGGCTCTGAACACGTTCCTAATTGTTCAAAACCGAAGCTAGAGCCAAAAACAATGATCTATCAGCTACGTCCGCCATCTTGAATATTTTGAGACGGTTAGAAAAAAAGTTTTGAAATTGCAGAGCGGAGGGAGGAGGGAAGGGAAGGGGGGGCGGCGTTTGTGATTGGATCGTCCTAACTTTGGACGACGAAATCATTGGCTATCTCTTCAGTTTCAGACCCTTCTGCATTCAAACAGAATGTAGGAGGGGCTGACTGGTCAGGCAAGCACATTTCATTAGGTGTGTTCAAGATGCGAAAATCTCTGCCTGGATTGCAGACGAGAGCAGGCGGCTGAGGCAAAGAGGATCAGATTCAACTTGGACACTTGTTGAGCCCGAGAGCAACGAGGCAGCCTCAGATCTCACAGACTCACGGAGCTCTCGCGTTTGTTTGAAGTGTTGCACTGAATAAAACTACGTACAGCATTGTAAACGCATTTCTGTTTCCCTCACACATCACAAACTCACTCACACATCACCAGAGCAAAGAATAAAGAGCTCATGATAAAGTTGGCACACTTTAGATTTGTCTTTGTAAAAGTGACTTTCAGCTCATCAGGATCATGTATTAATGATGTTGTGTGTAATGTACAACAGTCTGGGTCTTTTCTGACTCATGATAAACACGTGTGATGTTATAAAAGTCCACAAATACGATAAAGACAGAGGAGGAGGAACTGCAGAGCGTCACGTTGGATCAAAGCCAATCCGCGGTCAGTCACCGCACTTTTGTAGTCATCGAGGCGGTGAAGCCGGGAGCAGTTGCTTTCTCCTCGCCTCGACGATTTGTCAAGTCGACTGGAGCCGGATTGCTCTCTCGAGATCACCGGGCCTACGTAGCCCTGACGTAGCCCCCGAGCCCCCTTACCGGCTCGAGCCGACTGCACCGTCTTGACCATCTTGAACACACCTATCAACTGTGCCGGTACTGTGCTGGCACTGTGTTGGTGTATTGCTCATTGGCGACCTCTGCTGGACGTTAAAAATCATTGCAGGCATTATGAATAATAAAACGTTGTGACTGCTCATTTCATTCTCGCGTGTGGTCTTTTATGTTGAAAATCTGTAATTGAAAACTTAATAAATTTAATGGATATCTATAACCATTAAATTATGTCATGACTAATAAAGTCACCAATGTAATGCAGGTGAAAATGTATAAGTGCAAAAATAATAATGATAATACAAATACAAATACAATATGTGAAATTGCTAGATGGTTAAGTGTGAAGGTGAGAGTGCTTGTGAAACTTGTTTGTGTGTGGGCACCAGGGCTGACTTTGAGTGGGGCCCTAAATAAAAAAGTGTTTGCTTCAAAAACCTTTGCTTCAACAACAAAACAGTTGATAGTTGATGGTACAACATATTCATCATGGGTATGACTTTGGACCCGGAGGCTCGTTTCTCTTCTGATAACTCCTCTGTGGCCTGGTTAAATGGAGCAAGTACTTTTACTGTCTCTTCAATTATTTGGAAGTCTTCAATGGTTAGTGGGATCACATCTGACACACCCATACTGCATCTTTTTGTTCACTTATTCTAACCAGCATGTGGTAGGTGCTATTCCATCGCGTTGGAACCTCATTGATGAGTTTAAGGACTCCATCTGCTGCTGCACTTGAGCCAGCTTGTCTTTGGCTGTGGTGCTGGAGCGGAAATGTGTTACTATTTGTTTAGTTTTATTTCTGATGTCTGTAAGTTCTTGCAGTTGGTCACATGACTTTTTAACAATTAAATTTAAAGAATGGGCAATGCAAACTGTGTGTCTTATCTGGAGTAGCCTCGCTGTTGCAATCATGTTGGCTGCAGCATCAGTTACAAGGCACCGAACTTTTTCAGATATAGCCCAGTGCGCCATCAGGTCCTTCATAACTCGGGCTATGTTTTCTGCTGTGTGGTGTTGGGGAAAGTGTTGCACTCCAACACTGATGTGCAGACTTGATTTTCTTCGTTTAGGAAATGGCCAGTCACAGCTAGGTATGCCTCCATATTGAGTGAAGTCCACATATCAGAAGTTATGCTAATTGCGGTTGCATTTTGTAAGTTCTTTTTTAATTTCTCATTTTCGGTTTCATACTTCTGGCTCACCAATTCTTTAAGAGCCTAAAAAGAAAAAAAAACATACAAGTAGGTAGAAAAAATGAAGTATGCTAAGATAAAATCATATCTTTATTTACTTTCACATATCCTTCTGCTTGGCAGAACATATGAGGGGAGAATAAGCTCCATCAGTTCTCTGAAGCCCTCATCTTCCACTAGGCTAAGCGGCTGACAGTCCTTTATGACCATCTTCACAATGGCCTGATCAACCACTTGCTTTGTAGAAGCTTTGAGTCCAGGAAGAAATGTTTTTGTTAATATTACAAAAAATAAATCTGTAATAAAACAATAAAACAGTACATGTCCGAACGTGTTAGTAGCCTAACATTTTCAACATACCTGGGTTCATCACTGGGGCACTTACAGATGCTTCCTGTTGATGCCGAGACCTGTAATGCCTTAGCATGGAAGAAGTGCTCCGGTTTGTATGACAGCTCTGTAGAACAGAGCCGACATTTAACCTGAATACAATTCAGGTAAATTGAATAAATATATGATATTCAGAGTGCATACGGAAAGGAATTGGAATATTACAAACTACAAAAAACATACAGATCAGGAAAAGAAAAAAGCAAACAAAGGAGTAAATAAAACAGCACCTTATTTGGCATTATGAGATCAAATGTATCCCAAATTTGAGAAGACTTGCGCTTTCTCTGTGGTGACGACATTATAGCAGCAGTGATCAAAGAAACCCGCTCTCACGTTCCCTGAGCTCGAAACCAACCGGTTGAATGTTGCGCTTCCTGTTACATAGAGTGACGCTTCGCTAAAGTGACACAGCGCCTGCATCCGTCATGTGCAGGGGCATCGGACTGGGGGGGTAAAGGGTACTACTTTCCCCAGGGCCCAGGACGGACAAGGGCCCTCCAAGATCCAATGATTTTGTATATTTTTTTCTGTTACATTTTTTTTTCTTAATTTAATATATTTTTTTGTATAATAAAATGTATAATGGTAAAGTTTTTTCCGATAAATATAATTATAAATGGCACCAGAGGGCCCTTTCACCCCTTTAAAAATATGCAAATGATTTGATCCATCTTAGATGAGCGCCTCTTACGGGCTTATCCCAATATGCATCTCCGCTCCGCTCCGTTCCGACAGCCGGATCAACTGCGCAGCTGTGTTAAGGAATGAAAACCGTTCCACATCCTCTGTGTGCGCTGCACAGGGCTCCACCTCAGCTCCGCTGCCGTACGACCAAAATACGCATCAAGGCTATTTCTTCTCCGCCTGAGTCCAGCCAAGTCAATCTCCGCCAATCAAAACGCACCAAACAGGAAAAAGAAAGTGAACTATGTCCGGATTTACAAAGTAAAATCACTCCGCACGTACTTTGTATTGATCAGATAATGAAAAGTTTGTAGTTTTACATAAAGTTTCTTTGATATTTGGACACAGCAGACTGTTCACTACAGACTATCACTGACACATGGACAGGACAACGTTATTGAGTTCGTACTCTTAACAGTCTCTTTACCCTCCGCGGAGGAGGAAGCACGTCCTATATGGAGCCAGAATGATGCCAGCGGATCCTTGGCATTGAAAATAATTTCGTAACCAAAAAATAAAATGTTGGCATTGAAATTTTATATTCAAAATTATTTTTCATTCAATTAATTTACAATCTTTAAAAAATTGGTTGATGTTTTTTCTTCAATTATTATTTTTTTTAATTACTGTGACAATACAATAAATTTCAGTCACTTTGAGTTTTTTCAATATTAACTTTTTTTTTCCAATGCCAATCCTCTTAGTTTCAGACGATGTTTGTTTTGTCGGTTTCACTTCACTGTCACCATTCTGACGGGGGAGGGGAGGGCACTGGGGGCGGGGCCAAGCAGAGCAGGATTCATGCATATTGAACAGCTACTGAGCTTCGGGAGAGGAGGAGGAAGTGCCGCTTTTTCAGGCCGGGCAAAGCCGCTTGCTTAGCCCGGGACAGATGACCGTGTCCTGGGGTGTGTGCAGAGCCATCCCGCGGCTCTGAGAGGTCCAACCGCCCGCCACGCTTTTGGTTTTCCGTGGACAGATACGTGACCTGGGGTACACGTGTGGAGCCAGCTCACGGGAGACGGGTTCTGGTGTGAGACTTGGATTGGTATCAGCCCGGTTCAGTCTGAGAATGAGGCGCTGAACCGAGCATACTACCGTGATGGTTGTGTGAACAGGGGTACGTGAGAACAAGTGGGAGTCCCATGTCTCCGCGACATGGGACTCCCACAGTTTCGTTTGTGCTGTTATGGTTTTAACAATATGAGCAATTTTATTTTCGGCCGATCATCACTATTTTATGTGTACTGCTGTTGTTGATGTAAATTCCATGACGTAATTTCCGGGAATAGAAAATATATTATCATTATTGCTTTTTATTTTTTCGGTTTAGCTTTATTATTTGAAATGGAAATGGAAGAGTATTTATTACACAACTTATTGTTTATTGCTTATTGCTTATATATAATATTATATATATATAATATATAATATATATTATATATATATATATATATATATATATATATATATACAGTATATACTGTATATTATATACAAATGTATTTCCTACGAGTTCATTACTTTTATTAACAAAAGCAAATCGTGCTCAAAAAGAACACCAGAGGGCGCTAAAGGTAACTATGCATATTTCCCCGCTAAAATTAAAAGGCTTGCGTTTAGCTAATCACATGGCATTGTAATGGTGACACACGTCTCGTTTTGTTCAATTCAAACTTGGGAGCGTTTTGGATCCTGCAGACTAAAGTAAGTAAACTAAAAATGTACTTATTACAATTATTAATTTTTTTTTATTTGCAAACTCAAAAGTGTAAAATATAATGTTGTACTATTATTCTTTTAAACATTTTAGACAAGGTTTTCATTTTCCAAATGACTAAGCTAAAGTAAATAAATTTATGTGTTGGTCCAGAAGTTATACATGAAATAAATATGCTTCAATACATTGTTTGCATTTTAACATACAAATTGTAACATTATTTTTATTTGACTGTAATTGCTAAAAATTAACTCATCATGCTTGGTATTGATTATATATAAAACTCCCAAACAAAACGACAAATTTTCTTTTTTTCATCACTTTAGATGCCAAAAAAGCCAGGAGTTGACAGCTATGCAGTGCTTGCCATTTCCAAGGAGGCTGTTGTAATAAATGGCAACATTGCCAAGCCTGCAGAAACCATATGGACGGAGCTAAGTCAACAGCTAGGTGGCAAGATATCTGCCAAGGGTGAAGCAAAACAGATACAACAGCTGGTCAGTTTTAGGGTTCCACACTGATGGGGAGACTGACAGCGAGGATCCTTCCAGCCATGCTGATTCTGGAAGTGACAGAGAAAAAAATGACAGAGAATCCCGGATTCCTGAGACCAGCACTTTGAAATATCTGTACCTTATGGTGAATGAGCTGAGTTCATGCCACAGCAGACCACCTACAAAGAAGGCAATATCAAATTCTCAAACCAGGGACATGGACACATGTAATAATTCTCAAATTTGGAAAACAATTAAAACTGCATGTACCTTTGTGTTTAAGAGGGCCAAAGTTTTTAAAACAGCCATCACAAAATGTATTGAAATAAAAGGATACTGCAAAGAATACCATGGACATCTGCACATGCAGTGTGCAGAGGAGCCGGATTTTCAGTGCCCAATGATATTTGAATGCCATCTAAAAAACACCAATGCCTCTCTCCACACTGGAACCTCAAAGCGCTTCTTGTTCGGGCAGTTAAGGGAAAATGTGGCCAAAGATTTAAGTGAGGGAAAATTAGAGCCTCGTGTGGCGAGCTAAGACTTTTGGTGATCCGGAACCAAGCCACTTGCCAAATCTGGCCACACTGAGGAAGGCAAAAGTGGAGAGACTGGCTAAAGAGTTGCCTTCAAGTGAGCCAATTACATCTCTTTTACAATTCAAATATTGTGCCCCTCACAGTGGAAGCATCAAAGATATTGGTCTTGACTGTTTTTTTGGGGGGAAATATTGGAGCCCAACACAGCTGCACACATACAAAACAATGTCAAAAAGAAGTTGTGCAACTTTTTGTATTGATGCCACCGGTTCTGTTGTTAAGAAACTTGGACGCCAAATGGCACCTCAAATAACATCTTTTTGTACCAGGGTGTTCTCAGAGAAAAAAGCATTGGCAGTGTCCCAGTTGTGCAAATGTTGTCAGAGCGACATGATATGAATGCCATATCACACTGGCTGTCAGAATGGATTCGAGCAGGTGCACCTGGCAGAAGTAGTCAGTGATTTTTCTTTAGCCATTCTTGGAGCAATGGTTAAGTATTTTACACCCCATCCTGATTTAAAGGCTTACCTCAATGCAGTGGCGTGCTGGGATTATTTTTCAGCCCGGGAAAATTAGATCTTAGACTGGCCCATTTGTTCATAAAGTCACATGACTTGGTGAGTAGTTGAGTGGTTAAGAACTGCGCATACTAACTTTTGCCTTTCAGCACACACATTCGAGTCCCGCTTAGGAAAGCTCCTAGTCGCGTATATGTTGAGCATTTTGATGTATTTGTTGTAGTAGTAGAAACGTAATGATATTATTTTGAATATCACCGGATTCTCTTCACCCGCGAGCGCTGGGTTTCCTGTTTGTCGTGTCTTGTTTTCAAAACTTCACCAAAAAGGGCTGCGGATGGCTCCGGCTGTCCGGAAAAAGTTCCTTCCAACGGAAACGATCCGGACGTCAGGAGCACATCCGCGCGGATCTCCGGACCGTATGCATCGCGGTGTGAGCCACTCTCATTACTTTTCAAGAATTGGAAAGCCTCCGGAGTCCGGTCCGCAGTCCGGTACGGAGTTAGTGTGAGGCCGGGGTGAGGCAGCAGCTGGCTCCGCCCCTCCTATCACAGTGCGCACTTTGCCTGCTGCAGCTGATGAGCCGGGCCTCTCTCTCTCTCTCCTTCTCTCTCGCTCTCAAACCACGGAGGCCACCGGCCCAAAAGTCACGCGGCCCACCGGGAAACGTCCAGACTCTCCCGATTAGCCAGCACGCCCTTGCCTCAATGAGTGTTTCAGTGTCATGCGTGGGCACCAGTCGGCAAAACTGCCACCTTGTTTTGTCAGAGTGGATGTTGCTCACTGCATTAAAATGATCTGCCAGTGGGACTGCCTGAAAAAGAAATCAAATCATGTGAAAGATTTCTTGCACAAGTAATTAAATCAACCCTGGATCATGCTAGAGAACTTCTACTTGCCATCACTGTAGTGAGTGAGGGACAGGGCAATGACACTTCTGGGTCATTGCCCAGATTGCTGAGGAGACTCTTCTGATGCCCACAGAGGAGTGCAACCCTCACTCTCATCAGAAGCAAGGGAAACCAGAAGAACTTGAAACAGATTTCCGACAGTGGGTGGAGGACATCTATGAAGAAGGCAGCTCATTGGCCACAGCCAAAGGTGACAGAGACAACATTCACTACCTTCCAGACATAATTCCCCACATCAAACGTCTTGCAAGTACTTTTCCTCTCTGGAGTGCTGTAATGGTGCAACACTTTCAAAGCTTGAACATTAAGTTCAGCCACAGTTGAAGAAGAACTCAAAAACTTGAAGTATGGGCTTTACAAGCACGACAGCCTGCCCATGCGAGTAGATCGCTTCATTGCCCGCCATCTCACATTTATTGAAGGGAAAATGAAGCTCTGCTCTGCAAAAAAATAGAGAAAAGAGCAGCAACACCACTGACCACAGAAGCTACTCAAGGAAGCAGTAGTGAAATCTCTGCCAGAGGTAGGTAACAAATAAATATCCCAAAACCAAGAGTTGCTTTCAATTGAGTCAATTACATCCATTTCACAAGTAAATGCAAAAGTAACTTTCTTGACCCAACCTGTTTTTATTAAAACATTTTTTAACCAAAATATATTAATTGGTAAGACAAAACATCACAAATTTGCAAAATCTTGCCTTTTCAAACAATCAAATCAAATCAATTTATTTTTGTAAAGCCCTAAATCACAACGTCGTCTCTGAGGACTTCCCAAGATTATTAATTTTAGCAAATATGAATAATATGAAATCAAAATAAAACAATACACATTCAATGAAACAATTGATCAAGCATGTCAAAGCAGATTATTAGTAGAGCAGATGAATGATTGTAAAGAGCATCCCCTGTCCTTCTCGGCAAGGAAAAACAATGGCTCTAAATTACAAAAAAGAAACAACATTTGAAACAATGATTACAGTTACAACCACAAAGCTTGTCTCACCTTTAATAATGGCTTTCATTCATGCAGATGCTGACATCCTAACAGACGATGCTGTGGAAAATTGGAGAGGCCTTGGAGTCCCTCCAAAAAAAAGGATGCGCCATTTTTACTTGTCCGCCTGTCCAGAATGGCTCCACGCAGAACAATCATTAAAGAAATCTGAAGATTGGACTTCTAAGAAATGGAAACGATCATCAGCCAGTTAAATTAAGAAATACCACACTGTCTGTGATCAATACGTGTGCATTTGATGCTTTCTGTCAGAGTTTAAGCAGCACATTCTCTGACAGTCCGTCATTCCAAAGGACTGTCATGGAGGACTCTGACAACAATTTGCTAAAGCTCATCAAACTGCTTTCTACAGAAGTTGTAAGCACACGGTTGTATGTAAAGAGAGCAGAGGTACTAGCAACATTATTTCCCAGTGAAGAGTTGATGTCAGGGGCCCTTCAAGTAGATGCAAAATGTCACATCTCCTCAATAATACAAAAAACTATGAGAAATATAGCAAGCGTGTATTGTTACAAGCAATGCTCCTCCCATGGATGCTCCCTCTTCACCCGGGCAATGAGGGAGGTTCCAATAGTGTCTCCCTCCCTTGACACACTGCGAGCTGGCAGAGACAGTTCTCTATGTCTCAGGCCGGTCTATGCTGCTAGCAAAGGTCTGCAGTCTCACCCTGCAGAGAGAGAAGAAACTGTCCTCTGCACTGGAATGGTCACTCACAGCTTTCGGCTTGAAGACCTCTTATGGGTGGGGACTGACCTTGTCGGCATTTCAGCACCACAGAGGAGACAGTTCCAGCTGTCACAATTCCCATCCTCTCTGGTGCTACAAGGGAAGACCTCTGAGGGCCATTATTGCTTTCAAGGAAGGTCTGTCAAAAGAGGCAATAGGGCACTACGTGTGTTACTGCCGTAGGACTCCATTTGTGTGGGAGAAGTATGATGACCAGGCCGCTGAGGTCAAATCTGTAACACAAAAAACACCGTTATGTCCACACGCAGTTCTTTACACATGCGAAAATGAATCTGTGACGGAAGGAACACATTACAAATAATTACATTAGTATTGTTGAGTAGAGTTTGTTGGATTTTGCACTTTTTTGTTGAATTATATATGTTTGAGTTGAGTACACCTGAAAGAATAATTGTAAATAGTATGACAGGTTTGAACGTTTTTCAAATGTTTATTTAGTTTGGTAGATTAATACCTGTTGTATTTATAAATGATAGTTTTATGTTAATAACAAGTTTGTGGAGGAAAAATGTGAAAATCTGTTGAAAATACCAGGAAGTAGAGCAGAGTTCTAAACTGATGACATCACACTGGGGAGACTAAGACATTTTACATTTTCTCACAAGAAACAGATTTTTATGGCCTTATAAACACACATTTAACAAAAAACAAGTGAGTTAGTACATGTTTATGGCTCAAGTAAAAAAAAAAAAATATATATACATTTGAAGAGTTTGGATCCAATTTATTAAATGGTTGCTAGGCAACTACCTAGGGTGATGTCATCATTGATAAACAGGAAGTACATTTTTAATGTTAAACATGGCCAAACTGAAATGAAATTTAAAAATGGTTAGTAAAACCTTAAATATAATGTTAACTACGTCTTTGTGAAATGAGGAGTACAACCTGTCATGGGCACTTTAATTTAAAATCAATATGAATGACTTGTTTTTTTTTTTGTTTATGTTGTTTATTTTAAGTGAGCACTTTAAGCTTGTTATAAATTATTCTTGTTCTGTGTTAAGTTCATTATAAAATCCTTTTACCTTTCTAATGTTCCTTTTTAAAATGCCGTTTAATATTTTTAGAATCATGCTTCAATTTCAGAAAGCCACGAGTCACGGGGTTTTCTAGCCATGTAGGATTTCCTGTGTTACTTAATTGGTTAATTGCTTTCACTTGGCGTTTTCATCAGTACAAAGAAAAAAGAAGCAACCGTTTGCATTATTTAACAGTTTTGTGCGGACAATATTCTTCTAAAATGACTTATTGTGGACCGTGTTAACTGAAAGCTTAACACGTTGTTTAATTAATATGTTAATTGGTGAAACAGCGACAAGCCGTCAGTTTCTTTAAGACATTTTAAGAAAAACAACCTAATAATGTTAAGTATGTGCTACTAACTACAATTCAATAATTATTTAACTTATAAACGTATAATTCAAGTTCAGTAGTATAAAACTTACCAACAGTGAAGGCCAATGAACATATTGTCGCCAGCATCGCCAGCTTGATATAGTTTGTCACGCACCAGTCACAGCGTCTATGTGGCTGGAGCGGAAGTGACATACAGTACGTATATATTTAACTTCAATATACAAATAAAAAAAGGAATATCAACAGCACAAAACAGCAAACAAACAAAACACAAACGATTCTTTTTTTTTTTTGCTGTTTTTAAGCAGTATTTAGTATAAAATTGCTCATATTTCTAAAACCATAAGAGCACAAACGAAACTTTTTGCAGCACAAATGAAGCACAAACGAATGACACCATTTTGAGCTGTTTTGGTGCTTATTTAAGCTAAATGGGGGGCTGACCCTAATTTGACCTATAAAAGACTCTTTAATATCTCAAAAACTAAAGCAGCACAAATGAAACTTTTTGCAGCACAAAACAGCACAACAATTGATATAGTTTTTGTGCGTTTGATGGAGGGCCAACTTCACGGAGGTTTAAAAGTGTAGTTTTGTTCTCTGAAAGAGAAGTGAACAGAGCAGCTGAAGGAAGAGTCATGACTTTATTTATGTAAGCTATTTATTTATTTGATTGGGACAGAGCATGTTAATGAACAGACAGAAATGTAAAGACTCCAAATTGAAGCCAAAGGCTAATTTCCATCTGTAAGGCTGTCTGACCAAATGTTTTAATTCAAAATAGCATATATTATACAAAATAGACTTAACAGTTGATTTGATGCATTTTAGTTCAACAGACTAAAAAGAAAATATTAAAAGCCATGATTTTAGACACTTCATTCAACTAAAAGAGACCTAAGTAATGCACCAAAACTCATCAAAATTGACCTGTTTTCTTGGTGTTCCGGGTCACGACCAAGATGGCAGCATAGCCTTAGCGCTCCCCGAAGGTTTTATAAAATCCACCCTGAAAAACCAGTGATTTGAGATATTCTTGACATTTTTAGTAAGATGGAAACCAGGGTTGGAGCAAGAAGGAGAAAGACCGCAGATATTGCGTCAAATGACGAAGAAATACTCGGTAGCCGGAGCTGCTCTCCCTTACACGAGGGAGAAGAAAATGACGAAGCTGAGCCAGCTAGCTTGGAAAGTATCTTGAAAGAGCTAAAAGGCTTTAGACGTGACAACGAGCGACAGCTCTCTGAAATTCAAAAATACCAACAGAAGACGGAGGCCAGATTGGAAGAGACCGAAGCACGTATTGATGAAGTGGAAACAACTCTGCAAGCAACCTCCGCGCTGCTAAAACAGCTTTTACAACGACAAGATAGCATGGAGGCTAAGCTAACAGATCAAGAGGCCCGTGCTCGGAGAGAAAATCTGCGGATCTACGGCATCCCGGAGGAGGCTGAAGGTAATAACATTATTGCCTTCTTGGAAAAACTGTTGTGTGAGACTTTGGATTTTACACGCGAAGCCTGTGTCAAGATTGAGAGAGCCCATAGAGCCCTTGGTCCAAAGCCCACCGGTCAACAGACGCAGCCCCGCTCTATCATTGTCAAGTTTTCAAGCTTCAGAGTCAAAGAAGAAGTGATTAAGAGAGCGTGGCAAAAGAAACAGGTGATGTACAACAACACACGCTTCTTTGTGGATCACGACTACCCCCGGCTATCCAGAAAAAACGCACGGAATACAATCAAGCGAAGAGAGTGTTAAAGGAGAGGAAAATCAAGTTTCAAACCCCCTATCCTGCAAAAATGCGAGTCTTTTATGAAGAGGGGACGCGCCTGTACCAAAACGCAGCGGAGGCAACAGCCGACATGTCATCACGAGGGCTCCCGGTCACAGTTATTACACCTACCGTTGACCCATATCAGCGAGAGATACAGCGGCTCTCTACGTGGCAGGTGGCTGCAGGAGACCGGGCTGCTGCTACTGCATCGGTGAGCGCATCCACGGAGGTGGACCCTCGGCAACGAATGATGGAAAAACTACAGGAATACAGACGGCATCCACCAGCAGATAAGTGAACATGACTGATTTGAATCCACATACTAGTACTATGTACAACGATTTGATATGTACTGTCTTTCTCCGAATTACTTTTATAATCGTTAATTAAGTCGGGACACGCAGACGCTATAATAACGATCACAACACAGCCATCTCACAGGGCCCTGCTCTACAAAATGAGTAGGTTAATCCCTGTTTGGCGCTCTAATACATCGAGCCCCACGAAGGTTCAGTCATTCAGAACCTCTGCTCCGGAAGCACAACCTCAGCAGAAAGTTACTCTGTTTCATATCTCTGCTATGAGGACATTGTTTTGTTCTTGTTCTGTTCATGTAATATGTTTTTCAGTTATTGGGATGTACTATGCTACTAAATGCAATCACGAGAGTCTTTGTGTTTTGTTTTTAAACACAATATGCCATGACAGATAATACCTTAAGATGTGCATCATACAATGTCAATGGTGTTCTTAATCCGATTAAACGGAGTAAGATACTGTCCAAATTGAAGAAAGATAAGATCCAAATTGCTATGTTACAAGAAACTCATCTAAACCCTACTGAACATGAGAAATTAAAAAGGATGGGTTTTTCTAAAGTTTACTATTCGTCTTACAAATCAGGTCACCGAAGAGGAGTCGCCACTTTAATATCTCAAGGAGTCCATTTGAATTTCTTTCTGAAAATGCAGACAAAGAAGGTCGATACTCACTGGTATCGGGCAGAGTAGATGGAGTTTCGGTGACTTTAATTAATGTTTATGTCCCCCCTGGTAGTGATTTTCTATTTTATAGAAAATTGATTGAGTTAATGACACAGGCAAATGGTGTAGTTATATGTGGAGGGGACTGGAACATAAGATTAAACCCAAGGCTTGATTCATCAAAGTTCATTACTCAGAATGCTTTGCAAAAAAAATTTAAACTGTTAATGTCATATCACGGTGTTATAGATATAGATCTCTATCCAACAAGTCAGGATTATACTCATTATTCTCACTCTCATGCAGTGTACTCTAGGATTGATTATTTTTTCATTTTTAAAAGAGATCGTCACAGAATTAAAAATGCCGATATAGGAACTATTGACATTTCTGACCATGCACCAATACTACTAAACATAGAACTTGGTAATACATCTACAAATTTGCAATGGAAATTGAATACAAATGTTTTAAATGATCTTCACTTTACAAATTCAATTAAGTCCGATATTAAGACTTTTCTCAATGAAAATCTTAATGGGGAGGTTAGTCCAGAAATAGTTTGGGACACTATGAAAGCATTTATGAGAGGCAAGATTATAGCCTTCTGTTCGCATAAAAAGCGACAGAGGCAAGCTAAACTGCTGGACTTGAATAAACAATTAAGACATTTTGAAGCAGAACATAAAAAAAATCCGAACCATGAACTTAACGTAAAGTTGAAAATTATAAGAAACAGAATAAATGCCTTATATCTATTAGATATAAGAAAAACGATGATTTACACGAAACAAAAATACTATGAATCTGGTCCCAAATTTGCAAAATTACTGGCAAGTAAATTACAGAAGCAACAAGCAGATAACACAATTTGTAAAATTAGAGACCCAACCTCTAAAACATGTATGTTTAAGCAGAGTGAAATCCAACAAATTTTCCTAAATTATTACAAACAACTATATACACAACCAAATTTAAAAAACTCACAACAGATAAGGAATTTTTTGAAGCCACTAACTTTACCAATGTTGTCAGAAGATCAGAATGAATTCCTTATAGCAGATATAACTGAAGTAGAAGTAGCTAGGGCAATATCAAAATTAAAAGCAAATAAATCACCTGGACCGGATGGTTTCCCTTCGGAATGGTATAAAAAATTTAAAATTGAACTACTGCCATTCCTAACACAAATTTTAAATAAGGCACTAAGAGATGGTGTAATGCCACCATCTTGGAAACATGCCACTATCTCTGTTATCGCAAAGGAAGGAAAGGACCCACTTCATTGTAGCTCTTTCAGGCCCATCTCAGTTCTAAATGTCGATTATAAACTTTTCACATCCATTTTAGCGAGGAGACTGGAGACAATATTACCTAATCTTATTAACACCGATCAAACAGGCTTCATCTCACAAAGGCAAACACACGATAATATAAGACGCACTTTACATATATTAAGTCATATCCATAAACATAAGGTGGAAGCCGCAGTGGTCAGTTTAGACGCCGAGAAAGCGTTCGATTCCGTGAGTTGGTGTTTTCTATATAATGTCCTTCAGAAATTTGGGTTTCATAGCAATTTTATAAAAACAATAAGATCACTTTACACAAATCCAACAGCTTGTATTAAAATTAATGGACACTTATCAAAAACATTTGAGCTAGAACGAGGAACTAGACAAGGTTGTGGGCTTCTCCCCTTCTGTTTGCCATTTATATAGAGCCCCTAGCTCAGTTGATTCGACAAACAATTGACATAAAAGGAATACCTATTGCCAGTGACGAACATAAGGTGGCATTATATGCTGATGATGTCTTAATTTATTTAAGTGAACCAAATGAATCTTTGCCTAAGCTATTTCATTGCCTAAAAACTTTTGGGTACTATGCCGATATAAATTAAATGTTAGTAAAACACAGATAATGACTTTAAATTATAGCCCTCCAGCATCACTACGTGAAAAGCTGAATCTTAAATGGGATTTAAACACTTTAAAATACTTGGGAATCATCATCCCTAAGATTATTGACAATATAGCCAAATATAATTATGACAACTTGATTTCTAACATAAAACTTGATATACAGAGGTGGTCTGTCATTCCCTTTATCAGCCTAACTCAAAGAATCGAATCAGTGAAAATGAACGTATTACCCAGATTTCTTTTTTTATTTCAGGCCCTCCCTGTTGAAATTACTAAACAGCAGTTATCCCAATGGGATAAAATTATATCAAGATTTATATGGCTTGGGAAGAAACCACGAGTGAGATTTAAAACATTGCAACTTTCAAAAGAAAAGGGAGGGATGGCAGTACCCAATTTAAAAGACTATTATTATGCAGCACAATTCAAACCCTTAATGAACCTTTGCAACCCAAAATACCAGGCCCGATGGAAAGACATAGAGTTACAACTGGTGAATGACCCCCCATTGCATGCACTTTTAGGAAATAAGGATATCCAAAAAACTCTTATTAAGGTTGAAAATCCCTGGATAGTGATTCAATTGAAAATCTGGTCACATGCTAAAGAAGAATATAAATTACATGATAACTTAAAAATTGTGAGATGGTGCGCCTATGACCATGATTTTAAGCCTAATCAAATAGACTCCGGATTTCGTAATTGGATATCACGTGGCTTAAATACATACTACTCCCTCACAAACAATGGGATTGTAAGCGATTTTCAAACTCTTAAGAACAACTACAACTTAGAAAAAGTGATTTTTATAGATATTTACAACTGCGCAACTACATAAACCAGGAGATTCTTCACACTTTGGATGTACAGGAACCAGTGCTTAATGAAATATTAAATGCATACAAAGGAAAATCCAAAAAAAGGTATAATATCTAGACTTTATAAAGGATTCATGAGTAAAAAACCTTATTCAACTCAATATGTTCAATCGAAATGGGAAAAAGAAAGCAATAGCAATATAACAGATGAAGAATGGCAGGGTTATTGTTCATCAGTGTGAAAACCACTAACTCACATACATGGAGAGAATTCAACTGGAAATGTTTGATAAGATTCTTTATTACTCCTAAACAAAAAATCAACCGTAGTGGGGATGAGCTTAAGTGCTGGAGACAATGTGGTGATCAAGAGGCCAACCACTGGCATGTATTTTGGGATTGTCCCATTATACATGATTTTGGAGCGAAATACACAGAAATATTGAATCTATATTTAATGCCAAGATACCCTTTGAGTTTACAACTTTAATTATGGGTAAGACGCAATTGCAATCTGATAATAAACATCTGTTTAGAATGCTAATAACTGCAGCCAAAAAAGCTCTGACCAGACGATGGCTCCTCCCCACTTCACCCAATTTGGACAATTGGATAGATGTTGTAAATGAAATTTATTATATGGAGAGATTGACATTTTCACTTCGTTTACAGTTGAACAAATTCTCAAAGATATGGTTGAAATGGGCACATTATGTTAACAAAAGACAACAAGAGGAAATATTGAATATCTATGACTCGTGATGTAAAGAAGGTAGTCGATATTTTATTGTTAAAGAAATCTCTCGTTTTTTGTTTTTTCTTTGTAATATAAATGTAACTACTATCATTTTGCTTGCTGCAATACTGCTAAATAAGGTATTTTCTTTTAACAATGCATCCCATGTTGTTTTTGTACTGTTCTAATTGTTTTGTTTTATTTGAAAAAAAAAAAAAAAAAAAAAAGGGAATGTTGGGAAAGGAGTGAATAATTTTGGGTCACAGACTGGCTCTAAGACCCAGAGAGATCTCCAATGTAACTACTGTATATTTCTCAATGTTTCAAAAATAAAGATTTAAAAAAAAAAAAAAATTGACCTGTTTATTCAAAAAATCTCTGGTGATGGACCCCCAGACCCCCCCACCCTGCTAAATTAAGTGTGACACACTGTAGAAGGAGGCTGGTAAAAACTAATTGTGAGTCACTGCAAATGCTACCTGTACATTTCTGAAAATGTACAGGTAGCATTACAAAAAAAAAAAAAAAAAATCACAAACTTTTGTATAGGGGCCCATCAGCAAAGTTTGTACCCAGGGCCCAGAATTTGGTGCTGCGCCCCTGGTCATGTGACTTCTTTTAAAGCGATACGCACATCAACACAGCGCTTCGCTCTTTGAGCTTGGCACTGGGTCGGCGCTTCAGTGTTGTTTTGCCCATCACTACAACTTAAAAATTAATAGTTTGCGGAGCATCTTTATAAAATGGTGGTGTTAAATTGAGCAGAGTGTTGTGATATAAAATTTGCTTGTGTATCAACTTTCCACAGTATATGGAGTGAATATAGACTTCTTACCACAAGAGTTCAACCTTTCACATAATGATACTGGAGTGCAGATGGGCCTAACATGAAAGGCATTATAAACAAAATAAAATCTATTTTTAAAGTATATTTCTAAGTAACAATCTGGAACAATATACAGTACAGTGCATCAGAGCGATGCCTGAGCGGGTCTCGAACTTACACTGTCACGTCTATAAAATATTATGCAGTGTAGTGTACACACTTCCCGCATTGTATTGATAATTGAACAAAGTCTTAAATGCAAAATATAAATGATGCCTTTGCTTTTTCATTCAGAGCCTCGTTCCAAATGTAAAATCAGGTCCAATATGAACCAATCCATGTCTCTGAATTGTCCCAGAGCCAGACTGTGCTGAGGATCATGAGTTGATCCTTTTGCTTCAACACAACTTGGCTTAACTGAACCTATTTTTAAACCACTTCAGCCAAACGAGGCTTCATTTTGCGCTGATGACATCACACCAGGAAAATGAAGCACAGGCTGATGGTCCTGCAAGTGTGCCTTTTGACATTTAGTTGCCAAAGTTGGTAACTTTTACTCTGTATTATATGTCTTTTTGCTTCTTATATTTTTGCCAATGAAGACAATCATTTCTTCCTCTTCAGGATCAATTAAGCACTTATTTCAAAATGAAACTGTTCATCTGTTACTTGAATGAAATTATGGTTTCCCCTGGTCAGCATGAAATAAAGGAACCAATCAAGAGAAGGTGAATATGGAAACAAAAATAGAATATTGACCTAATGAATTATGAGTTAATGTTCTGTAGGCCTATATGCTTATGTACTTGGAGGTATATGTGCTCAAGGTGCTTGGGTGAACTTGGGTGCTTATGTTTTCTTATTCAAAAACAACAGTTTCTCCACAGTAGCGGGTCTGAGTTGGCTTCTCTTTTTGGAGACAATTTCCCCAGCTTTAGAAAACACCCTCTCACAGGGCACAGGGGATGCTGGTGTTGCCAGGAGGCACAGGTTTGAGTACTAGGCTTTGTGCATTTTCCCGTACAGCAGTGGGTCCTCTGAACGTTCAAGCGGAGAGGCTGACAAATAACGCTGCACCTCCACTATGGCGTCAGCAGTGGCTTTCCTGGACGCTCTCACTTCTCCAACTTTCCTGTCCAAAAGCTACCACAGGTCAATGACTGAAAATGAAACAATACATAAAGTTAACCTTACTCAGAACATGAATAAATGCCCAAAAATGTCTCCACATTAGTGTTTGTACATTGGGAAAATGCAGCTGGTTCTGGCGGTGCTCTCAAAGTAGATGGCTCCTTATCACGGGACACTGCAGCACACTCTGATTTGAACCGGCGCACGGCTCTGGAATCCAAGCGTTTTATATCTTGGATTAAGTAATGATGCTAATGAGAAGACACTCTCTATTCCACAGAATTTGTCGTTCAATATTCTATTTAGGTTTATGCCAAGCTGTTTCGCCATGTTTGATATTGCCGACTTCAAATTGTCCTGTTGCACAGAACCAACAGAGGGCGCAACAGGACATTTTGAAGTCAGCAATATCAGACCACTGTAAACACAATAACCACATAATGGACTGGAACAAGTCACGGATTATTAATCAAGAAACCAACAAATACAAACGATAGATCAAAGAAGCAATAGAAATCAGACAGAGAGGCCCACGCATTTTGAATCGAGATGAAGGAGCTTTCCAACTCTCCTGTACGTGCAGCAGCTTCTCCAGAGACCACCAGGAGGCGGAGGGTCGTGGTCAGCCCGGTAGACCTTACACCGGGCTCACACTGCCTCCAGATCCAGATCCGGATCCGTCTGGCTCCAGTGGCCACTCACACTGCCTCCAGAATATGCATGCGTATGCACGGACTCTGCTGGCCTCGCGAGACCACGAGTTCACGGGGATTCACGCTTATCTTGGGAGTTTCAGGGAGTTTACGTGATCTCTGGCACATGTATATGTAAACAAGGAACACTTGCGCCGTGTTTTGGGCATATTTCACGTCACTTCATTTTCTGTTGGATTTTTTGACGCATAATGGGTAAGTACGGGACGTGTATTTGCCTCCTGTGTGTTCAATAGTCGCGTATATGTCGAGCATTTTGCCGTATTTCTTGTAGTAGCAGAAACGTAATGTTTTTACTTTGAAAACCACCGGATTCACTTCACCCGCGAGTGCTTGGTTTCCTGTTTGTCGTGTCTTCTTTTCACAACTTTACCAAAAAGGGCTCCGGAGCGCTCCGGCAGTCCGGACAAATTTAAATGAAACGGAAACGATCCGGACGTACGGAGCAGAGCCGCGCGGCTCGCCGGACCGGACGGATCGCGGTGTGAGAGCCTCTCATTACTTTTCAAGAAACGGAAAGCCTCCGTACGCCGGACCGGAGTACGGACCGGATCCAGTGTGAGACCGGGGTTACAGTTCCACTGGGCTGGCCATGCCTGGGAACAGCAGCTGATAAGACACATCACTTAGGCGATGCCTCTGACGAAGATGGAAGTGACCGTCGAAACTAGTCAGGTAATAAACTCTTACCGATATTTGATATAGAAGAAAACGCTTTTATAAATACGTTAAGAAGACATGATGAACATCTTTAACCTATTACATGTGCACCAGCTAGTTTGTGCTTATGTTATACTATTTTGCTGCTGATAATTCATAATGTATGTGTTTACTTTTGACTTAAAACATTTTTATAACATTTTTCAGTGTGTTTGATCTTGAACATGACATCATCCTGAACTTTTTCTTTTTGTCATTTTCTTTCTGCGTTGCAGGTGGTGATCAAATTGAAGCATTGCGGAGCTTTTTGGATAAGCTGGACCAGGTTCAGCTCCACACCATTGTGATGCCTGCAAAAAAGTTCAAGAAGCAGGAGCTCTACCCTGAAAGTGGTAGATGGCATTTTAAGTAAGTTGACGGTACACTATTCTCATTTGCTTGATCTGTATAAAATAAAAATAAAAATATTGCAAGTTTTCTGTACTAATTAATTTGTTTTATTTATTTTATTTTGTTACAGCTTACATTATGCATTGCAGCACGCTGGCTGGATGGTCCCTAGTAGAGAAAGGCAAAGTTAAGAAAGCTTCATCAACAAGTGTGAGAGCTGCAAAGACTTTGTAGAGTGTGTCTGTCTGACCTCCACCAAGGCAGCTCAAAAAAGTAGGAAAAGACACTTGGCAATGAATGTTTTATAAGATATGTATATTGTTATTGTTATTATAGCGAATGTGTAAAGTAAATCACTACAAAGCAGCTCAAATAAAGTAGCAAAAGTTCATATCCTTCCATTAATATTGCACTTTTATTTTATTCTAATTACAAAAAAAAAAAAAAAAAAGATTGTAGTTCTCAGGTAAACCATAAATAAGTAACAATTTAACATGAGGAAATTTTACAAAACCATTTATGTTTGTATAGGGGAAATTCAATTCAATTCGATTTATTTTGGTATAGCCCAATATCACTCAATCCGTCATCTCGAAGGACTTCACAGGAAGGCAAAAGTGCAGGAGTCCATGCGGGAGGACCGGTCCAGGCACCAGGGCGGCCTCGCACTGGAACATCCTAGAGCACACTCCAAGGGGGAGTGGGACAAGGAACAACAGATTAAAATAGTCACTAGATAAAGAAGATATAGAATAAGTTAAGATAAAATGTAGAAGGAAGGCTAAAGCAAAAACAAAATAAAAGAGGAAAAATGATAAAAAAGGTAATAATAGTTGTATAAGGCTGTTTAGGAATGTAAGTGTTGATTGTGATGAGTTAATTATTAGAATAATTCTATATTGGCAACAGAAGACTTAACTGGAGTGTACAGGGTCTAAAACATGACATTGCACAGGGTCTAAAACATGACATTTAAGTTGAAAAAACTTTATTTGCATTATCCTAAAGTCCTCAGGCAATTTAGTGTTAGCTTGATCTAATTCAAATTTTGAATATTCACCACACACTTTTTGCTATTTGATTTTTTTATTGATGATTATTATTATTTATTATTGATTTATTGTCTTGTAGGTGCAGCCCTAATTGTGTTCCATAATTGTAATGTCAGCACTGGTACTCAGTTTAATTTACTTGAACATTTGTTAATTATAATCATTATATTTATTTTTTTTTTCCAGCTTTTACTTGCATTATTTTGCATATTTTGTTTGCCATAAATACATTTACAGTTTATTTACAAGTGTGGGTCATTTAAATAGTGGCTTTTATTAAACTAGTGCATTGCTCTTGGCAGATAATGACATAGCAATTTCTCAATATTGTCTCAAAACATGAGAAAGTCAGACAAACCTAAAACTACATTGAGACTAAAATGAGAATTACCCCTCTAAACTGGAAATGAAGTTGCTTGTCCTACTAGAAGAATCACTTTACATGGAGGACATATTAGGACTGAACCGTACTCATGCCTGCACACAGAATGTTTGTGCACATTCAAGAGTGTGATGCTTTACGGACACATCTGACTCCATTTCACACTCGCAAATCTTTTGAACATTTTACCTCACGTGAAGTTTTATTATAAGTCATGGGACTTTTTAGAGCCATGCTCTGAATTGACTTACTTTTATCATCTCCGAACAAGACACTTAAAAGTCAATCATAAAGTTGAATGTTCTTTTTAAGATTTAAATTTCCAAACAAAAGTATATTCTACATTCAATGCACACAAGTGTAAAATGCATCAAAACAATCTTGGAAAGATTTTAAAGCTGAAATTGTAATCAGGAATCCTGAAGAAACAGAGGAAAATGGAAATGGATATGTCTGACACACATGACACAGAAGACAATGAAGAAAACATTTCAGTCAACTGTTGTGCACACTTAAAAAAACAACTTGAACACAAAGTAGCATCTTTGTCACTAAAAATGCAATATTCCTGAGAGTGCTGTACAAGAAGTAATTGAACATCTTTGCCAGATACATGACATGTCACAACCACTTTATACAGTAATATCAAGTCAGCGCTGCAAAATATGTAAAGGAAGTAGTTGGTGCTGTTTCAAATAGTAATGTAATAACTTCATTGTGTGGATCATTGGGCACAAGAAAAAGAGCATCCTTTATGCGAGATGACTTTGCACTGGTTATGCCTGTTGAATATGTTGTAGATAAACATACAAGAACAGCTGTGTATGTAACTATCCAAAATATGTTACAGCAGCTTTTAAACAAACCTGACATATTGGAAAAGGCGCTGGCAGAAAATCTGCATGTTCCAAATGAAATCAGCTCATATTCAGATGGGGATGAGTTCAGGATTGCACTTATACTATGTATAAATGATTTTGAAGTTGCCAATTCTCTCGGAACATAATAATAATAATAATACATTTTCTTTGTAATGCACTTGAGCTCGACCTCTTCAGTTTGTCGTTGCAGTTGTCATTCATTATAAGATTATTTTAATATCTTACTGTTTCTAACCTGACTCTTCCTACCATAACATCACCACAACCCTCTGCATTTAGGCAACTGTAGATTTTCGGAGCTAAAGTTCTTATAAATGTGTGTGTTAAATGAGCAGCGGAGAGCAGAAAAATGAGATGCTCCTACCTCACGTCAGGTAGGTAGGAGCATCTACCTACCTGACGTGAGGTAGGTAGATCGCGCCCCTGATAAATATAAATTGTAGTGAACCCCACCCCCTAACCCTCTCTCAAAATAAATTTGTATTAAATTTAAATTTACAGACAGACCCTTAGACCCATAAGCCCGTACATACAATACATTTCAATCTAACAAGGTTCAGATATACTGTAAGTCAGGGGGTCTGGGGAGAATTTTTTTTTTAATTTGCAAAACTGAAACTGCAAACTGAATGTGCATCGACAACAGCTACAATCAGTATTTCCAACTTTTAGATTAAGACCAAAACACCACTATGTGGAACATTATCCACAGCTGATCAAGAAATTCGGCTCATTGACAGATTGTTGGACAATGCGCTTCGAGGGAAAACACAAGTTCTTTAAAAAGGCTATCAGAGAATCCCACAACTTCAAAAATGTGGCTATGACACTTGCTACAAAACATCAGAAAGCACTCGGTTACTATTTCGATGCTAACACCTTTTTCAGGCCAATCGTCGAGCTGTCAAAAGTTGCGATGATAAAAACAGAGTCCTTTCCTTTGTTCGGAAGTCTCTCCATTGCATCTTCAGTCTGCGTTGAAGGAGTATGTATTGGCTCCTGTTCAAGTCTTTCGAGTTTGGGTAAACAAGTCAAATTGTTGCATTCAACTCTGAGTCTTTTTTGTATGCAAAGAATGGCTGCATGGTACCTGGAGCACCTTCGATCTTTCCAGTTATGTCCTGCTGATAGCACTTTCTGTGTGGTTAAGCAATCTGATTTGACAGATGTTTTCCCTTTGTCAGCCTATAATACAAGGAAAACTAATAGTCACATTGAAACGATTTGTGATCTGCTCAAACTAATACTGTTTAATCTATTTTAAAGGTGCACTGTGTAACTTTTTAGCCAAAAATTAGACTTTCATAAAAGTCTGTTCTTTTCATTTGGATGTTTTTGTTACATTGCTCACTTACTTAATTCTTCCGCTTTATTTGTTGCATTAACCTTCAGCAGCCTCACATTTCCCCAAACCTGACTCGTACTTGTCCTGGTGCTGGGCCTGTTTTGGTTTGTTTTTGTACAAATTTTGTTCCTTTGACTTTATTATTTCAGAATTTGCCATAAAACATAATCTCTATTAAGAAAGTCCCAAAGTGTAGTTTCAATTGTCCATGTAACGTATTCATCTGGTGACTACTAACCTCCACAAAGTTACAGAGTGCACTTTTAAACAAGATTACTACATCACAATAATATACTTGGACTTTTTAAGAGGTGTATAGCCAGTACTGCTGAGTGCTGCCCCAAACCACATGCTTTGCTGACAGATTTTAGAGGGAAAGGGAGCTGAGGGTTGAGAGCGAGAGGAGCAAGGGGAGCTGCAGGGTAGAGAGGAATTGTGATTATTTCTCTATCAACCATTTTTTTTCTATCCCAGATGCTTACAACCCAAAAACTGACCATGAGGCTTGTCATCAGTTAAATCGACATAAGAAAGTTACTGTTTTCCCCGACCAATGCCATGGATCAATTGATTGACTGCATAAAAACATGTATTGGCACAACAGACGATTTAGGTATCCAGTATGAAGATCTTGATTTTAATAATGCTCTCTGCAATCTCACAAATGTGTCGGATCAGACTGAAAGGCCAACTCTTAATATCATACCTTGTGCTGAGCTTGTCCAACCACCAGTCTCACAAACAGAAACTAACATTCCAAATGCTTACGCTGAGTGAATTTAGTAGAAAAGACTGACCTGACCCATTTATTATTCCTAAGTTTTCAGTGGATGTTGAATACAAGTTAAGAGTAGGAAATCAGTACAGCAACATGGAAGGAAGTAGCTTCAAGCTATCCGTTGGGATGAAACGTGTCATTTTAGATAAACAGGCAGAGACTATGGGCCTCATTCATGAAAACGCGCGTGTGGGGGGTGCGGGGTGCGGGGGGGGGGGGGGGGGCAGCGGCTGCTGTAGCGGGGTGCACAGTCAGAGCACAGAGGCTCTGGTCCTGGGGGGACACAGGGTCCTGAGTCCTGTGGGGTTAGATGAGGCTGGGACAGGCTGCTGCAGGTTTATTAAAGTCATTTTTAGCATGAGTGATGACTTTTTTGTTTCTAAAATTGTTTTACATATAATAATTTATAAAAATACATAACCTACAATCATGTAGGAATTAAATTTTTGACTGAACTATATAAGAAATAAATTTTGAAACAGCTGATTTTTTGTTCTTACGATGCTCCTCAGTGTTTGTAGAATTTGTTTTTACAGACGAACATTTTCCGTTAAGAACAAATTTTGTGAATGCCAAAAATGTTCGTAAACAGCTCTTTTTGTTCGTAAGAACATATCATGAATGAGGCCCTATGTATTCTTATAAAGCTTACCCAACCAATGATAATTACAAAAGTGTAGCAAAAGCACTAGTGACAGAACATCCTTGTCTTATGCTGCGTTCACACCGGACAGCTTATTTGCATCTACATTCGCCTAAACGCGTGTAAAATTTCGCCGGTTATTTATGCTGTTGACGCCTCAATAAGCTTCCAAGCTGCTCTGACGCGCGTCAAGACTATGGTGGACAAAAGGACACATTTAACGCCCCAAAGCGCTTCCAGCTCCCGCTTGTTTGCTAGCTTTGTTTTGCTCGTAGACAGACCACGTTGAGAGAGAGAGAGATAGAGGCTTGTTGCATTTATAAAACGGAGCTTACCCGATCACACAACTTTCTCCTCTTCCAGGCAGTGTCCTTTTGCTGTCTCTGTCTTCCTTGACTCCTCCGTTGTACAGCAGGTTTAAACACGGCACCGGGCATTTTTAATAGATTCATGTGAGGTTGTAAGTCCAGATCATGTCCCGTGTTTGCTGTGTCTCCAGATTTTCAAAGCAACAAGCGACCAAACCTTTGAAAAAAGCCCCAAACAAGCGACCTTACGTTAAAAAAGTTATTAAAAGACTTCAGTAAACAGTCCTTCTTTCCACTTGGTGTGACAGGGAACAACATGTCACGTGTCACAGTGTCCTCTGATTGGCTGACGCCGACTTCCAACACGTCTGAAGATGGATTTTCCCAACTCTTGCGGCCGCCGCAGCTTTGGGCAAACTTGCAGCCGCCGCAGCTTCGAGCGTTTTCCCAATGGATTTGATAACATGACACTTGAATCTCTTCGAGATGGTCTAGTCACTGAAATGTCTAAAACATCTCCAAATGAGACATATGTAAAAAACTACATGGATATGACATTTGCACTGAGGAGGAATGAAGAAGCCAGCCATCCGCCAAATGGTCCTCCGCTGGCCAGCACTCTTTACAGAAAGCCAGGTTTGTTTTATTTAAGAAAATTTTGCATGGTATGCATTTTATGACATTTGAGGTTCTTCTCTAGGTCTTAATGGAATTCAATAGAATAACTGGAAAAAACCTCAAAGGAGTCTTCTTCTCTGCATAGGATGACTACTCTGCAGCCTTGCAACAAGTGTTCAAGAGCTGAGTGGCCTTACAAAAGCAAAGGTGTGTAAACAATTTTGAGAAGAAGAAACAGAGTAAAAGAAGAGAAGAGAGAGGACAGGGACATATAACAGTCAGAAGAAAGAGAGGACAGAAAGAGAGAGAGACAGGACATATAGTAACAGTCAGAAGAAAGAGAGGACAGAACAGGAGAGAGAGGACAGGGACATATACGTAACAGTCAGAAGAAAGAGAGGACAGAACAGGAGAGAGAGGACAGGGACATATACGTAACAGTCAGAAGAAAGAGAGGACAGAACAGGAGAGAGAGGACAGGGACATATACGTAACAGTCAGAAGAAAGAGAGGACAGAACAGGAGAGAGAGGACAGGACATATAGACAGTAGAAGAAAGAGGAGAAAGGAGAGAGAGGACAGGGACATATGGAGCTAAGGAGCGAATATTCAGCCTGGAAGACTACCAGCTTCTGCCTCAGTAATCAGCACACCTGTGCTTCATCTCAGATCCAATCATGTCTCGCCTGTGCAGCTTGTTCAATCAGCTTCAGCTCTCCTCCTCCTTCTCAGCCTATCAGGGCGTCAGGGCCACATTCAAAAGAGCAGCTCAACTTTCACTCTGGCTTCAGCTGTCGCAAGCGTCATTTCGTCTCATCGGAACCCTCCTCCTCCCCATCTCCACCTCAACTTCCACCTTCTTCCTCTCAACCACCACCAGTGTCTAGGCTCCGGGGGGAAATCTCCTACTCCAACAGCTCATCATTTATCGCATGCACATTGTTTTCTGCCGGGGCCTAAGCGCCAAACCTGTAACAATAAATGTCATCATTAATCGCATCATTTTGTCTGTTTGAGTCTGTCCAGGTTGAAATAACAGTCAGAAGAAAGAGAGGACAGAACAGGAGAGAGAGGACAGACTCAGATGAATAAGTAAACGTTTAAGTTGTTGTATTTAGACCATCAAGTACTGCATAGACATTATCTTAAACTTTTAAGTTTCTTGTACATTAACTGTTGAGTATTTCATTAGCAAAAAAGTCAAAGCATTTGGGGCAATCATTTCCCTCAAATGATTTGAGGACGTTCGACAAATTCAGGTTCACAGTGCACTTGCAAACTGGTACCTGATCGAGGGAGTCCCACTTTACATACGAGATCAACAATCACTTGAAATCATTTGAGGCTTGATAGCCAATGACATCATAAATATTTTCGGAGAAAATGAATGAGCTTCTTTCCATCGTTGGCCCTGACCTGACGAGGCAAACAACCAATTACAGAGCATCTATAGAGCCCAAACAACAACTGGCAGTGGCATTAAGGTAAACAAAATAAATATAAGCCAACACGTCACTTGTAAAAGTTTAATAAAGTTTTATTAAAATAACTCACAGCAAAATAAAACACACAAAAAATCTAATTGGAAAGCAAAAAATAATACACTTAAAAATTTCTAAAATATTCTTCTCCTGTGGTTTCCTCCCACTGACTTGTATCTTCAGCCAACATCTCTGTGTATGGTCCAATTGGCCTTATCTGTTGAGCTGGGGGAAATGGGCGCAAAGGTTGTGGTGCCTGTGGTGGGAGTTGGAATTGACCCCTGCTGTTCGAGCTCTCCAGAGGGGAGGGTCAATGGTAGTCCAACCTGACTCCTGTTATGGCTCAGTTCTTTGCCGCTCCTCAGATTTAATGCGAGACAGTGTCCACAGCAGTTCAAATTTGGCCCTTCTTTGTCCGTCCTTGGTCAGTCTCAAAAACATGGGCACCAAGCTGAGGGCAAAGTAATATATTTTCTCCTTCTCACCCTCTGGCACACATGGTCTTGGTGGTGGCTTCTGAAGAATCTGCAGAGGCGATCTTCAAAGTTAGCCGTGGCTGCACTGGTGGAGCCCCTCCTCCTTGCATTATCCTGCAGTGGCTGGGTTCGTTCTCTGGGGCTCCGGGATCTGCTTGGTCTGTCCACAGACTGTGCAGAGGTAGGGTTGAGGTGGAAGGCCGAGACGAGAGTGCTGGATAAAGTCTTGGCTGCTGGGATGGGTCTGCTCTCTCCAGCTCTGCTTCACTGGCTGAGGAGGGTTCAGGGCGTAAGTTGCTCCTTGTCTTAGGCCAGGCGTAGTGTGAGAAAATCTGACCGCTTGCCTGCCCCTGGGCCCAATACAGATTCAAAATGAATATGCAAATGTATGATGTTCATGTGGTTCGTCCCAGGTTCTCATATTTCATCCTGCATCCGTTTAGCCAAGTCTGACTCCCCCTTGGTCAGAGATAACTCTGGTCCTCTCCAGAGGTCAGAAAGGTTAACCTGTAGACAAAACACATATCCTGCGTTTCTCCCTAATCTTAGCTGCAGCTATAAAAGTGAATGATTATGTCAAAGTAATTCTGAACCTACATGAGACTTTCCAGGTCAACTTTTGTTCAGTTAAAGAATACAAAAGAGTATTTAATATAACAAGCAAATGACTTCAGTGATTATGTAATTAAATGATATCACAATTGTAAACCTTCATTGTTAATATGCAAATGTGTGAGCAACTGAAAAGCTTTATTTGTTTGAAACTATTTTTGAAATCATCATCACTGTACATAAAAAATATACCAAT
Organism: Mugilogobius chulae; assembly: GCA_038363315.1. Lineage (NCBI taxonomy): Eukaryota > Metazoa > Chordata > Actinopteri > Gobiiformes > Gobiidae > Mugilogobius > Mugilogobius chulae. The sequence continues at coordinate 24,156 of JBBPFD010000703.1, read as the reverse complement.
ACAAATACATTACATGTAGACATTATAATAAACATTATAAATACATATTTGGAACTTGTGTTAAGCATACATTTCTCATGCAATATAAAAAAAAGAACTTTCTGTACAAACCTTCTCGGTTGAACATGATCCATTGCTTTTGTGATCCACCAGCGGATCCACTTGGGAGGCTCTTCTTTTTATGCTTCACATAGCAGTCCCCTCAGCATTCGCCATCTATTCTTGCAGGAACTTACTGCAAAAGAGGTGAAAAAGTAAATGATAAGCAATTGATTTTAACATGACTATTTTTTTTTTTTTTTGCAGATACTTGGCATTGGGCGACTCTCTAATTAGCTTATCCTTTAGCTATCGGCTTGGCCATTCAACTGTCGTGGATTCTGTACACATGGTGTATGTGGCCATTGAGAAGACAATGATAGCACAGCGCCTCCCAGTTCCAACAGAGGAGACCTGGACTGCAGTGGCAAACGGCTTCTGGACAAGATGGAATTTCCCCAACTGTCTTGGAGCCATTAACGGCAAGCTTGTCAACATAATTGCACCAGCGCACTCAGGATCTCAGTACTTTGACTATAAGAAAACTTTTCTCTCAACCTTATGGCCTTGGTAGATTCTGAGTGCAGATTTTAGTCATTCAGATGGGTGATGGAGGATGGAAGGAGCAGTGACGGAGGACTGTTTACCTCATCTGACCTAGGTAGAGGAATGGAAAGTGGAACTCTACATGTGTCCCCAAGTGCACCTCTACCTGGTGCTCCTCACCTGGGCCCTGCACCATTTGTTATGGTGGGAGATGCAGCTTTCCCACTGAAGACCTATCTGATGAGGCCGTACCCTGCACACGATCTGACCCATGACAAGCGGATTTTTAACTACAGGCTGTCACGTGCAAGAATGACTGTGGAGTGCACTTTTGGCATTCTGTCATCGCGATGGAGAATCTTTAACCTAACTAATTAACCTAATTTTTTTTTTTTTTTTTTTTTATGTGATTGGTTTTTTTTTTCATTTACATATTCGAAATGAAACAGGTGGCGTAACATCAATCAATAAAACAAATATTATGTAAAAAGAAATCTTTGGTGTAAATTACGTGGGTACGCACCGCAGGCACGTTCAATATAATGTACGTCTTTTGAACTGTACGTAATACATGATTGGTCAGCAGTTTGAATGCTAACACACAACTTAAAAGATAAACAGACATTAGCAAGAAAACTTGAATCAAATGAAAAAGAGAGGTTTAATACAGTTAAATTTGGCAGATACTTTTGCCAAAAAGGTAGAAATGAATCGAGGATTGGAGTCTGCACATGAAATTCCTCAGAACAATTCTACAAATACAGCACCTGATCGTGGGAATGCAACGCCGTCTCCTCCGCCTCCTTAGAAGTCTTTCTAATATTGAGAATGTTGTTTACATGGAAGCCCCAGTCCTGGCCAAAGAGCTCAAGACGTTGCTGATATTGGCACAATCAAAGCGGATGAACTTAAACAAAGCAGTGACTCTATAAAACTATGCGCCTTCCAAAAACGATTCATACCTCCCAGAAATTGGGTAGCTCCATCTCGGCTAATTTTTGGGAAACAGAGAAAAGTATCCGATGAGTTTTTCATTGAGGAATTATATCCCACAGTATCATACAGCCTTTCACAGGATGGGCTGTTTTGTGTGGCCTGCGTGCTGTTTTCATCGGGGGACATGATTCTGCGCACCAAAGCACTCAGTGATTGGAGTAATGCAAAGAAAATAGTTTGAAAACATCTATCTTCAGACGCAACAAGAGTGCTCATTTACGTGTGTCTGAATTTCAACGCGTTTGTTCAGGAGAATCAAAACCATTATGGGTGCATTGAATCGTTCTTACCAAGAAGCACTAGAACGCAACAAGTATGGTCTTAAGGTAATAATTGACCTTATTATCACATGAGGAAAACAAAACGTACCTATCAGGGGCCACACTGATGAACGCAGCAACTTTAATGCATTTCTTAATTATCGCGCAGATGGAGACTTAAACCTAAAACAGTATTTACAACAAGCGCCAGCAAATGCAAAATATACTGGACATCAAATACAAAATAAATTATTGAAATATGTGGGCAACAAGTGCAAAACACCATTATTGAAAAAATGTAAAAAGGCAAAGTGGTTTTCTATAATAACTGATGAAACAGCAGACATAAGCAACTCTGAGCAAATATCACTTTTGGTTCGTTATGTGGACTTTGATTTTACAGTGCGAGAAGATTTCCTCTGTTCACAATACACTTTTTACCAATCGAACCAGCACTGTAGAGACACATCTGCTCCTCGCTGTAGAGGTGCTGTGACAGAAACACGTTACGTCAGCAGCAAAGAAGACACCCGGCTTCTCAGCTAACAGCGGCTACAGTTGCAACTTGCATCCAAGACAACATGCTGCTGGACTTTATATTTGTGTTTTTATGGATCTATCCCACAACTTCTCTCACATTAACAGGACAGAGTGAGTGACAGACCAAGTGTCGGAGCAAAGACACTTTCACTTCACTTTAGAAGACGAGAGAGGAGGGTTAGGCATTTCGTTCCAAATGCCGAGAGTAAAACGTAACAGAAAGTTCATCTTTTTTTTTTTTTTTTTCATTTCATTCATTTTCTACCGCTTAATCCCGTTAGGGTCGCGGGTGACTGGAGCCTATCCCAGTGACTTTGGGCCTTAGGCGGGGAACACCCTGGACAGTGGCCAACGTGCCGCAGGGTCAGACAGACAAACATTCACTCTCTCATTCATTCACTAAGGGAAATTTACAGTGATGCCCAATTAACCTAAACATGCATGTTTTTGGAGGTGGGAGGAAACCGGAGTACCCGGAGAAAACCCACGGTGACACGGGAGAACATGCAAACTCCCCCAGAGAGATCGTGAGATGTTGATATGGTCCGACCCGGGAGTCGAACCCACGACCTCCTTATTGGGGAAGCCAGAGCTCTAACCACTTGGCTACCGTGCACCCCAGAAAGTTCATCTGTTTGAGTAAATCTGGCTCTGAAAGGTCTGTCTCTGCTCACTCAGCTGTAGAAACTAAATATAGAGGTTATGCAGGTGACATCACAGCATTCTATCTGTGAGTGCTGAGTGGCAAGGATGCATGAGAGTTATTGGAGAGAAAGCACATTTTCTCTTGTAAGAGTTCAATAAACAACTAAACAGGAAACTAAAACTACAGTTGTTACAAATTCAACACAACAAGTTACTGAGCATGGGTTTTGTAACTGACATGTAAAA